>BSBK01003453.1:252500-257491 GCA_027943335.1 Chamaecyparis obtusa
AAATTTTTGACCTCATCCGGGGCCTCTAAAGCCTTCAAAACTGAGTTCAAAGTTTCTATACCCTGCTGCCAATACCAAAAATCTTCAATATCTTCCAATATACACTTGATCTAGCAATGAAACTTTACTGGCAGACTTACATGACCAAAATGAACCTCCAAGAAAGAAATCAGATCATTCTGAGCACATGCAAAAATTACCAAAAATAGTAACTTTCCATAAATAGTAGCTCTGCACAAAATAGCCCGTATTGAAAAGTAAAAAAAAAAAAATGTTTTTGGGTGATGCAAGATTGCTCTTACACCCAGGATGCTCCTGCATCATACACCCGGGGTAATTTGAGAAGTGACCCTGTCACGACTCAGGTGTGCAGAGGAAAACCAAGACGGCTAACCTCCTCCTTTGTCAGCCATGATGAATCTTCAACAGGTCGTCCTTTCCACTTGACCAGATATTCTTCATATGTTCTGTTCCTTGTGCTTCTGCCAACACGACTGTCTAGTATATCTTCGATCTCCTTAGTGTCTAAACTAGTTGCTGGAATACTCCACTGTGCTGCTGTGATCTCATTTTAACACCTCCCTCATGATACTCTGTCAGATCTGAAATGTTAAACACTGGTGAAATATTTAGCTCAGTAGGCAATTCTACCTCATATGCATTTCCTGAATCATGTTTCTTCAATATCCTACATGGTCCAAACTTTTTATTTTCAGCTTGTTATATGTACCAACTGGAAACCGCTCCTTCCGCAAATGAACCATGACTTCATCTCCAACTTGAAATTCCTTATACCTCCTTTTCTCATCTGCCTTAGCCTTATACTGTGCATTCATCTTGGTAATATGCTTCCTCACCTCCCTATGGATGTTCTTCAAGTGTTCTACAAAATCCTCAGCTTCAGCACTACTTATTTCTCCTTTATCTATCTTCCTCAATTCAGATGTATTTCTTGGACTACATCCATATACAATCTGGAATGGTGATTTACCAGTGCTCCTGTTGATAGAATTATTGTATGAAAATTCTACCTGTGGTAAAATCAAATCCCATCCTATTGGCTTATCTCCAACCAAACATCTCAGCAAATTTCCCAAACTTCTATTCACCACCTCTGTCTGTCCATCAGTCTGTGGGTGATGTGATGAACTGAACTTTAAATCTGTCTTCAACTTCTTCCACAATGTATACCAGAAATATCCAACAAACTTGGTGTCCCGATCTGAAACTATGGTCCTTGGCAAACCATGAAGTCTCACTACTTCTCTGAAAAACAATTCTACTACATGAACAACATCATTAGTCTTCTTGCAGGGAATGAAATGTGCCATCTTTGAAAATCAGTCAACTACTACAAAAATTGAATCATGTCCCCGCTGTGTCCTCGATAAACCAAGAACAAAGTCCATACTGATATCCTCCCAAGGCTTCTTTGGTACAGGTAATGGCTGATACAATCCTGTATTCTTCTTCACTCCTTTCGCCATCTGACATATTCTGCAACTCTGTACAAACTTCTTCACATCTTGCTGCAATTGTGGCCAATAATAATTCTCACTAACCAAACCAACGGTTCATCACGACCAAAATGTCCAGCCAATCCTCCACTATGCTTCTCCTTGATGAGATTCTCCCTCATAGAACTTCGTGGAATGCACAACTGACTCCCTCTAAATAGCATATCATCTTGGATGATAAAATCCAGCCATTTCATCCTGTCTAGAGTAACAGGTTCTGTACAAGTCTTCCAAGCTTCACCAAAATCAGGATCCTCTGGATACAAATTCTTGAGTTCCTTGAACCCAACCACTTCAATCTGCATTTCTGTCATCAATAGTTGCCTTCTGCTAAGAGCATCTGCAACCCTATTAGACTTTCCACTCCTGTGTTTCAAAAAAAATGTATAACTCTGTAAAAAACTCAACCCATTTCAAATACCTCTGATTCAACTTTCCTTGACTATTCAAATATTGCAAAGCTTGATGATCAGTATACAAAACAAACTCCTTAGGAAGCAGATAATGTCTCCACTTCTTTAATGCCTGAACTATAGCATAAAATTTCTGATCATAAACAGAATATTTCCTCTTGGCATCATTTAACTTCTCACTGAAATACGGAACAGGTTTACCTTCTTGGCTCATAACAGCTCCTATTGTAGTACCACTAGCATCACAATCTACTTGAAACACCTTATTAAAATCTATAAGTGCTAAAATAGGTTGTTCTGTAACTTTTTGTTTCAATAATTGAAAACTCTTTTCTGCCCCATTAGTCCAGTTAAACTCTTTTCTATCCCCTCTCATTGTTTCAGTCAAGGGTCCACAAATACTGCTAAAATTTCTGATAAACTTTCTATAAAAGTTAGCTAGACCATGAAAAGATCTTACCTCAGTAGCACTCCTTGGAGTAGGCCATTCAAGGATAGCCTGTACCTTCTCTGGGTCCATTTTTAGACCTTCTGCTGAAACTACAAATCCCAAATACACTAACTCTTTCTTCAGAAAACTACACTTCTTCAAATTAATCAACAATTTCTCTTCTCTCAGCTTCTCAAATACCATACGAATATGCATCATATTCCCCTCCAATGTTTTACTAAAGATCAAAATATCATTTAGGTAAACAATGACAAACTTACCCAGAAATTTTTTCAAAACCTCGTTCATGAGCCGCATGAAAGTACTCGGTGCATTGGTTAGCCCAAAAGGCATGACTAACCACTCATACAGTCCTTCCTTTGTCTTGAAGGCAGTCTTCCATTCATCTCCTTCTCTGATCCGAATCTGGTGATATCCACTCTTTAGATCTATATTTGAGAAATACATAGCTCCACTCAAACAGTCCATAATATCATCTATTCGTGGCAATGGCAACCAATACTTGATTGTGATCTTGTTTATTGCCCTAGAATCTGTACACATCCTCCATTCTCCATTCTTCTTTGGTGCTAATACTGCTGGTACAGCACAGGGACTTAGACTCTCACGGATCAATCTTTTCTGTAACAGTTTATGTACTTGTCTGTTCAACTCCTCACTTTCTACAGGTGTCATTCTATGTGCTGCCTTATTTGGCAAACTCACTCCTGGGATCAAGTCCATCTGATGACTGATCTTCCTGACTGGTGGTAATCCATCAGGCACATTATCGGATACAATATCCTAAAACTCATTTAGCAAATCTGCAACTTCTACAGGAACATCTTCTACTTCCTTTTTACCAGCTTTTGGAATTAAAGCAAAACATACATGCTCATGCCTCATACCATCTAGGAAATTTCTTCCATCAACAAAAGTTATCCTTGCATTACCACATACCTTTTCTTCAGTCTCCTTCAATAGTTTCAGCTTATGTCGCACTCCATCCTTTGTCAGGGAATAGGTATTCACAACGGCCATCATGTACAGCATAGCTGTCAAACTGCCATGGTCTACCCAACAACATATGACATGCATCCATAGATATGATATCACACAATACCTCATCTTGGTATCCGCCAATCTTGAACTTCACTAGGCATTGTTCATTGACCATGACCTTGTGGTCATCTTGTGCCCAGGCAATCTGATATGGATGTGGGTGTTTCTATCTCTTGACCTTCAACTTTGTCACCATCTCTTCTGACACCAAATTGTCAGTGCTTCCACTATCGATAATCACATCACAACATTTACCTTCACACTTGCACCTGGTGCGAAACAAGCTCCTCCTTTGCTCAGGTTCATTCTCACCACTCAACAGGACTATTTTGTTAATCAACGTTTCTCCTCTTTTAGCATCTTCAGAATTTGATGATTTGGCATCTTCATCTACATGTGTAACTCTGGCCTGGCCTTCATTTCTCCTATCTGTTCTGCCTTGACGCTGAGGACATTCAAATTCCCTATGACCTTCTTCTCCACAGTGAAAACATGTTCCACGAAAGCCACCTCTTCCAGATCCTTGTCCTCTTCCTCGTCCTCTCTGATCTTTATTATTCTGATCCTAGAAGCGATTGGAATTATTTCCTCACTGATTCTGACTGCTACTGGCCTCATCCTTCTTTTTCAAATCTTCATTTCGGCCACCATATGACCGTCCACCAGATCGTCCACCGCGACCTCTTCCATTTTGTCTGCTCTCAAACTTCTTGTTCAGCTTTTCCTCTACTTTTAGGGAAAACTGGTATGCCTCTTCGATACTATTCATTCGAACCAGATTCAGCTCCTCTTGAGTGCTTGGCCTTAACCCATTAAGGTATCGGGCAACTTTCTCCTTACCAGCTTCTGCATGGCCTGTTCTGATGAGAAGTCAATAGAACTCCTCTGTATACTCCTCAACAGATCTTCCTGCTTGCTTCAAACTCTGCATTTTCTTTAGTAGGTCAAGCTCATAATCAACAAGAATGAACTGTCACTTCAATTTATCCACCACCCGATCTCATCTCGTGATTTTATCTTTCCCTCTTCTATTTTGCTCCAATTAAATTTCTTGCCACCAGATCTTCGCATGACCTTTCAGTCTGGCCTTTGCAAATTTGACCCTATCAGGATCCTCAACATCTTCATACTCAAAATATTCCTCGCATTCATTGATCTAGTCGATCAATTCCTCTGGGTTAAGATTTCCAGAAAATGTAGGAACCTCAATCTTAGGTCTTTTCCCAATCTTGGAAATGGCCCGAAAAAGTCTTTCTTCCTCCTGGTTCACAATTTCAACTTCTCCTTCTTGATATTCTTCTTCGGCTTCATCCTCACTTTCATCTCTGACATTGAGATTCATTCCTCTGTGAATCTCTTCTTGCAATGCTCGCACTTGTCTCTGCAGCTCTCTAACCTCAGGTGTCACAGCACCAGCTCTTCCGCCACGTTCCCTTCGTGGAGGTATTTTCGTGATGCGCACTGAAACCCTAACCACGGTCCTGGTACAAACTAACTCACAGTCGGCGATCTATTTACACACTCAAGAAAACTTGCTCTGATACCACTTGATGAAGGGTGCTCCCCTTA
>BSBK01003454.1:0-425000 GCA_027943335.1 Chamaecyparis obtusa
TACACACATGTGTGTGTACACACATATATATATGTATATAATATATATATTATATATATGTATATATGTATATATATATATATATATATGTATATAATGTATAATCTTTATATATATATATATATATATATATATATATAGTATATATATATATGTGTATATGTATATGTATATGTATATATGTATATATATATATATATATATGTATGTGTATGTGTATGTGTATATATATATGTATATGGTAGTATTTGTATGTGTATAATATATATATGTATGTGTTTATATATATATATATATATGTATGTGTGTGTGTGTGTGTGTATAAGATCACCCCAGGCTAGCTCCATACCATATGTAAGATTATATATATGATCTATGCTGCCTGATTGCACTGATAAGCAACAAAGATCCAGAAATAGTTTTGAAAAATGCCTGGCTAAACATTAATTTGAAGTCAATGTCTAGTTTTATACTAACTTCAACATAATGATTATCCAGTTATGCCAAACTTCAAAAAACAATGTATATCTACCCACAAGTGCTACCAAAGAAACCTCTAGCTCATCTGTACATGACTTAACAGAGAAAGATACTAACTACAATCTTTAGGTCTATTATACAATGTGATTCATGTAAGAAGATAAGGAAAACAAAATAACCACTTATCTGAGGTCAATATTTTGTAATATATTGACATCAAGATTAGTGACTATCTTGTTAAGCCAAACATTCCATCCCTTGTATTTAAAGCTGCTTTAGGATTCGTGACTATCTAGAATTCTAACAAAAAGGCAAAACAAAACTGCAAATCAAGAAGATAGATTTCTCTTGATATTCTTCTATCTTGAATCTGTTAATCAGGGGAAATGAAACTAGAGCAGACTTATACTAAAAAACTAGAGGTTTTTTGGGAATCAGAGACTCTAATTTAAACGTCTGCATGACTAATGAATAGGTGACAGACACAGGTCAAGGCCCAAAAATAGTCTTTCCCAAAATAGCGAAAAACTTAGCAGAAAGCTCAGGTGTAAACCACGCTCTGAGAGTGCAAGATAAAATAGACATTTACTAGAAATAGATATTCTTTATCCTATGATGTGGTTTAACCCAACTTCCAGCTATACCATAGAATGAGACCACTAAAGAGAAAATCCATCATTGAGGAAACCGTTATCATCATAAATAAAGAGCATTGTAGGAAGTTAAAACTTAAATTAACCTAAGTATATTATTTAGTAGTATTTGAGAGGCTTCCCAGAAATCGTACCAACAAAATATTCTTCCTTCTGATGGAGATTTTTAGCCAAATACCTTGGCATAGTTATTCTCAAATGATTGTAGTAGCATGATAATATTTTCAATTGATCTAAAGAAATGTCTGTATTATCCTAGCCAGAAATAGAGTAAGCTGAAGAATGGCCTTATGTTAATTTAACATTTTGTATCCAAAATATATCAAATTCTTACTGCACTTAAAGTAGATGCCCAGGTTAGCAAGATAAAAGAACAACTTAGAAACCTAGAAGTCACATATTCATATCTTCTTATATTAAATATGTGCTTGAAATTTTAAGCTTAAAGTGCCTGATGATTAATCTTCATTAATTCTAATTACCACAAAGGAAGTGCAAAGAAAATTCCAATAACATCAAAATTCCTAGGATATAAGCTTAAAGTGCCTGGTAATCATTCTCCATTAAACTTGAGTCCCAATAACATCAAAATTCTCAGGATATATATTTCAAATCCAAGGATAAATCTTAATCCATACTCTTCTTTAGTTCAATTACCAAGGATATATGTCCTAAATACAAAACTATTTTAATGGAGTTCCTTACCTTATAAGGGAAGCTTTTAGTGCTCATTTGAAGACTCTAATGATGTTGTTAAGTCTTTATCTTCTTTAACCAGTTTCAGTCTGATGTCATCTTCTGTAATAAATTTAGTCATCCGAAACCCCTCAGGAGGGGATCTTGTATGGGTAAAGTAAAAAAGGAAATCTAGGGTCCTTCTAATAGATGGGGTTTCTTCCAAATATTTGTCCTAGTCTAACATCTCCAGTATTGGAAATATAGAAACATAGTTTTGGTTTTTTATCTGTTTCATATGATCACAAGGGCTAGGAATGGTTAAATCTATTCTAATACTTTTGATAACCTTATCTAGATCCAACAAGTATTTTTTCTTAAAAAAATCTTCTACAAAGATTCCCAATGCCTCTAACATCTGGATCAACTTGTAGAGCCAAGGCTATAAACATAGCCAAGATCTCAGAATTAATCCTATGTCTGCTTGTATTTCCTAGGAATTCCTCACTTAGGATGACTGAAACTGCCCTAACAACAATATTGTATTTAATCATTAACATTTTCCTAATTCTTCTCTTCGAAATAATTCCTTCAGAGGCTATTTTCCTTCTTGAGCATCTCAATTTGATTGGTGTTGCTATTGATCATGAAGATGTTATATTGACATACGAAAGTTTCATCCCTATATATCAGTATACTAGATGTTGTTTGTCGAAGATGAAGGTGAACCGCTGCTAGTCTGACGGTAAAAACCCTTCATATTCTTCTTTGGATTTTTAATAATAAATGTTCTTAAAACTGATCTTAATCTATGTTAATAATAAATATCTATCCATTGGTTGTCTAAAATTAGGGTTAAACCAAATTTATTTTCCAATTTAGCCTAAAATAATCATCTCCAAATATTGCTGCATGATTTGAAAAAATTTAAAATTTAAAATTTACAAGATGTGTGTTAAGATATATTTTCTATTATTCAAAAATATAACGCATATCACAATCAAAAATTTAAACTAGATTAGACATTAAAGAAATGAAATGCAAATTTATAATAATAACTGTACTATAGTAATATTAAAGATCTAAGGATTATCCACAGAGTGTCCATTCTTGATATTATCTTACTCTCTGACCAATGTAAAGGATTAATGTACTGGAGTTCATAAAGAGAATATATCACATATCAAAATAACCGATATAAAGGACTAATGTGTTGCAGTTCATAAAGGAAATATAATAATTATGTTATTTTCCTTCTTATCTTTACTGATGCCTATTCTTATTTGCAAATGACTTTACAGTGCCAGTCTGCATCTTTCTTATGAACAATGACAAGCTCCTCTTTCTTGGCTTTGTACTCCCTTGAAGATTTCTTGACCTATGGGGCAACTACCCTGATGTTGTTTGATGACACCATGTCCATTTCCAAAGGGACCTCAAATCCCTCTACCCTCCAATAATCCAGGACCTCATCAAGGTCAACTACCTCCTTAAGCACTACTACAATGAGGAAATCTAAATTTTTCCTCATTGCCGGCTAAACTTCATTAAACTTTGCTTCATCTTTGAAAAGAAGCATAGGAAGCCTCTGGAAGTTAGGAATGGCCCAGAGGGTATCCATATTCATCTTCATGTAAAGTTCAAGGAAAGGGATGGTGAGGTTCTTATCAATGCTATAAACCGCTCTCTCTAAACCCAATAAGCACTCTTTCTTAAAAATTTCCTTTGCCACCCTGATGACTCTATCCTTAGATGTTCCATTAAAGATTGCCAACGCAATGAAAAGACCAATTACCTATCTGTTAACTCAAATTGTATAGTCATTGTCAAAGTGTTCTTCGCCAAGCCCTTTCACCAAAGCCCTCCTTACTGTATCTGATAAAGGTTTTAAAATGATATTCCATCTCTCCGGTGTAACTGCTCCTCAGAATGCCATTTGGCGTTTCTCCTTGGTGTGAAAAATAACTATCCTAGACTCCATTATGCCTCCAATTCATTGCAGAGCTACCCTTTCTTCCTCGAGTGTTATGAAGAGTAACACCTCAATTTTTTATAGTTTTAAGAGAGCCGAGAGATACGTCTAGTAAGCTCCTTTTAATTGTGCTCTGATGTACGCATACATGTGAATTAATGCTCCACTATGTATCATTATTAATGCATACTTTTTTCTTAAAGACACAGTTGTAATGCAATTTGCCCCATTTATATAGATTGATAGTGCTTAGTTTTTAGATCTTTTTAGAAGGGTACAAAAATTTACATTAATGTGTGTAAGATTCAATATGGAATGACGGCGTAAGATTGAGTGTCTAGTTCATGGGAAGATCTTTAACTTCCTCAGAAAGAAATGACATATTTAACATTTCTTTTTGTGACAGTCCTAAGAAATTATGTATAGTAATGAATTAAGTTATAATTAAAGGATCCCAATTTAAATTTGTAAAAGATTGGACTTTACTATAATAGATATCAATTAATAATTTAAAGATTATCATTGTGTCTGAGATAAGGAAAGATTTTTATTTTTGAAGGAAGCAGTTATAGTTATGCCAAAGTAATGCCATCTACTCCTACGTTTGCTAATTCATCCACTCTCTTATTGCCTTCCCGATAAATATGATTAATTGATACTTCTGAGAATGTTCCTCTTAAATTTACTGCTTGAGATAGCAAGGAATTTAATTTCCAATTCAGAGTCTCACCTTTCCTAAGGGCATTATTGATAATAGTCGAATCTCCTTCTATTTCTAGGTGCTTTATACCTAGGGTGATACATTTTTTAACACCTTTGACTAAGGCATATAATTCTGCCCAATTATTAGTTTCAACACCAATGGGCATAGGAATAGTTGCTACTTCTTTCCTGTTTTGGTCATGTATATAGCATCCTATACCTGCCTTCCCTAGATTACCCCTAGAAGCACCGTCAAAGTTAAGCTTATACCAGCCTTCCTTTGGAGGTTTCCATATGCATTCCTCTCTTTTTGATGGTTTGTTATGTGAACTCGACCCTATAAAAGGGGGGAGGGAGAGACCTATCCAATTTCCCCTCATCTTCCCATCCCAATGACTCATTTTAAGATTATTTTTGAGGTTTTTGGACATCCTATTATTCATATTTTCTATTATTGTTGCTTCTATTTTATTACAAAGATGTCTCCATTCCATTTTCTCATTTTTGAAAATTCTTCTATTTCGCTCCTTCCAAATTTCCCATATTAGGATAGTTGGTGAAATTGTCCAGAGATTGGCATATATGCTCTTCTGTTTGATGATTGGCCAAGATTGCATTGTAGTACTTAGTGTAGAAGGAGCCGCAGACCATCCCAAATTTCCTTTCAACCAATCCCAACATTTACTGGTAAAAGGACATTCACAAATAGGTTCTCTATATCTTCTTCATTTTTCTTGCATAAAGGACATCTACTAGGGCCCAAGAAACCTAATTTCTTAAATCTGTCCGCAGTTAAGATTCTATAATTCAATGCTAGCCATAAGAAGAATCTAGCCTTTGGAGAGCAATTCTTGCCCCAACAAAGGTGGATAGGTAGGGTAGTTTTGGGTTTCTTATGGCTTATTGTAATGACCTTGTATCTGTCCTTGGTATTGTATTCTCCCATTTTAGACCCATCCCAAACTAGTGTATCCTTTGAGTTATTAAAGGAAATTTTCCTATTTTCTAAGATCTTCATAATTGCAGCTTCCTTCGTAGATGATATACCACAATTCTTTAAGGATTTCCATTCCCAGCCTTCTCCATTGTAAGTTATGTAGTCTCTGAGAAAGATGCCCTTTTTTTCCTTTAATGACTTTATAAGAGAAGGGTTACTCATCTTTTTGGATATGATTTCATAGCCTCCCCAAGAATCATCCCAAAACAAAATTTCCTCCCCTGATCCTGGACTCCAAGTTAATTTATCCATAATAATATTCCTACAGTTCATCATAAAATTCCAAATTTTTGATCCTTTAGGAGGATTATTTTCTCTAAAGATGTTAATAGGGGATTGGTCCTTTAAGTATTTGTGAATGAGAATCTTAGCCCACTTTGCATTCGGATTTCTAAAGAGTCTCCATAATAATTTAGCTCCCAAGGCCTTACTTTGGTCCCCTAGATTTCTAAGACCCACTTCGCCTTCTTCTCTTGGCTTACAAATGTTATCCCAAGCCATTAGGGGAATCTTCTTATTTTCATTGTTACCCTGCCAGAAAAAGGTCCTTAGGTGCTTAGTAATTTCTATTTTTTTATTTGATGGAAGGTTTAAAATAGATAGGTGATATATAGGTATGGCTGCCAGGACTGACCTTACCATCGTGGCTCTACCTGCAGAGGATAGCCTTCTTCCTTTCCATGAGTTCATTTTGTTTTTAATTTTGTCAATGATAGGGTCCCATATATTTGTGGTTCTATTGTCTTTGACTAGGGGAAGACCGAGATATTTACATGGCAATTTCCCTTGATTAAAGTTGAGGATCTTGAAAATATCTTGCTTTGTTGAAGGGTCCATGTTGAAGAAAAAAATGTCTGATTTGTCTGGATTAATTTCTTGTCCCGAGGCTAAGGAATAAGTGTTTAGCACCTTCTTAAAAGCTTATGCTTCCCTTCTATTACTTGCTCCATATAGAAGGGTATCATCCACAAAATGCTAGTGGGTGGCCTAGTCCATTTCACTAGTTATGGAAATTCCTTCAATAGCCCCACACTCCCTTTCTTTTGAAATTGCTCTTCCAAAGGCTTCTGCCATGATTATGAATAGAAATGGGGAGATAGGGTCTCCTTATCTAAGACCTCTGGAGATTCCAAAAAAACCCTCTGGGGTTCCATTTTCTAAAACCGAGATTCGCGGACTGGATATGCACTCAAAAATAAGGTTGATCCAACTTCTTGCAAAGCCAAAGCTTCCAAACATTTACATAAAAATCTCCAATCTACTTTGTCATATGCCTTTTTAATGTCTAGTTTGATAAGCATGCTAGGATTATTATTTTTAAGGATAGAATGAATTGCCTCTTAGGCTATTATAACCCCATCATAGATGGATCTCCCAAGAACAAAACCTATTTGTTCCTCACTAATGATCAAAGGTAGAATTTTTTGGAGTCTAAGAACTAAAGTTTTGGTAAGTAGGTTATATAAGGTATTACACAAAGCAATTGGTCTGAAATCATTCAAACTTATTGGTTTTTCCTTTTTAGGGATGAGGGCAATAAACGTGTTATTAACTTCTTTAAGTATTTTCCCTGAGTTCCTTACCCCTTCTAAAGCTTTTGTTACCTCTTTTCCAATAAAGTGCCAACATTTTTGGAAGAAAATTGTCATGAATCCATCCGGTCCTGGGGACTTGTCAGGGTTCATTTTCATTAAGGCGTAATGTATTTCCTCCATGGTAAATTTACCATTTAAAATTAAGTTTTGTTGTTTAGTAATAATCCTAGGGATATTGTTAAGCATTTTGGATTAAGATTTTAAATTTGATGATTCTCTATTATTTAGAATATTCTCAAAGTAGTTTACAAACTGCTTCTTCCACAATAACCTTTGGTGTTAATCTCTATTGAGCATTTTAGGTTGTCATTAGTATCAAAGGACAGTAAACAAGTCAGTCGATTATTTACATTGAGACAGTCGGTAACTAGAAGTAAGAAAGAGCAGTCGGTAAAGCCTTATACCGAGCATCACACAGTTAACTGAGCACTAGCGACACCGACGGTCAGTAAACACCGAGCATCGCAGTATACACCGAGCAGATTATACAATGTTTACCGATGATCACAATAAACAGCATAGTAATAAAAAATGGCACTTTATTCTATGCAAACGGTTATAACAAATCGTAAAATGGTTTACCAAGATTGAGGAGCATTTATTGTAAAAGATATTCATTAAATGCAATGATTATCTTATTTGTATTAGTTGATCTAGGT
Source organism: Chamaecyparis obtusa (assembly GCA_027943335.1). Classification (NCBI taxonomy): domain Eukaryota; kingdom Viridiplantae; phylum Streptophyta; class Pinopsida; order Cupressales; family Cupressaceae; genus Chamaecyparis; species Chamaecyparis obtusa. Next base: position 7,734 of record BSBK01003454.1, read on the forward strand.
TATTTTTCACCGTGGATCTTAGGGTTATGATTTTCTTTTGTAACCTAATTTTTGTTTAAGCGGCAAAAATAGAACACTATATATTGTATATGTTCACACCATTTTATAAGGTGGTTGAACTTATATATATGAATCACGGAGCACTTGAAGAAATTATCTATCTTCAAGACAATCAGTTTACCGATCAGAAAAGAGTACAGAGGTTTTCAGATTGAGTAGAATCAGACAAGGCAACCGAGCAAAATCAAAGCAAAGAACCATCACAGATAAGGTGATATTTTGATAAGAACTTATAGATTTGTTTCAGACAATTGAGTTGTCAACTAGCAGATAATTTACCTGTTACTTTCTAACAAAGACTCACTGATCGTCACTTCCAAGTATCAAATTAGATGATGACAGTTAATCAAGAAATGAACCAAGTAAATGGAGAATTATCAAGAAGACTTGAAGATGTAGCAACACTTAGAGAAGATAATGAAAAACTAAGAAATGAAATAAAAACACAAAAGCAACACAATGAGATGATGAAGATAGCCAAGGACAGCTCTAAAAAGATTGATGATTTTCTAACTAATCAAAGGAAATTTAGAAGCAAAGCCGGTATAGGCTACACCGGTGAAGGAGAATCATCACAACAAGCTGAAGAAGTCAACAATAATCAAAGTCAAAAACCTAAAGTGTTGACATGTTACCATTGTGGAAAACCAGGACATACATCAAATGTGTGCAGAAGCAAAGCACAAGGTAAACCTCCTATCATTCCTAAGTTCAATGGATATTGCTATTACTGTGGTAAGTTTGGACATCCAGCTTATGAATGCAGAGAAAACAAGAATGAAATTACTAATAACACTACTGAGGAGAAAATATGCTATACTTGTAATAAGTATGGACACACTACAAGGGACTGTAAGGTGAAAATGAAGCAGGTCTGGACACCTAAAGAGAAACTACAACGAAATCCATATCAACCGAAGAGACAAGGTAACTCATATGTTTGGGATTATAATACATGGATGAATTGTACTACATGTGGTTGGTATGGACATATCGCAGCAAACTATTACAGAAAGAGTCAGATTGGACAATCAAGTAACTGGACAAATGTAGGAATGGCATGTATGCATTGTCACAAGGTCAATCATGTAAGTAAGAATTGTAGAGACCGAGCACCTGATGAAAACCATATATTTGAGAGTGGATATAACATTGTAGAAATTACAAAGTTAAGGAACACAATGTGGAAGAAGGCATCTAATGAGAATGCTGAGTCAAGTAACACTGTCGGTGAAACCTCGTCCACTGGATTGGGTGACATCGGTACCTCCACTTAAAGATGACAAAGGTATGTATGAAACTGACATTTCAAATGATCACATTTTACATACAGTTCCTTATATATAATGTACAAACACCAAATCTGCATGAATGAAGATGCACTATGGTTTATATATTATAAGTTTGCAAATGACATCTAGTTGGTAAAAGAAGAAACATGAGTTGGTTACCCGTCAGTAACCACTATACAAGGTTAACCGAAAAAAGTTCAAACCGATGAAGAAACTCTATGTTAACCGAGCAAAAGACTTTACCAAGCTGATAGCCATCTCATACCAAAAGTTAGGTCACGTATTTAATGCATCAAAGTTTGAGCAGGAATATCGAAAAACCCTATATATATGCAGAAATAGAGTTCATTGTTACATCGTGATTTCAAAGAAAGGATATTTTATAGAGAAGAGTTCAAGCTAACAATTTTTCAGAACAAATTCAAAGCAACTAGATTGAACCGACGACAATTCTTCGATGAAAACTAGTAAGTTCATTTTCCTACCAAACACTGGTTATCTATTTGCTTGCCGAAACCCTAGAAACAATTTATGGCATCGTCTTCAACCACAAGAAAATTACAGAACGTTGAGGAGGAAGTGGAACTAATTGTTAGGGCACACTTTGCTGAGGAGAAATTCAAATTGTATCCAAATGTCACAGCACAAACGGACGATATGGGCGCATTCTCTAGTATTCCTGATAAGGTTTTGTTAACAGAAGATGTTAGGGCTTACATTCACTACAAGATCAGTGAAGTATGTGACTTTGAGACCATAGCAACTTATCAGCAAGTCTATGGACCGGATGGTAAGATCAAACCCGAGCATAAGAAGATTGAGGAATCAGGGTTACGGTGTTTCACATACTTCCCGCAATCATTTCACAATGACTAGATACGAATTGTGCTAAGCAGATTCCATGATGAAAATTTTTGGCTAAACAAACCAATTGAGGTCACCAAGAAGATTATCAATAGGGTTACTGGGTACCCTACAACCGACAAAGCCAAAGCATTTCAAAGTTCATCTCGTCCCGACATAGAAAAGAACACTGGAGCTCAATGGGATGGTAGGGCACTAAAGATTTCAACTATCAAAGATCCAACAGTAAGATTCGCAGCTCATGTCATCGGGTACAAGATATTTCAATCAAGCAGACCGAATAGTGTACCCTGCAGCACCGTGGACATGGCTTACAAAATTGTGAAGAAAGATCACCAAGTTGATCTTGTTGAGCTACTACTACACCAACTACATGACAACATGAAGACAATAAAAGCAAAGAAGTCCAATACATGTAAGTATGGATCACTGCTTGTCTGTACATTCCTCTATTTGCAAAAATATGTACCGGGTATTGGAAAAGTTAACTGGCAATCGGACAAACTGATAACTGCCCAAATCGGTGATATGATGAGAAGTCTAGGAGACAATGTGAACAAGGAGTTCCATGCATATTTCAAGGAATTTCAAACAAAAATGCAACAAAGAAGCAGAATTCTAAAAGAATTAGTAAGCAAATTTGAAGATGACATATGCTTTGTGGTAAGCATAGACCACTCAATGATAAAGGCAGTAGAACTGAGAACAAAATGGCTAGCACCAATGGGTTATGAAATGAATCATTATTTCACTCTAAAATCTATCAATGCATTGCTAGCATTACCGATTGACATCACTGCCAGTAGGTTTGGAGTGTATGAGGAAGCTAAGTCTAGAATCACAATGGACATTGAGATCGGTAAAATGTCAAGGGCCAAGAAAATGAAAAAGGATCTCTCAGCAAGATATGGAACTACATCTGACTCACATAAGGAGTCACCGATTGATGAAGCAACTGAAGATCAGTTACAGCTGACTAATAAACCCTATGACAGCGAGGAGACCGAGTCAGACAAAGAAAAGGATAACACACCGGCTCCTCCCACCAATGATGAAGAAGAAACTCAACTTCCCACAACTAATGAACAAGATACTCAGCTACCAAAACCTTAAGGAATGAGGACATGTTCAGTAACTACAGCCCAATCAACCGAGTAGAAAGAAGAAGCAGAAAAAGTAGCAAAAAGGAGAGCAGCTACACCGACAAATAAATACATCAAGAGAGAACAAGAAGGCAGCTGAACCACCGAAGAAAAAGAGGAAATACATAAGGAGTAAGGAAGACATAGAGGAGATGTTAGGATTAACAAGGCAGAAATAACAATTATGTGCAAATATAACTAATATCAGAAAATAATAAACCACACAGAATAGAACAGAAGACACACAAATTTAACGTGGTTCACCCAATCCTTGGGCTACGTCCACCAACAGCGAGTCCAATATTATTATTATCCAGTGATTACAATCTGTAATCCCTTACAGCCCAATTCTTCCGCAAGTACTAAAATCATACATAATGAAAATCCCTAACCCTAAGCCATATTATACAATATTTTTCCCGCTTTAGGGTTAGAATGAGTTATAAGTAGTCGGCCCAAATAATCAAAAAAGTAGTCGGCCACATGAGGCTCCCACTGGATTGAACCACCTTGGACTCAGTTGTTCCTTTATTTTGTTCAGTCTAGAAGACCAACTGAAGCTGAACATGAGTTCAACTTCTCCCTTGTTACTACCTTTGTAAACATATCTACTGGATTATCATCAGTATGAATCTTTTCCAGCCTTAACTGTCCATCATCCAAAACTGATCGAATGAAATGGTACCGCAACTGTATGTGTTTTGTCTTTGAGTGCAAAGTAGAATTCTTTGCAAGATGAATGGCACTTTGGCTATCTGTATGTAGAAAATTATCCTTTTGTGGATGTCCCAATTCTGCCATGAAGAATTGAAGCTATATCATCTCCTTGGCTGCCTCTGTAGCAGCAACATACTCTGCCTCCGTAGTGGATAAAGCAACCACCTTTTGTAGTCGAGAAATCCAACTCACTGTTGTCCCACCAATAGTAAATATATAACCTGTAGTACTCCGCCTGCTATCTATATCTCCTGCCAAATCTGAGTCAACATAGCCTTGTACAGTAGTAGTAGAACCCCCAAAGTGTAAACACTTACTGGATGTGCCTCTCAAATATTTGAGAATCCATTTGATTGCATTTCAATGCTCAATACCAGGGTTACTCATATAACGGCTAACGACTCCCACTGCGTGTGCAATATCTGGCCTAGTACATACCATAGCATACATTAAGCTCCCTCCAGCTGAAGCATAAGGTACCTTAGACATTTTAGTCTCTTCTTTTGGTGTCTTGGGACACATATCCTTAGTCAATTTCAAATGACCAGGCAAAGGTGTGCTGACAGCTTTGGCATTTTCCATAGAGAAACGTTGCAACAGCTTCTCAATATAATCAGCCTGAGATAGAGACAATTTCTTATTTTTCCTATCTCTACAAATTTTCATACCAAGGATTTGTTTTGCTGCCCCCAAATCCTTCATAGCAAAAGATTTTGCTAACTATTGTTTCAACCCCTTAATGTGATCCATGTTAGACCCAGCTACAAGCATATCATCAACATATAAACATAAAATAATGTAGCTATCATCATCCAACCTCTTAAAATAAACACAATGGTCAGAATGACACCGACTATATCCATGCCCATTCATAAAAGTGTCAAATTTAATATACCATTGCCGAGGTGCTTGCTTCAAGCCATATAAACTTTTCTGCAATTTGCACACCAAATTCTCCTTACCCTTGACCTCAAATCCTTGTGGCTGAACCATATATATTTCTTCATCCAAATCACCATGAAGAAAAGCTATTTTAACATCAAGCTGTTCTAAATGCAAATCTTCAGTAGCCACAATACTTAAAACAGTACGAATAGAAGTCATTTTAACAACTGGAGAAAATATCTCATCAAAATCAATACCATGTTTCTGTGCAAATCCTTTTACGACTAATCTGGCTTTAAATCTTTTCGTACCTCCATCCTCTTCTTTGATCCTGTAAACCCATTTATTTTGTAAAGCCCTTTTACCTGCAGGTAACTTACATAAATCCCGTGTCTGATTTTTCAGCAAAGAGTCCATTTCATCTATCATTGCAGACTCCCACTGAAGCTTTGTATCCACCTGCACAGCTTCATTATAACATTAAGGTTCACCAGCATCTGTTAACAGAATAGAATACAAAGATGGAGAAAATCTTTCTGGAGATCTACTTAGCCTTGTTGACCGTCTAACACTCACTGGGGTGTGTGGTATTTTTTGTTGCTATTGTTGTGGAGCATAAGGAACTACTGGAACATGAACTTGTGGAGTATCATCCAGTACTACATAGTCATTTTCTTTCTTCTCATGCTGCAGCAATAGATCTTTGTACAATACTTTCTCATTGAATATGACATCCCTGCTTCTTACAATTTTATGATTTTCAAAATCCCAAAGCCTATAACCAAATTCATCAATGCCATACCCAAAAAATACACATTTCTTTGACTTAGCTTCCAGCTTGGTTCTATTTTCAGAATCTATAAGTGCAAAAGCTTCACAACCAAAGGTTTTGAGAAAATAATAACTCACCTTCTTACCACTCCATGCTTCCTCTGGAATACCACAATCCAAAGGAGTAGAGGGGCCTCTATTGATTAAATAAACAACAGTGTTCACTGCCTCTGCCCACATATTTTTGGGCAGCCTAGCATGCAACCTCATACTCCTTACACACTCCATTATTGTCCTGTTCATGCGTTCAGCCACTCCATTTTCTTGTGGAGTCCTTGGTACAGTTTTTTGCCTACGAATACCATTAGAGGAACAGTATTCTTCAAATTTTATGTTGCAATACTCACCACCATTATCAGATCTGAGACATTTTAACTTTTTACCAGTCTCATTCTCAACCAAGCATTTCCATTTCTTAAAAGTTTGAAATACATCAGATTTCTGTCTAAGGAAATAAATCCATACTTTTCTTGTTGCATCATCTATAAATGTAACATAATACAGAGAGCCACCAAGGGAAGATACCTGAGCTGGTCCCCATACATCTGTATGCACAAGCTCTAATCTCTCATTTTTCTTTTCCTTCCCACTCTTCACAAAACTAACTCTCTTTTGTTTTCCATAAACACAACTTTCACAGAAATCCATATTGACACATTTTAGACCAGGTAAAACTTTCTTTGAATGAAGTAATTTCATACCTTTTTCACTCATGTGCCCGAGTCTGTTGTGCCACAGTGCTGTGTCAGAATCTACAGCAACAGTTTGATGTTCTTCCTGCTCAACTGCAGCCAATGTTCCTGAACATTCATTATCTTCTGAAACAATTAAAGTAGAAGGAACAGTATGACCTGTACAAAGATATAAGGTGCCTACTTTCATACCTTTTGCTACTACTAAGGAACCTTTTGAAACCTTCCAATTTTTATCATTAAAAGTAACTGTGCAACCCTCATCACCCAGTTTCCCTGCTGAAGTTAAATTCCTACTCAGCCTTGGAACATGTCTTACCTCTTGTAGTAGCCAATGATTCCCATTCTGCAACTTAATCTTAATTTTTCCATTTCCAACAATCTGACAGGGTTCATTATCTCCCAAATAAACTAGCCCAAAATCCCCTTGGACATAATCAACAAAATAACTTCTATGGGGTGTAGCATGAAATGAAGCCCCAGAATCTAAAACCCATGAATCATCAATACTTTCTAAGGACAAGAGCAAAGCATCCTCCTCGGATTTGTTACTTACCACATTTGCCTCCTTGTTTCCATCATTTTTGTCTCCTTGATCTTTCTTCTGAGACCAACAATCTTTCTTCTTATGACCTGGTTTTCCACAGTACCAGCAATCATTTGGCCCTTTAGATTCGGACCTCTTTCCCTTTGATTTTCCTCTTGATTTCCCACGATTTCCAGAGTTGTTTCCTCTATCTCTTGTTCTGCCTCTGCTTTCTGTGTTCAATACACTACCCGATGTGGATGCCCCTGAGCTTTTCCTACGAATTTCTTCACTCAATATAACACCAATAACATCATCATACTTTAGGGTATTAGAACCAGAAATAGAAGTACTAACAACCATTACCAAGCCATTCCAGCTTTCTGGCAAAGAACACAAAATCAAGAGAGCCCTAACCTCTTCATCAAAAGTAATTTTAACTGAGGTTAATTGACTTGTAACTGTATTAAACTCATTCAAATGATTAGTAACTGATCCACCTTCTACCATTTTCATATTAAATAAACGCTTCATAAGAAATACCTTGTTTGAAGCTTAAGGCTTTTCATACAACTTCGCTAGGGTTTCCATCAGATCTTTAGCTGTCTTTGCTTCAGTAATATTGAATGCCATCGATTGTGCCAGGCATAGATGAATACTCTCCAGTGCCTTCCTATCGAAAATATCCCAATCCTCCTGAGACATTGATTGCTCTTTCTTGGCTACTCCCTCTAATGGCTGCCATAGATCCTTCTGATAGAGATAATCCTCCATTTGCATCTTCCATAACTAGAAGTTCTGCCCATTAAACTTATCAACCTTTAGCCTACCCTCATCTGCCATTTCTCCCACTTAACCGAGAGACTCTCCCACTAACTCGTGAGACCTGCTTCAGAGAATAGATGAAAGAACGAATGAAATAACCTCGCTCTGATACCACTTGTTAGGATTAACAAGGCAGAAATAACAATTATGTGCAAATATAACTAATATCAAAAAATAATAAACCACACAGAATAGAACAGAAGACACACAAATTTAACGTGGTTCACCCAATCCCTGGGCTACGTCCACCAACAGTGAGTCCAATATTATTATTATCCAGTGATTACAACCTGATTACAATCTGTAATCCCTTACAGCCCAATTCTGCCGCAAGTACTAAAATCATACATAATGAAAATCCCTAACCCTAAGCCATATTATACAATATTTTTCCCGCTTTAGGGTTAGAATGAGTTATAAGTAGTCAGCCCAAATAACCGAAAAAGTAGTCGGCCTCAAAAAAAAATTTCCCCGAACCCCGGCGAGGTCGGGAGGAAAAGTGTACAGTACTTTCTTGGATAGTACTTTCCTGATTAGTCACCACAAGCTAACAGGAGACTAACACTAAAAATGACCCTGATCAATTTAAGCTAGTTCATAACAGGGATAGTACCATAGAAGAAATAATTGAAGATATTATTGAGAATGGAAATCTTAATGATCCAAGCATAGGCAAATTCAACAACATGTCAATTGAGGAAAAGAAAAAGATAGAACATGCTATTGTTCAAATGATGATCAAGTTCAAAAGAGTACCAATGGAATTTTCATGTCAACTGCTGAAGGAACTTGGTGATAAAATAAGTGAAAGATGGGCTATTGCTTTAGACACACAGAAAAAAAAAGAGAACACTCTCTAGGAAGTGCAGCCACTCACTTTAGCTATGTTGAGGTAAGTGAATACATGACAAGGTATCAGCCTAGATTTTTAGTCAAGAATAGAGCTATGCAGATTATGGATGAGAATGTAGATGATATGGATGTTGTATGTGACTCCCTATGGACATCAATTTTGAAAGCAGAAGAGAAAGCTGAACAGGAAGCATTCCTGAAACTGTCTAAAAAGAGACACAGTTCAAAAGGTAAAAGTATTTTCATTGATGATAATAAAGGCAAGAAAATAGAAGACATTGGTATATCAGTTACCGAGGTAATTGATATCATCGAGCAAAAGGAAGAAATCAAAATTTCACAGGATGCACCGGATCAAGCTAAGATCCACTTGCAAAAGAAAATCGATGATGATGCACTCATTGAGGACATCACTAACGGTGATCCTGATGATAAGGATGATGAAGATGTAATAATCACACAATACAAAGATGAAGCATTAAACACTGACAATGTGTGTACATCTCTACCAAGTGAACTACTTGTACTTGTAGAGGCCACTGAAATAATTTCACAAGTACAACCCGATGTCTCTCATCCTGAGCCAACCAAAGATACAACTGAGATTCAAGCACATGAGCAACCTGCAGATACAAATGAGCTTGTCAAACTAGAGGCATAGTCTACAGAACAAAAGGAACCTAAAGAAACCAAGTCAACCAAGGTGAACCAACTTAACACTACCACCGAGACTCCCACTCAATCTATCGAGGAGTAGAAGAAGGATGATATAGTGTCAATTGGTAAGGATACTCTGAGGAGTGAAGAAAAAGCTATTGTTGTAAGAGAAAAGAAGTCACCTCTAGCCCCGAAGAAGAAAAAGAAGAAAGCCAAAGGGCTGGTCACCATTTATGAAGTCATTGTTATACCCAAATGTGACCCAAGAACTCTAAGCCCTGAGGAACTAAGTTGGTATGGGGAGTTATGTTCGAGGAAAGAGGAACAAGAAAAATTGAGGCAAGAACAAAAATGTAAAGAAGTGTTAAATGATGTAAGGGATATTCTACAATAGATAGTACCAGAAACAAACATTGATGAGAATACTCCCATTTTAAATTAACTTCCCAACCTCACTGACAGAATCAATGCCCCTGATACAGATACAGACAAAAGAATAGAAGAATGGACAAAGTCAAAGATTCAACATAAATTGGAAGAAAGGATTAGCACTGAAGTGGCACTAAACAAGGTGAAATTATCTGAGGTCATTACCAAGGTAAAATTTATCACCCAGGTAATCTGTCAACTACTAATAAAGCTTCGTACTATAGACACCTTCACTATAGAAATCAGTGAAAAGATAAAAGGTTTAGAAGAAGAAATCAAGTTGAGTACACAAGCAGCTATTGCCGAGCCAACTGCTTTCTTAAAGCACATTAACTGAGTTCAGGAACTCTGGCAGCTGATAGTAGACTTAAGGAAATAGGAAGAGCACATCACCGATCAGGTCACAGAGTTACAGAAAGAACTCACTCCTTACCTGAAGATTTTTGAAACACATACTGTCAAAGTTGAGCAACTTGTGGCAACACCAGAGATTTCGGTGTTGGAAAATATCTTTGACATGCATGCACAAGTCAGTCTTGAGAAAATTGCTCTTACCAACTTGAAAGAGGAATGGAAAAACCTCTTGGAGTCTGTGAAGAAAACCCATCAGCACATTTTTTATAAGATGTAAGTATAAATTACATATTTTTGAGTATTTGGCATTATTATCAAAAAGGGGGAAAACATGTATATGCCAAATAATATATTTTTTGATATGTATATTACATAATATCGGGAGCATGCACTGAGGGGGAGTACTTTTGTATTTAGAAGTTTTTGTAGTGGATATGTATATAGCGGAGATATAAGGGATATATAGAAACATTTTGTCTATATACATTATGAAGTTTTGATACTAATGCCAAAGGGGGAGATTGTTAATCTCTATTGAGCATTTTAGGTTGTCATTAGTATCAAAGGACAGTAAACAGGTCGTTTGGTTATTTACATTGAGACTATCGATAACTAGAAGTAAGAAAGAGTAGTCGGTAAAGCCTTATACCGAGCATCACATAGTTAACCGAGCACCAGCGACACCGACACCGACACTGATGGGCAGTAAACACCGAGCATCATAGTATACACCGAGCAGATTATACAATGTTTATCGATGATCATAGTAAACGGCATAGTAATCAGAAATGGCACTTTATTCTATGCAAATGGTTATAACAGATCATAAAATAGTTTACCAAGATCGAGGAGAATTTATTGTAAAAGATATTCATTAAATGCAATGATTATCTTATTTGTATTAGTTGATCTAGGTTATTTTGCACCGTAGATCTTAGGGTTATGATTTTCTTTTGTAACCTAATTTTTGTTTAAGCGGCAAAAATAGAACACTATATATTGTATATGTTCGCACCATTTTATAAGGTTGTTGAATTGATATATATGAATCATAGACCACTTGAATAAATTTCCTATCTTCAAGACAATCAGTTTATCAAGCAGAACAGAGTATAGAGGTTTTCAGATTGAGCAAAATCAGACAAGGCAACCGAGCAAAATCAGAGCAAAGAACCATCATAGATAAGGTGATATTTTGATAAGAACTTATAGATCTATTTCAAACAATTGAGTTGTCAACTAGCAGATAATTTGCCTATTACTTTCTAACAATTGTGATAGAGTTTTGTTAAATCTCTTAACAGAGTAGACTTAACAGTCTTTGTATAAATCTCTTAACTGAGTACACACTTCATACAGTGTTGTTAAATCCTATAACTAGACTATAGATCTAGCTGATCTAATATGTTACTCCTAATAGGGTAGGATCACCAGAAGTGATCAAAACTTGTAGCCTTAATAGGAAAACCTTTTCTATCTGCAGTAGTGAAGAATTTGTGGGTGTCATCCCCACCGCAATTTTTACCTTCTAACAAGGGTTTTTGTGTTACCAAAATACTTGTGTTATGTGATTGTCATATTGTTTACTATCTTTAGTTAACTAGATGATTGATTTATGCAATTAGATTCAAGTTATTTTGATCGGTTATCACAGTATTCAGTTATAGATCAGAAAGGTTTTTGCAACTAAAGTTTTGAAGGCATTGATTCACCCCTCCCCTCTGAATACCTATCTCTCCTAACTCCAACATTTGGATCCTCTATAGATTCCCCTTTATCATTAATAATACAAGAAATCCTATTTGTACTTCTCCTTTTTTTGGTACTATTATGAAAGAATTTAGTATTTCTGTCACTTGCTTCTAACCAAGTTTCCCTTGATTTTTGTTTCCAGAAAATTTCTTCTCTGGCCAGAATCTCCTCATATTCCTTGAGTAAATTCTTTTCTTTGTGATATAATTCATCATTCATCCCATCCTTAATGACCTTAGAATTCACTATTTCGAATTTTGATTCTAGTTCTAATTTTTTTGTAAAGATGTTGCCAAACTTAGAGGCATTCCATTCTAGTAATTTTCTTTTAATCCACTTCAGTTTGTTTATTAATATAAACATTTTGGATCCTGAAATCTTGGGCTCCGACCACCAAGCTTCAATCAAAGTAAGGATGTTTGGATCCCTTAACCATGCTTGTACGAATTTGAAGGCACATTTTTTAGGTTTAGAAGGTGCTAGGATGTTGAGGAGTATTGGATAATGATCTGACCCAGATATTGAAAGGATGCTGGCTGAAAGTGACAGATCTGAATTGATCAAGCTGCCCCTAAGGAGAAATCTATCTAATTTTTCTGCTCTATTTTAAAAACCTAATCTTTTGTTGTTCCAGGTGAAAGAGTTCTCCTCCGTTGGGATTTCAAGGAGGGAATTCTTATCCCTCCAATTTATGAAGTCCTTTGTGGTTGGAGGTAGGGAATTTGCTCCTCTTTTCTCAAAAATCTTTGTAATTATATTGAATCTCCTCCTAGAAAACATAGCTTCTCCTTTGATTGGTCTAGAAATAGTTCAATTTCTTTCCATACTAAAAGCTTTTCTTTATTTTCAATGGGTCCATATACATTAATTAGAATAAAGGTCAGATTCATCCTAAAGTTTTTTACTATACCACTCATCCAAAACTTTCTTTGTTCCGTCATATTAAAAGTTGTATTCCTAGGGTCCAAAATGATAGTCAAACCCCCGAAAGCTCCTATCGCAGGTGAAGCTACCATTTCTCGTATACCTAATTTTTTTTTTAAATTTTTTGATTCTACGGAATCTAATTTGGTTCCCTGTATTAACATAATTTTTAGATCATGAATTTTGATGCAGCGTTTGATTAGACGCTGCTTGTTAGGGGCATTCATGCCCCTAACATTCCACGAAAGGACATTCATGGTTCCTTGAGAAGGATCTTCCCCTTCCCTACATTCAGAATAGATGTAATTTTGACCTGTCCTAAGGCTTCTCCAACTACACTTCTTAGTACAGAATTGGGCTTTCTTCCCCTTTTCTTCCCTTTTTTTGCACAGTCCGGAGTCTTCCTACTTTCTTTGAATTGAGTTATGCCCAGTGATTCTTGCTCTTCTACTTCTATTTCTTCTAGATCAAGTAATAGTTCTTCAACTGAACCTTCCAGGATGAGTCCTTTTATGTTGATTTCATCTAGAAGTTCTTTCTATCTTTCTTCTTCTTTTGAGTCACAAATTTCTTCTACAAGTTGTTCCATTAATTCATCAGTAACTTTTTCCCCTAAATAGTCCACTATTATATTGACTTCTTCTCTGATTCTTTCCTCTTCGTTCTCAGGGATTGTTTCATTAATTGATGGTATCCCATAATTGGGTTCATTCAAATGTGTTGATGAGTATTCTTCTGACTTATTTAATTCCTTAATACTGCTATGATAAGAATGATTTGAGTTATCATTGCTAGAAATATTTTCCTTCATCTCAGAATTTTGTAGAATTCTATCTTTTAATAGCTTTGATTTGCTTTTAGATGCTTTCTTGTTGAAGCCTTTTCCTCTCTTTTTATTCTTATGTGTAGATTCTTCCTCCATAAAAAAATTTCTGGAGGGGAGGAGAGGGGAGTTTTCTTCTTTATTCTCATGTGAGCTTATTTTATCAAAATCATTATTACTACTACCCTTATTAGGAGAGTAGGTGTAGGGAGGATGAAACAGGGGTGATGCAGTAGTGTTCTTAATAATTTTTGAAAGTGAAACAGTAATATCAATATTCATAATTTCCTTAATGAGAATATTTTTTTGTCTATTGGATTAGTCAATATCACTAACTTCATCATCAGAGGAGATCGAGAAATCAATGTTATTCTTACATAATGATGAATTTGTATTCTTAACATTGTTGGTCAGATCCTTTGATGTTCCTAATATCTGAGTTAGAAGGGTTTCCTCATTAAGAATGTTAGTATGTGGGTTCGATCGGCTATTGTTTGTGGGATTATTGTTATGACTAGTTTCTGGTTTGTTGAGGTCTGCATTGTAAGTTTTGGGGGATGATCCTGCCAATTTGTCTTTAAAGTTATTGTTTTCTAGTTAATATGTTTTGTCCCTGAGAGTGACTGAAAAAACAAAAGCCCCCTTCTATTTCATTAAAGTGTAGCTCTAGAAGGGGTTTGGCAAACTTCGGGATTAAGGGAGATGGATTCATTTCTCCTTCCTCAAGAGATGAAAGTGAATTAAGATCTTTATTAGTATCATCTTTTCTATTATTCTTGGAAAGGGCTTCTTGATCCTGGTTAACTATGTTTTTAACTAACTCTACCTTCTCTGTTGCTATATTAGTGTTCCTTTTAGCTGAGTTGGAAGGAGCATATGATTGGGAATTAGGTTTATCTAAAACCCTAGATGAATCATCCTCCTCTAGGTCTTCTTCATAAATTTTAGGGTAAATTTTGATTGATCACGATTCATGGTTAATTTCCAAAGGGAAGTTAATTGTTTTATTAATTCTTATTTTAACAATGATGATTCTTTCAGCTATTGAAATGTTTTTATTCACAACCCCAACGAATTGTCCTAAAAAATTGCCTATTTCTCTCAGAGATTCAATGTCTGAGAGTTCTAAAGGAAGATTTTTAAGTAAGATTGTTCGATTGACCATAAAGTTTTCTAATTTTAAAGGATCAAATAGGGGCGTCCAATCAAATGCAGAGATACCCTTATTCCTAAAAACTGGTAATCGTTCTAACAAGAGTTTTGCCTTGTAATCCTTACTACAACAATCAATATAAATGAATTTTTCGTGAAGTATGGTGATTCGTACCTTATTTTCAAGCTTAGATTCAATCCACGCGACTATAGTTTCTTCTGACACCCCTACACCATTCCATCTGCTAAAAAACCCGAATTTCGCACACAGTTCCTGTATGCTACTTATAGATTTGTTTCTAATGGATAAGCTATGTTTATTAGGGTTAAAGGATTTACCTTCATCTATCATGCCTGTTGTATTTTTATTATTATAGTCTAAATGCTTCTCCTCTAATCTTTTATGTGGCGGATAATAAACCTTACCTGAAGAAATTTGTCGTGGATACTTACCTGAAACCTTTTGTTTGATTTCTGAGGCTGTTCCATAATTCTGATGCATTTCCTCCCTAGTATCGATCATTGATATGAGGCTTTGAAACCTTCGGTGGGGGGGCGAATAGGTGTTTTTGTAGATGCCCGAAGCCCAGTATTAGGTGAGAGAGAGGACAATGCAGCAAATTTATTGGATACGCAGATGTCAAAGGGTTTAGCAGGCTTAATTCCAGTGCCCTTTCTTCGATTCGGAGCCTTCTTCCATCCTGAAAAGCCTTCCTTATGTCCCGAATTCGAATAGTAAAACTTCCTTTTTCTCCTACTAGTAAACTTTGCGTATTTTGTTTTCGAGAAGAAGGCCAGTTGTTTGTCGAGTGATTGCACAGAGAATATGCGCCGAGCAGGGTGTTTCGCATAGCAGAGCATTTTTTCTTTATTAATTATAAATTAATGAAATGTTATGTTTATCCTATGTTATATACATGTTACTTTATCTATAAAAATTGAGGATATACGTGTTTACAATTGATTAGACTTGCTATTGTTCATCAAATCTATGTTTTTTGGTTTTTCATAGGTAGTATATTGTTGTCTTGCATATTGGTTGCGTCTTCATAATCAACTATAGAATTACAAAACAATCTTGAATACTAAAGTTTTATTTTAATTTTTCTATCTACCAATGATTGTATTTGCAACTATTTTTTACATGTGACATGCAATTATTTCTTTTGCATACATCCCAAAGTTCATTTGATCTCTTTATCATTTAACAATCGACATAAAAGCCTACAAATACTTTAAATTGTCACTATTAAAAAAATTTACAATTGTTATTTTGTAGTAGACCTTTGATCGGCTACATAAACACTCATTATAATGAGTAAAAGGTACAATTTTAATTTAACCTTCAATACAAAAAAAATCAATTTTTTATTTTCTCTACTGTCTTCATATCAAATTCTATACTTAAAAAAAAATACTACATTAACTATTTCATGCTGCAAAAGTTGTTGCATGATATCTATCTATTGCTACGTCAACTGCTTAATAATTCCTTTTCTTAGTTCAAAAAATTTTACAATTCTACATTCTATACCTTTTACATAAGACCATCCATACATTCATGATAAAAATCCACTAACTTATTTCTTCAATGTATCGGAAACAAATAAAAAGAATAACCAAAAAATTTACTCGAGATCATTAAGCACAAGGAATCATCAACTTCCAAAATTAAAACTCTCAAAAAACATCTTTCAATTCAATATGACCAAATATACAATATAAATATTTTCTTTGTTGCAGACAATATTCTATGTATTTAAAAGTTGTACTAACAATATATATATAGACAAAAACACATTTCCTTAGCATATTTATTTGAATATTATACATTTTATAGATTTAGATACTACTTTGCAGGAAAATCAATATTAGTATAATGGTCTTTGTTTTTTAAATATTGCAAATCTTTTCTTTAATTAACTATAACCAAATATACACTTCAAAAATATTTATGTTATTTTACAATAAATAATATACATCCACACCATATATTAACTTACAAATAAATTCCTATTAGCATAACCCTTGCACCTTCTTTCAGTGCAAGTCCTAGTTGTTATTAGTATTAAGTTATATAATGTTCATGAGAAAAAGTTACATTCAACTGTCATTCCCAACATATTTTACATTCAACTCCCCACACAAATACACACGTATATCCCTTTTTAAAATGACAAAAAGTCATCCTTGAAGATCTAAATAAAGGCTTGATGATATATTGAAATGATATAGTACATGCATTGCATAAGATTTTAACATATGTAAACATTACTATTTATTCGATGCATGTAGCATCTATTCTCTAAGTACTTCAATTTTTTATAGGTATATCCTTTTTTTATGACAAAAAATGTGTCCTTCCTACATAAGCATTAATCGTTTGGGGGATAAATCAACAAACCACAAGTGTAGTTTTATCTAAAAAAAATAGTAAAAATTTGGATTTTTTTTTAAAGTAAAAAAATGAAGATAAACAATAAAAAACTACTTCAAAAAAAAATTGAAGGGCACATCCATAGCATAGATACATTGATGAGAGAAAATAAAATAAAGTTCAACCCATTAATTATAGAGAATAGAAGGGATTGTATGAAAGCTATTTATTTTTATATAATGAGTTTGTCATTTCCTTGTAGCAATAAGTCTAAACCTACACTAAGTGCATTACCTAGCTTACCTTCTAGTTCTCTCTAATCATCACAATCCAATTGGAGGAACTTAAACTTTTCTATAAGGTCTAAATTCCTATTTACTTGTTTCTCACTGCATGAAATCATGGAGACTTCTACTATAAAATCATTGATCTTGATGCATTAGATATTCTTTCTTCTCTGATCTTCCTATATTGGGAATCTTTCTATGAATGGATGGTTGGTCTCTAATGTTGAGATTCATCACCTTTCTTTCCAAAATATTATTGGTCTGGCAAGCTTGTGTTGTACTAGAGTTATTGTGTATTGTTACATCAAATGCATTTGATTGCATATTTCTTCCAGGTTGACTAAATATTTACCCATCATGTGGTTCCACATCACTATTCTTGGAAGCTTCATTGGCCTTGTATTACTTCTACACTTTAGATTGCACATTTTTATTAACCTTTTGACAATGACACAAGTAGCAAGTGTTAGGATTAATAGTCCACAATACAACTGAGAGGGGGGGTAAATCAGTTGTATGACAAAATATTAACACTAGTACATTAGACCCACTTTTTAGACCAACATTTTCGACCAAGCATTAAAATGGTTTTCCTTGGTCGGTTTATAGAAGGAAAATTTTGATTTTTTTTTAATCCATTCCCGTGTTGGTCGGAATTTCGACAACCATGACAAGTTGTCAAAATTCTGACCAACACGAGAATATAACCTAAAAAAAAACATAGGGATTTCATTTTATATTTCGCACGTGGCAAAGCAGAGGTGAAAGAAAAGGGATTTTATGTCGATCCACCGCCTATGCATCACCTAGCCTCGACTCCACCTGTAAGAACCACTCTTCATCTGTAACAAATACACTCATCTCTAGTTTTTTAATCTTTGAAAAAGTTCTTGTGTTGCATTTATATTTTTTTGCATTCAATTTGTAGCATTTCTAGGGTTCAAAAATTTGTAGTCACTATTTGTTCATGCCTTGCAGGTCTTCCTGGACCCAATTCAAATTCTTTCAACTTGCAGGACTGTTGCTGTGTACACACATTTATTATGCCTTTCCCCATTTCTATTTTCAAAGGCCGAGTACAGTCATAAGAGTCTTCGATATCACCTAAATTTGTAAACACAAACAGCCCCTTCTCGGTTTTCTTTCAACATCACTGTTGATACATGACGCAGGTCTGTTGATGCTATACAAACAGACATATATGTGATAGTCACCTCTTCCTACCTCCAAATGCTGACAAAAACATACATTGTCATTTGGAGACCATTCTGAATGGTTCTGCTAGTGTTCCAACTCAATCTCCTTTGAATACGACTGTCATCATTTTCCAATCGAGACTAGGCAAACCCAAACGCATAAACAAGATATATTCTCTATTAAAACTTAAGAACCTGATACATCTATTAGCCCCATTTCACTGTAGGTATTCTATCATCAAAGAATCGAAGCCAAGAAATAACTATCGAGTTCCACCACCGTTCGCATATTAAAGAACGTGCTCATTCCTAAAAACCATTTGGGTAGTATATTGTAATAACGAACAAGCAAGTCTAAACAAAATAAATTGCAAATCAGTGAATGGAAACATTCAAAAAAATGAAATCGTCACAGAGGGAAATCGTATGAAAATATCAAATGTATTTTATTCATCTCTTTGTACTACATTGACATCCATATCTCCAAGCCCTATTTTGGTCTCTGGTTTAATGATTGTATGCACGAAGAATCCATACATTGTGTTCTACACTGGCAATGACCGAATTAAAGGGCTTTTGTAATGTCCCATGTTAGGACTATGTAATAAAGCTATCAAATTTCAATGCTTGGGTACTTCTATAATGTTCCCTTAAGGGATTTCTAAGGATTTTGTCTATATTTTTATAGTTCAAACTGTAATATTTTTTGGAGTCCAAAATCATTATTTCTAAGCCTTACCTGTACTTTATAATAGTGGATATAACATTGCCTCTCCTCATAGTTACTGATTTCACATCTTGAGCACATCTTGGCTACTACTACTAGCTATTGGATGATCTCTTTCACTAAGACTCAATCATAGTGTTGTCCTATTCTCTTATCCATCATAGTGAGGTCCTTTCATGACTTATATCTTAACTACAAGACTATTGGTGTATATTGCACCAGAGTTCTATTATCCATGATTGTAAAATTGTCTTGTGGTAGTGAACACATCATTAGAAACAAAATAAATATCATTTCCTATCCTCTTGAAAACATCTCTATATCTTATATTGACCATTAAATCGTCGCTCTAATTGTTCCCTTTACCACTACTACTCCTTTATACACAGTCACCATGATTCCTCATGCTTGGTATGGTTTTCCATTTCTTTCATTACACTGGACATTGCTTCCTTGTAAGATCTAATGCCTTCAATCTTTTTTTATCTCACAACTCATAAGGATTGATGTGATGATAGCCTATTGCTCTTTATTCCATGGTCTAAAACTTTGTACAGAACATGCACCTCTTGATGCTATTGTCAGCTTTTACTCTTCTCTTTGAAAGACAATATGACACCTCTCGTTACATACATTGTGGCCCTGTAGCTGACTATCATATCAGTGGGTAAGATTTACATCTTTTAATTAACCATCTTTTCATCATGTAGTCGTTATGAAAGTAGTAAATATCATCCCTCAAGAATTGAATAACATTGTTTTGAGGCACTCTTGTTGAACATGAATCTTTTCTTTCACAACACTGTCATTCTATTTTGTAGAAACACTAACAATAGCCTCTTTATGGCATTTTTTATCACCGCACCTTCACATTCATGAAAATCTATTAATGCTTGCATCTTTGTCATGATATAGTACCCTCATTTCAATCTTTGAATATCACTACCTTTTAGAAACTGTCCCGCTTTTGATTTTTATGACATCATTCCTTACTATGGCTATGAGCCTTCATAACAGTGCCTATTATTTATTCATTGTGCTTTGCAATCATGCATGCATGACCTCTATTATCTCTTGATGACTATTATGAGAGTGTCCTTGTGACTTATCATAAACCATATGAATCATTATTTTTTATCACTTTATACCACTGAGACAGTGGATAAGCATTGAAGAAGAACTTTCTTTAAAAACATTTCTTATCCACATTGTTTTGGCATCTTTTTAAATCATGAATTGTTACACTTATTGTCACCTCATCAAGCCTATTTGACAGTCAACCTTGTCTATAACTTGTTGGAAATATTCAGGAATTAATCGAGTTACTGAGAGGGGAGGGGTGAATCAGTAACTCCAAATTTTCTTTCAATTTTAACATGTAATTTACTTTTAACCTTTGCATACAGAAAGCATGAAACTTAAAAGTATTCACAATAATGACACATAGATTTGGTTACCCAGAAACCTTCCAAAAGAAAGTAAAACTGGGGTGGGGATGAAACCCACAAAGCTTTAATACTGCAGAATAAAGTTGGCCGGTTAAGGCTTACAATTTGATCACTTATGATGATCTGCCCTGTTAGGAGCAATAAGGATTGCTAAATCCACCTTGTTAAAGGATTTACAAACATACAATGAAGTATGCACTCGGTAAAGAGATTTTACAAAAGACTGTTAAGTCTACCCGGTTAAAGGATTTAGTACTGATTCACCTATTAGAATGAAACAGTAGATCTCTGGCTTTGCAACTGGATTGCTGATTGAGATTCGTTGATGTACTGATCACCTTCTGTGATGAATTTGTCTTTGTTGTTCCTTATACTTCTGAAGCCTTCTGTAATTCGCTTATCTCTGCCTTTCTTTCTCTTTCACATATATTCTTCTTGCATATTTCTTGACATTCTTACAACATTGTTTATATACAAGTCTTAAACAATTAATTACAATTACAATTACAAAGTCAGCCCAAGTATGGTTACACGGTTCCTGCAAACCGACTCGGTGACTTTCTGATACTCAGCGTCCACTACATTACTCGGCATCGTCATGCACTCGGTAGAAGTGAAGGCACGGTTCATACTGATCACTCGGTAGGTTTTGAACTCGGTAAATACTGGTGACTCGGTAGACATGATGTTACTCGGTTTACACTGTCCTATTCGGTTTGTACTAACTTGCTCGGTTTGCACTGTCTGCTCGGTTTGCACTGTCTGCTCAGTTTGCACTGTCTGCTCGGTTTGCACTGTCTGCTCAGTTTGCACTGTCTGCTCGGTTTGCACTGTCTGCTCAGTTTGCACTGTCTGCTCGGTTTGCACTGTCTGCTCGGTTTGCACTGTCTGCTCGGTTTGCACAGAGAACGCAAATAAGTGTTGTCACTAGTGGCAATTCTGCTTAATGCCAACAATCTCCCCCTTTGGCATTAGTGACAAAAACACTTATTGGCCAAAATTTATGTACACGAATCATGCTGAGCTTTATTTTGATTTTTCAAAATTTGTCTTTGTTATAGGGCTTTATACATTGTGGGCTTTATACATTGTCTCCCCCTTTCAATGTGCTAACTGTTTCTATACAAATCTTCTTCTATACATATCTCCCCCTTTTTGACGATAATGCCAAAGGTGTCTATACAAGTTATTTACAGAGAGAATCCAAAATTTGATAGAAAATCAGAATGTACCTTCATTATTAGTGCCAGGGTTCTGTCCCAACTTTCTTGCAGGGTCTTACATGTTTGTATAGCAATTTGGACTTCTGCAGAGAGTTCAATCATGTGATCTGCTATAGAGAACTGATTTTCATGAATCAATGTTTTGGAATGTTCAATGTGCTTATACATTGTATTCATGATGGGAAGGATCATGTGTTGGATGTCTAGCAGTGTGGACCGGATCCTTGTGTCTTCTTTCAGTAGATCAGACTACATATTTGATAGGTGTGAAATTTTCATGTGATGAGCAGAGCTTGAACTTGGTTCAAGTTGCAACTTCTGTATGCTAATCTTCATGTCCTCATCCATTTTATTCATTTTATCCTTAACATCCTTTGTGAACTCGGCAATGTTGCACAGTCTGGCCAAAAGAGAGGTAGCATTCGAATAGATAGATTCAGTGTTTGACAAAACTGAAGACAATTCTACTTGGTTAATAGCTATGTGCTGAGCAATGTGCTCAAGCACTTTATTGTTGAATCTCTTCTCGACTCTTTCAACTAATTTTTCTGTCCCAGATGAATCCTCATTGTATTTATCAACTGCTTCTGCTAATTCTAACAAAACATGTTGGGAGGAGTCTACTTTAATGCCTAATGCATCAGACAAAATGTCCTTAGCATCCTTGATGATTTGATATTCTTTGTCTCTCTCCTCTTTAAGCTTCTTTTGTTTTGCTTTCCTTTGGAGGATCTCACCTATATTTTGCATTTGGTCCGCTGATAGATTTGCAAAATCTAATGTAGGAATCTCTATCTCTTCATCTAGGTCTATATCCTCTACTACATTCTTACCCAAAAATTTTATACTCGGTAGAGCCTTAGGCTTATTTGAACTTAATGCTTTGGTAGTAGTGACAGTAGATAAAGTAGGGCTGGCTATAGATACTGGTATACTTTCTACTGGAGAGCTTAAAATATTTACACTTGAAGATTCAAAAATTGGAAAACTTACTGCTGAAAAACTTGATGATGCGGGAGACTACAGCTCGGTAGAAGAAATGGTAGCTGCTTCTGTTGTTGCTATGGATGATTGGACAAATGTGGAAGTTGTCACAACCATGCTTGAAGGTGTCTCCGGGCTGGATATAGAAACTTTTACTGGAGAGGTAGGAAGGGATGCAATGACTTCTGCTGCTATCCTCACAGTATCATCTACCTCAGTGTCTTCTTCTTGTTCATCACTGTCATCTTCAATATCTTTTATTATTACTGTTTCAATACTCGGTTGGTGAAGGTGGTATATGTTCTTCCATGTAGCATTTGCAGCCTTCACAACCGATTCAATATTGTTGATCAAAATCAAACAAGTATTGAACTTCAATGTCATCTTATTTTCATTTTCTTTTAATGCCTTCTTTATTTCATCATTTTTCAAGCTCGGCATCAACTGTCTCAGGGTTTGATCAAATATGTCTATCACAGTTTGCTTTGCATTGCTCCATCTCATTTTTATTGGATTTAATAGAACTGCTGGAACCTGTGGGGCTATTTCTTCAGGAGAGTATTTCCACTGTCCCATCTTTTCAATAACAGCATCTTCTATTTCCTTCTGTTCTGTTTCCGATCTGGTTTCATATTTTAAGGATTTTATGTTACTTACTCCAGATCCTGATCTGTCTCTAAAGAGTTTGAGCTTTTCTTGAAGGTTTAGAGGAGGCCTTTTGAATACTATGTCTTTATCTGCCTTGTTTGCCTTGTCTGCCTTGCCTCTTGTATTTCTCCTTGTAAATACAGTAGTAGGAGGCTTAGGTGCCTTAGTGATGAAAACCTTTCCTTTCTTCTTTGCAGGTTCTAGTTCCTCTGTTTTCTCATCCTTTTCCTCTTCTTCTTCATCTTTTTCTTCTTTGTCCTTGGTTATCATTTGCATTTTGGCTATCCTCTTCTTTCCTTTGTTTACCGCCTGTGGAAGCTTTATGCTTAGTTCAATTCTCACCTTAGCTTCATCATATGTTCCAAAATATGGAGCTTTGGGATTGACAGGCTGATTAAGAAGAGCTTCAATGATATTCTTGGTTTCATCAATATTTACCTCATAAGGAAGAGGTTTTACATATACAGTCCTTGGTTTAACTGCTTGAACATATATATTATCACAATCCACCATAAAACAAATGTCATCTTTGTAATCTTCCACCAACTTCTGTGGAATCCGGAATCTGTCATTCATTTTCTCTTTGAAAGACTCAAAATAATTATCCATGATGCTTTCAAAATTTTCACCCATTTCTGAGATGTATTCATTTATTTCATAGAGGATTGGCACATCTTTTCTCCATACAACTTTTCCTTTAGAAGGGAATAATTTCTGAACATAGAAGAATAAACAAACCAATAAGGATCCAAACTTACATGGATTGTTTTTGGAAGTTTTAATGCTTTCCATTTTTTTGTTAAACTGCTTTAACAATAAGTTTGCTAGGTCAAATGTTAAGTTATTCTTGACCACTTTGTATGCTAGGTCAATAGCTTCACAGGAGACACTGTTCTGTCAACTAGAACTGTAAATCTTATGGGCAATAATGTGTGTACCAAACTTCAGTTCAGCATCGATAATGCTGCTAACTTTCATGCCTCTACCGTCCCACTCGGCTAGGGTTTTCTTCTCTAGTTCCGTCCGACCTAGGGTTTTGGTAGTTTTTGCTTTGTTCAACATGGGAAGACCGGTGACTTGTTGAATCATCTTCTTTGTGATCTCAATAGGTTGCTCAAGCCAAATCTTGCCATCATGTACACGGTTGAGAATGTATCTAACCCATTTATCTCGAAAGTTTTGAGGTAGATGTGCAATGTGAACTAAACCTTTATCTTCCAGATGTTTGTGCTCGAGTTTCAGAATACCATCCACACATAGTTCCTCACGCACAATATCTAGTTCTAGGTTCCCCATTTCATGAATTGAACAGTTAAAATGATTGCGGATATCGTTAATAAGTAGTACCTTAGGAGGAATCTGAGATTGAGCTCCGTTCGGATCTAGGGCTGCTGCAATTGCGGGCACGATCTTGAAATCTGGTGCTTTCCATTCCCCTTGGACTAACATATCAGATCCTTTCTTCGCTGAAGTGCTGGATGATGCCATGATAGCTCACAGAAAATTCCTTTCGCAAAAGTATTGAATCGCTGGGTTGCTCTTGAAATTTTCTGCTCTCAAAGTGCTAAAGGTTCGCGGTGAAAAATGAGTTCAATTACTTACTTTTTGTTTACAACTCTGTCATTAATGCTTAGTACAAATTAGGGTATGAATTCTGACAGACTGTCACCCACTAAGAATTAATTTCTCGGTAAAGACTTCGCAACTCGGTGAACTCGAGAATTCATATTGCTCCGACCTCGCTCGGTGAAGACTGATACCGACCTCCATGCATCTTGCATGCTGATTTAGATCTTTCTTTTAATTTCGGTTATGGAACTGCTTGAAATTGGTCTATGAGAATACAGTTCTAGTGCTTTCTTGGAAATTTAGTTTGAGTCGGTAGAGCCATCCATTCCATTACTTGGACTGGATTGCTCGGTAGCTTTAGGAATCCATTTTTGTCTCACCTGTTTCCTGACCTTAGTTGCTTCATTCTTCTTTCCATCTTCAACTTCACTAGCATTCATGCAGTTTCTGGCTATGTGACCGAGTTTAGTGCATTTGAAGCATCTTACGGTAGTATCTCTTTTCCTTAGATGATGTTTTATGCAATTCATGCCAATGTGTCCATATTCTCCACAGTAATGACATCTACACCAGGTGTTGTAGTCCCATCCAAACATTGCTTTCATAATTTGTTCTGCTGGATTAAATGTCTTGGATCTGCACTCGGATGCCTTGTGACCTTGTTTGTTGCACTTGTGACAATTACCTCTGAATCTAGGTTTTTCCCTGCATTCATTTGCTTTGTGACCAGGTTGATTGCAGCTGTAACATTTTCCATTGAATTCTACTTTTTCATTGTTCCAACATTTATTTGAAGTATGTCCTATTTTACCACAATGATTACAAGTAGGTTTTTGATTTCTTTGAGTACCTTGCTTAGAGGATTCGCCTTCTCCTTTGTATCCAAGTCCTGCTTTTCCTTTTTGCCTATGAAGATTTCGCTCATACAGCTGATTCAAGTCTTCTTGGCTTTTCAGCATTCCTTCATTGATTTGTTTTTCAGCGTTTAGGTCATCCACCGTATCTTAGTTTGATTTCCTTTTCAGATCTTAGTTCTTCTCTTGTGCTTTCTATTTCTGATCTTAGATTCAGAATTTCCTCATTTGTATGAGAGATCTGATCAATTAGGTTTTCTAGCTGAAGGGTTTTATTTTGGACTTCAATGTTTCTTCCATCTAATTCATCTTTCAACTTGTTTCTTTATTCCAAGATCTCACAGAATCTTGTAGAGTGTAGCTCTTGTTCTCTTTTCAATTTTCTCACTTCTTCCTGCAGAGACCCATTCTTTTCTAGGAGTTCTTTGACAGCATTGTTTGCTTCATCTGAGTTATTTGAGGGAAAAAGATCTTCAATCTTTTCTTCAATGTAATTCTGATCATTCATCTGATTTGCAAGTTCCTTCCTTCTTCTTAGGGATTGGGAAAGATGTTCTTTTGCTTCTTTGAGTTTAGCTATGGCCATTTCCAGATCTAGCTTTTCATTTTCAATCACCTTGTTCAGTTTGAATACCTCCATTGTCCTGGATCTTTGCTCAAGCTAGTTAAGCTTTATCTTGAGAACCAATGCTACTCTGATACCAATTGTTGGAAATATTCAGGAATTAACTGAGTTACTGAGAGGGGAGGGGTGAATCAGTAACTCCAAATTTTCTTTCAATTTTAACATGTAATTTACTTTTAACCTTTGCATACAGAAAGCATGAAACTTAAAAGTATTCACAATAATGACACATAGATTTGGTTACCCAGAAACCTTCCAAAAAAAAGTAAAACTGGGGTGGGGATGAAACCCACAAAGCTTTAATACTGCAGAATAAAGTTGGCCGGTTAAGGCTTACAATTTGATCACTTCTGATGATCTTCCCTGTTAGGAGCAATAAGGATTGCTAAATCCACCCTGTTAAAGGATTTACAAACATACAATGAAGTATGCACTCGGTAAAGAGATTTTACAAAAGACTGTTAAGTCTACCCGGTTAAAGGATTTAGTACTGATTCACCTATTAGAATGAAACAGTAGATCTCTGGCTTTGCAACTGGATTGCTGATTGAGATTCGCTGATGTACTGATCACCTTCTGTGATGAATTTGTCTTTGTTGTTCCTTATACTTCCGAAGCCTTCTGTAATTCGCTTATCTCTGCCTTTCTTTCTCTTTCACATATATTCTTCTTGCATATTTCTTGACATTTTTACAACATTGTTTATATACAAGTCTTAAACAATTAATTACAATTACAATTACAAAGTCGGCCCAAGTATGGTTACACGGTTCCTGCAAACTGACTCGGTGACTTTCTGATACTCGGCGTCCACTGCATTACTCGGCATCGTCATGCACTCGGTAGAAGTGAAGGCACGGTTCATACTGATCACTCGGTAGGTTTTGAACTCGGTAAATACTGGTGACTCGGTAGACATGATGTTACTCGGTTTACACTGTCCTGTTCGGTTTGTACTAACTTGCTCGGTTTGCACTGTCTGCTCGGTTTGCACTATCTGCTCGGTTTGCACTGTCTGCTCAGTTTGCACTATCTGCTCGGATTGCACTATCTTCTCGATTTGCACTATCTGCTCAGTTTGCATTGTCTTCTCAGTTTGCACTGTCTGCTCAGTTTGCACAGAGAACGCAAATAAGTGTTGTCACTAGTGGCAATTTTGCTTAATGCCAACATAACTAAGAACTCAAAACTATTGTTTGTCATTGGGACTAATCTTTGCTTACAAATTTGATCACCATTTATTGACATCCTTTTGATAGTCACTTCTCAAGACTCTTGGATGCATTTTTTTCTTTCATTCTTACTATTCCTTCACATGACTGATCATATTTTGTGCTCACTATCATGAGGAACTCTATGACACTCTAAAAGTGCCATTCCAACTTCATCAACATTGTCTTTTCCATTTTCAGTGTATACCACTTCTTTTGTTGCATGTTGAATGCCCTCCCATTTAGCTAGTGTCTCCTCTAATAGTCATCTTTGAATTTTGGCCTTTTCTCTCTACTTTTATAGACAATGCCATTCTATGCCTTATCATCTATGTCTACTCTTTTCTTTGACATACATTCTAGGAAGTTACTTTGAATGTGGTGGATCATGTGTTCTACATAGTATCATTGCTTGCTCTTCTCTTTTACAGTGACTGTCACTATTCTTCACAAGAGTGCTTTTGTCACTTACCATGACTGCCAAAGATCTAAGAATTCAAAACTCTTAGAAACCTTCCTCAAAATAGTAAATATTTTATTTTCGCAAAATAAAAGATGTATCTCCCTGTGAACCTCAAAACCATGAATAATCCCTTGAAGACAATAGATGCAATATCTTAAATAAAAGCATAACACTAAAAAACTAATGCCTCTATCAGAAGTGTGAATATATGTTTCAACATAGTGATTGAAAGATCATTGATGGGAGAAGTAATAAATCATTAGACCATGCATTGTTAGTTAAATATCCATTCTAGATGCACACAACATGAAGTCATGATGGTAAAACCCTTTTTTCCAAATGCATAGCATCTCATGGTTCCTTGAATGCAAGATAATGAAAACATAAATGTAGAGTGGAGTAATCTAGACAACACATTTATCTCTATAATAAAATGTCATTCAATTTAACATTTTGCATGTTAGTTTTTATTTGCTGATTTCTTCAGATCAGGCCTATATGTTCCAAGCAAGAAAGAGGTTGTGATCAAGGATACACACCTCATCCATATAGACCTACATTTCCATTGTAACACTTAGTACATATAATTGAAGGCTATCATTTGGGCCCTACAATCTTCCCTTAAAGGAACAACTATAAGTGAGGGGTAAGAGGTGAACTTCTCAGTTTTAGCATAGGTATCACTTTACTTGAAGATGGTTGTTTACTGGCTGCCCTTCAATAGGACACTTGACTGTACCTATTTGAACATAGTTCAAATCCCAAAAGTCTTCATTTCTAGGATTGTTCAGCATTGTCCTAGTCAATCCATGTGTGTATGCTTTCTACCCATACCAACCTATATCACCTGCAATGTTTCCTTGCTTATGAAGAGGAATAGTATCACCAAAACACATTATTATCTTGTCTTTATCCCTGCAAGTCAGTGGTATTAACTGAAATTTCTCTTTTCCTTTGTGAACAATATATGTATTAGAGTAGCCATCATGAATTGTCCTTCCCATACATATTATATTTTTTACTTAGCATTCAGATTTGCCTAAGCAGTACTATGAACTTTCCTCCAACACATGTACTATTGTGAAAATCATCAAAAGTCCATTTGTTGGAAGGAAAATCATAGTACACATGTTTGGAGGTCTGAAGGAAACAAGAGAATTTGAAGAGTCACGAGTGGTGAGAAGATTCTTTTGAGTAGAATCTTTGGAGGCATTGTAGATCAGTCCATATCTTTGGTCACAAATGTATATAGGCAATGCAGATCCTACATACCAAAATTTCATCTTACTATTGATTTCCTTCTGTTGTGAAATTCAAACCCTATAATTAGGAAAATGTCAACCAATGCAAGGAGTGCAACCAAAATTTGGAGAATTAATCAAATGGACACATCTTGGAAATTATGAACATGGCACAATCTTCAGGTAAAGTGATTCTTATAAGGGGCACTGTCCATCCACATTTGAACATGGTTGTTTACTAGTTGCCCTTCAATAGGACACTTGACTGTACTTGTTTGAGCATAGTTCAAATCCCAAAAGTCTGCATTTCTAGGATTGTTTAGGATTGTCCTAGTCAATCCATGTTTGTATGCTTGCTGCCCATACCAACCTATATCACCTACCTAAGTAGTACTTTGAGTAGTCCTCCTACACATGTACTATTGTGAAAATCATCACAAGTCCATTTGTTGGAGGGCTACTCAAAGTACACATGTTTGGCGGTCTGAAGGAAACAAGAGAATTTGAAGAGTCACGAGTCTTAAGATTGTACTTAATATAGCCAAGCTTCATTCAATGGTACATTCAAACATGAAACAAACCATTCTTAACCCAGATTAAACTAGTAAACCAAAGGACATAGTGATTATAAGTAAACTAGTAAACCAAAGGACATGCTTTTACTACTAAGTCTTTGTTTGTTGGGCATACTGATTATAAGTACTTGACATATATCACAAATGTTGCTAATTAAGGTTGGTGGGATGATTACACCTATCCTAAAAAAAGACTGTCAAATCAGTATGCTTTCAAATCAAGTACCTATCAATGTATCCCTTGCGAGGGAGAGAAGCCAAACACATAAAGAACATGCACATAAACACGAAAATTGAAAAAATTAAATGGAATACACCAAGAAGTACCAAATGATGAATGCTCAATTGTTGTAATGGAAAAGCAATATCAAAACCATCCATTTCTAGAACTTGATTTTTCTATAGTCCTAATTATTTTTCTTATTTCTTGTCTCTACTTGGTGACAGGATTTTGAACATTGTTGACATACTTAAATGGAATAAGCAATACCAAATGATGAATACTCAATTGTTGTAATGGCAAAGCATCAGAACCGTCCATTTCTAAAATTTGATTTTGTATCTAGTCTTAATTATTTTTCTATAGTCCTAATGATTTTGAAAATTGTTGACAAAGAATGTTTCTTTTTTTTATTATAGTATAAATGATTTTTCTATAGTCATAATGATTTTTCTTATTTCTTGTCTTTTGTCCCTTTTTTATTTCATATGTCTATGCTTCGTGATAGGATTTTGTCACCTTCTTTTCATGGTATATTTCATTCACTCTATGTGGAATACTATTTTGTTCACTATTCTATTTCAGCTTCATTTTTCTTTCATTTTTCATATACACAGAGACTACACATGTTGATAAAAAAATGAGATATTTGATTTAGGTTTACTTTTCATTATTGTAAATGGTTAATATTTCTGATGGTACTCCTTGGTGTATTTCATATAAAAATAATTATAAAAAAATAATAAATGTAGTAACGATGGTGCGGTGCATTATTGATATAGGCTCAATGACTCTTGTCAATGGGCCAAACTATCGATGTGGTGGTGGGCAGTGTGTGTTGAAGACTTCACAAACACCGGACAACCCTGGATGACAATTTTGGTGCTGCCCAAATAGAAAAAAGGTTGCTAATGTGTATATATTTAATGTTTCTAATGTAAATACTATTCATTATAATATAAGAACTAATGTAGACTGTGTATCACAGGGAAATAATGGTTGTGGATACTTTAGTTGGGTCGATGACAACTCATCTGCATCTATTCATCCATCTCCACTTATCCACGATGAAGGATTTGAGTGCAAAACGTGTCAGGCTAGGGAAAATTCTAAAATTATTTTTTACGATGCCTTCTCTGTATTGTAATCACATATCTTTGTTGCGACCATATGCAGAAATGAACTTAGGAATTAGCTAGTTTAGTATTTTCATATTGTAACTAATATTTTAATATTAATATGACATAACTTCTCTTTGCCTCGAGTGCGCATATATATGGTTTACATCTTTTTTTAGAATAATTCTTCATGTTTATGGCTCAGGTGAGCCCCAATCTGCTATCAATCACATGATTTAACGTATAGTGTTTTCTTGATTATTCCATTTGTTCCTTGACCTTGACTATGGATTGACTATCATTTTCAAGCTTGAGCGAGGCCTCATACCATGCACCATCCGTAGATTTGTACACAATGCTAATTTAGGCTAGAGGTAAACTACATGTCATGTAAACAACATGGTTGAATGCAATCTCTTTTACATGTTTTCAAGATTTTTCCCACCAATACAAGCGTAAATAACACATTGAACGTAATCTAAAAATGCTATGTATGAAGTCTCGCTGAAGTTTGAGCACAATGTGGTATGAAGTCTCCCTTTATTCCAATGAGGGATTGGAATGAGTTCATTTTGGATGCAAAGGAGAATGGAGATACTTAAAGAGGAATTACACTAGAAAATGAGAGAAGGTATAAACATGATAGTTGAGAAACATAAATGCAAATTTCACAACAGATGAGAAACATAATTGTAGGCATCACAGTCACAATTTTTTGGAGACAACGTAATTGAGTTGTATACCCAAGCAATGGAGTGCAACTTCTGCAGCTTCGATTCCAAGTTGACACTATGGGATACAAAGACCATAGATAAGGAATAAATTTAGAGAGCGGAGGAGGTCCATAATAACCAAAATAATATAGGATGAACCTCAAGTTAAATGAGGCAACTACAAACATTTTAATAGATTTTTATTATTAACTTATGAAATTTACATATACTAGTGTTCTAAGCCCCCTCATTACATGATTTATTATTGTAAGCCCCCTCTAACTTACACATCTAGAAAATGAAACTACAACCTATTGGGATTGAGACAAACCTTATAGAACAATAGCAGCTAGGAAGGGTCGCTTGCCAACATATGTTGAATACATCTTTTGAATACATTTGTAGCTCATGAATTCAAGGTGTAGCTCATGAATACAAGGTCCTCCAATAGATGTATTCAACGGAAGTTGGAAAGGGATCCTTCCTAGTTGTTGTTGTTCTATAAGGTTTGTCTCAATCCCAATACGTAGTTTCATTTTCCAGATGCGTAAGTTAGAGGGCAATTACAATAATAAATCATGTAATGAGGGGGCTTAGAACACTAGTATATTCAAATTTCATTATTTAATAATAAAAATCTATTGAAATGTTTGTAGTTGCCTCATTTAACTTGAGCTTTGTCCTATATTATTTTTGTCATTATGGTCATCCTCTGCTCTCTAAATTTATTCCTTACCTATGGTCTTTGAATCTCGCAGTGTCAACTTGGAATCAAAGGTGCAGAAGTTGTACTCCATCGCTTGGGTATACAACTCAATTACATTATCTCCAAAAAAATGTGACCATGATGCCTACAATTATGTTTCTTAGTTGTTGTGTACCAGGACCCCTTATGACCCTTTACGACCATTTACGATCCCTAAGAATACATCTTAGAGGTCTTAAAATGTCGTAAAGGGTCATAGGAGGCTCCTAGGAGGGGCTAGATAAGCTTCCACCTTCACACGGTTGGCCCTGTTAAGTAGAGAATGTTATACTCTTCTCTAAACAAAGAGAAGCTCAATAATTTAAGGTCTCAGTCCATGGACAAATTAAATCAAAGGCTTTTTTGAAGTCAATAAAGCAGCAAAAAGCCTCATCACCCGGAGTGTCCCATATTTTGTCAACTAAGTATCTAAGAGTCACTCCGTGATCTATGGTGGAGTGTTTTGGTCTAAAACTAGCTTGTCCCTTTGCTCTTTTCTCCTCTGTTTCAGCCCATTTACTAATTTTTTGTTCTACCATGCTTCCAAATAACTTGCCGAGAAGGGGATTGATCATGATGGTTCGATACTTAGAGGGGTATGTTGTTTGCATCTCTGCTTTTGTAGATCAGGAAAGAACATGTTTGTGTGAAATAAGACAGAAAATGTGTGACCATTTGTAAATAGTAAACAATAGCGACATAATATTGTTGTGCTTAATTTGATTTTATATATATATATATATATATATATATATATATATATATATAATTAAATTGTATGTCGCTATTTTGACCAACAAAGAATAGAAATATCAATGAGAAAGCTATACATTCGATGTTTATTGTGACGATTTTACGTCGCAATTTCGATGTACATTGGTCGCAAGGATAACACTATAGCTGGTAATTCTTCCAGGTTGAAGCAATGATTTTGACATCATTTTTGTCGTTAGTTCAACCACTAGTGACGTTGCAATTGTGATGAAGATTTCAAGTGTTGTATTTTTGACAAAAAAAATTTGACGACCGTTATGGTCGATTAGCCGACCAATAGGCATCTAATAATCAACTAAACCTCATCGAAAAGAAAGCTAAAATTTACTAGTGTAAACGTTAAACCTTTAAGCTTATTAATATCAAATCCAATGAGCACAATTAATGCCAACACAATAACACAATATTTTGGTTACGGGGAAACCCTATTAAAGGTAAAAACCCCGGTGGGAATTAGCACCCACTAATGATGTACTAAGAGTATAGTAATCCTTGTTAGAAGATATAGCCCTGTTAGGAGCTTATTGAAACATTACAGTACATAGTCCATGTTAAAGGAAAGACCCTGTTAGGAGTCAAGAACAAAAGAGGGCTTGTTGCCCAAGGGAGGTTAAGTCCACCTTCTGAACTCACTAGTTCGCAACAAGTGTATATGAAGAAATACACAATCTTTTGAACTATTTTCCAGCAACTATCTTTTCTTGATCATTTCCAATGAATTCCACCAATAATCCTCTGCTCTACATACAACAGACACAAATTCACAACCTTCTTATATCCCACTTATCACATCCATGTCTCTTCCAAAGAAAAGACCTTTTATTTATACCTTATTACATTTTACCAAGAATAGGTCGGCCCATAAGGCTTTCCTAATTACAAACAATTACATATGTCCTTGATAGGATACACATGGTATCATAAAAAAGTTTACAATGATTACATTACAACAATTAAAGATCAAAATTTTTGAATTATGCTTGCCAAACAAAGCACACGCTTCATTCCCTGAGTCGGCTTCCTGATAAGCCATCACCAGAGTACACACCACAGATGACATCACCAATCATTCTGTACCTTGTGCTAACCAATGAATATTTGTTAGTACCTTTTCCATCAACCTTCAAGATTGCATACCTTGAATCCAATCCCTCTGAAATCTATACCAAAAACTCAGAGACTAACTCTGTCAATTCTCACTGTTACAATCCAGTGACCGGTCTTTACCAAAACAGTCGTATCTCCTTTAATATGCATCCATTAAGGATGTGATCTTAGATATAAGATCACAACATCCATATAAACTCTCTTGTCACTTTGCAGCATCTGAAACATCTGTACACCTTCCGTATACTATGATTACCAATCTAGTTCCTTCATAGAAGCATATGTTGACATCAGTGACAAAACACAAATGACAATAGTATGAGTGCCCATTCAGTAACGTAGTGATTAAACATATTAAATGTCTCAATCACCACCCATGCATTAGTAATATCTAACAATCTCCCCCTTTGGCATTGATGTCAACATATGGGAAAATAAATCTTATCCCAAAGTTGTATCAACCCAAAAGTCCTTCCACAGATCAATCTCCCCAAACAGTGAGGATTTTCTCATAGCAACACTCCCCCTTTGACAAAAATGGCAAAGGGTGCCAACTACCTTTATAGATAAACTTTCTTCCATAGTCACTCCCCTTGAGGAGTAGATCCCTACATTCAATCCAGAAAATGATGAGGCTCTGAGCACTTCTGGACTGATGCATCTCTACATCATTTAGTTCTGACTAGGAGGGGCATGAACCCCTAACATACCTCTAAGATATTCAAAGGTATCTTTTGGTAGTGGCTTTGTAAAGATGCCTACAATCTTCTCTTTTGTACTGATATATTCCATCTCGATTTATTTTTCTGCCACCTTGTCTCTTAAGAAGTGATATTTGATAGAAATGTGTTTAGTTTTAGAGTGCATCACCAGATTCTTTGACATGTTTACTGTGGTGGTGTTATCAGAATGGATAAGCATAGGCTCATTAAAATTTATTCCAATGTCTATCAGCATTTTTTTCATCCAAACAATTTGAGTGCAATTTATAGCAGCAGCAACATATTTTGATTCAGCAGTAGATTGTGCAATACAATCTTGTTTCTTACTTAGCCAAGAAACCAACTTTTTCCCAAGGAAAAATGCACCACCACTTGTACTTTTTCTGTCATCAATATTTGCTGCCCAATTAGCATCAGTATAAGAATGAATTTCAAAGCTATCATTCTTTTCATATGATAAACCATAGTCTATGGTTCCTCTGAGATACCTCAGTATCCTTTTAACAGTAACTAGATGAGTCTCTTTGGGTTCTGCCTGATATCTAGCCACAATTCCAACAACATTAGCAATATCTGGTCTAGTGTGAGTCAAATATTTTAGCCCTCCAACCATTGATCTATACAAAGTATGAAAAACACATTTTGATTCATCATAAATTGTTATCTTGTTTCCAGTCACCATAGGTGTTCCTACTGGTTTACAATCTTCCATACTGAATTTCTTAAGAAATTCTTTGAGATACTTGGTCTGAGAAATGAAAATACCATTCTCATTCTGAGTTATTTGCAGTCCAAAAAAGAATTTCATTTCACCTATCATGGACATCTCAAATTCACTTTCCATTTCTTTAGCAAAATTCTTACACAGATCGTCATTACCTCCAAAGATAATGTCATCTACAAATACTTCTACTATCAGGATTTCATCTTCAGTGGTTCCTAAGTACAAATTACTATCCACGTTACCTTTTCTAAATCCAAGTCCAAGTAGATACTTGTCCAACCTTGCATACCAATCCCTGGGAGCTTGCTTCAACCCATACAATTCTTTCTTTAACTTGCACATCATGTATTTATCTTTGCATAGAGGAAATCCATCTGGTTGTTCTATGTATACTTCTTCAAGATCTCCATTCATAAATGCAGATTTAACATCCATCTGATACACTTTGAAGTTTTTGTGTGCAGCATAAGATAGAAATAATCTTACTACCTCTATTCTAGCAACAAGAGCAATTTTTTCTTCAAATTCTACACCTTCTTGCTGTGAGTATCCCTTACACACTAGTATTGATTTGTTCCTTACAATCGTTCCTTCTTCATCCATTTTGTTTCTAAAGACCCATTTTGTTCCTATAACATTTTTATTTTTAGGTCTTGGAACCAATTCCCAAGTATTATTTTTCTTTATCTGATCTAATTCTTCTTTCATGGCATTTATCCAAGATTCATCTTCAAAGGCTTCATCTATAGTCTTTGGCTCAACTTGGGAATTTAAACAAATTTATTCTCTAACTTTAGATCTAGTTAGCACTCCCTAACTGGTATTGCCAATAATTTGATTTTTAGGATGGTTATTTTTAACATACCTTGGAGTTTTAGGAGTTCCAATGGTCTTGCTTGTGTCATCACAAGCCTCTTTTTCACTTCCTTCCTCAACAAGTTCTTCTTCTTCGACAATAGCAGTTGGCTTCTTTTACTTCTAATATCTGACTGATGTCATACATTCTTTCTTGTATCTAAAATTTCTCATCTATTCTTACATTGTTACTTTCAACCATCTTCCTTAATCTCGTATTGAAACATTTGTATGTCTTACTCTTAACAGAGTAACCAAGGAAGATACCTTCATCACTTCTAGCATCAAATTTTCCTATCTCGTCATCCCTCTTGATATAACATTTGCTACCAAAAATTTTGAAATATTTTACAGTAGGAGTATGATCAAACCATAGTTCATAGGGAGTATTATTTGTACCATCTCTGATTTGAATTCTATTTAATGTGTATACTATTGTTCCAACAGCCTCTCTCCAATGTACATGAGATACATTTCCTTCAATCAGCATTGTTCTAGCAGCATCAAGTATAGTTATGTTTCTTCACTCTGTTATCCCATTCTATTGTGGAGTTCTAGGAGCAGATGTTTGTCTTTTTATCCCATGCTCTTCACAGTAAGAATTGAATAGATTTGATGTAAACTCTCCACCTCTGTTTGATCTTAAACACTTTATTTTCAGTCCTAATTCATTCTCTACCTTTTCTTTAAATAACTTGAATTTTTCAAATGCTTCTAATTTCTCTCTCAAATAAGTAAGCCATATCATTCTAGAAAAATCATCAACAAAGAGTATAAAATACCTTTCACCATAGTATGACTTTGTTCTTATAAGCCCACATAGATCTGTGTGTACCAGATCCAAATTTCCTTTTGATGTAAATGTTTTTCTTTTATGATTATTTTTAGGTTGCTTTCCCATAACACATTCTCTGCATATAGTGTTAGAAGGTTTCACAATCTTTGGTAGATCTCCTACTGCATTAGCCATACTTGCTTTCACAATTTTATCAAAGTTAACATGACAAAATCTTCTATGCCATAATCAACTATCATCTACCTTCACAACAAAACAAGAGGCTCCAAATGTGTTTAGTTCAAATACATTACCTCTAGATCTTGAACTGGTGGAAATCAGTTTTCCTTCCTTGCTTCTGATAAAGCACTTACCATCAACAAAAATTAACTGAAATTTTTTATCCATTAACTATCCAACACTCAACAAGTTATGTTTCAGTCCTTCAATAAGTAGTGCATTATCTGTATTAGTCTTTCCATCCAAAGTGATGGATCCTACTCCTATGATGGATTTTGAGAGATTATCCCCAAATCTTACATCACCTCCATCATAATTTACTAATTTAACAAGTTTGTTCTTATCACTAGTCATGTCATTAGAACATCCACTATTAATTATCCATTCAGTCTTCATGTCAACATGATATACTAAGGATTTTTCTTCATGAATTGGTTCATATTTAATAGAAACAAATCCAATCTCTCCATTGTTTAAATCATCATCATCATCAAAGATTCCTTCACTAGCATAATAACATTCTTTATCTCTTCTAATCTTTGCATAATTAGGTTTGTATTTAGGAACTCTTGTAGGACATCTAGATGCAAAATGACCTACCTTATTGCATGAAAAACATTTCAAAGGTAATTTTCCTTCAAATTTTCCCTTACCTCTTTTCTCTCTTCTAGCTATTAGTGCAACAAGTTCTTCCATCTTCTTTTCTTCTTCCATTATCTTCTCCCATTCCTTAGCATATTCACCAAGCTCTTCTCTCAGGTCTTCTTTTCTTGTACTCAGAAGTGAAGATACTTTCTTGTGTACGGATGCCCTAAATACAGATTCAATTTTAGGAGCAGCTTCTCCTAATTCCACAGCTTCAAAGGTGGTTAACTTTTCAATCAACATCTCTCTACTAAAGTTTGGAGTCAAGGATATAGTTTCTTGAATTGACATTGCCTTGAATTTGTATGTAGGAGTTAGAGATCTAAGAATCTTTGCAATGACTTCATCTTCATCATAAGTACCTCCACAATTTTTTATTCCAACTATAGCTTTTGTAACCCTTTTAACATAGTTTCTAATGCTTTCATCTTCATTCATTTGCAGCTTCTCCATCCTTTTCTTCTAGTTCTATAATTTCTCTTGTTTGGTATATTTGTCTCCTTCATAGAGTGCCTCTAGTCTATTCCAAATAGCATGTGCCAAATCCAGATCTTTAATTTTAGTAAACTCACCCTCAAATAGTGCACTGATCAATGCTTCTCTTATGACCATGTTGCATGAAAATAGTTTCTTTTCATCATCGGTGGCTGACACTAAGTCATTCTCAGCTTTCAAAGTTTCCTTCTTCTTCACAATCATGCAGTAGTCTATGCCCAAGCATAGCAAATATGTTCGCATCCTTTTTTTCCAATTGTCAAAGTTTTCAGGATCAAACTTAGGACTATCCTTCCTATAGTATGCCATTTTCCAAGATCACCTCAAGCTATTAAAATTTATCTCTAAGGACCACAGGCTCGGATACCCATTGTTAGGATTAACAGTCCACAATACAACTGAGAGGCGGGGTGAATCATGTGTATGATAGAATATTAAACTTTAAACCTTTAAGCTTATTAATATCAGATCCAATGAACACAATGAATGCCAACACAATAAAACAATATTTTGGTTATGAGAAAACCCTGTTAAAGGTAAAAACCCTGGTGGGAATTAGCACCCACTAATGATATACTAAGAGTATAGTAATCCTTGTTAGAAGATATAGCCTTGTTAGGAGCTTATTGAAACATTACAATACATAGTCCTTGTTAGAGGACACACCATGTTAGGAGTCAAGAACAAAAGAGGGCTCACTATCCAAGGCTCACTACCCAAAGAAGGTTAAGTCCACCTTCTAAACTCACTAGTTCGCAACAAGTGTATATGAAGAAATACACAATCTTTTGAATTGTTTTCCAACAATTGTCTTTGCTTGATCAGTTCCAATGAAGTCCAGCAATAATCCTCTACTCTACATACAACAGACACAAATTCACAACCTTCTTATATAACACTTATCACATCCATGTCTCTTCCAAAGAAAAGACCTTTTATTTATACCTTATTACATTTTACCAAGAACAGGTCGGCCCATAAGGCTTTCCTAATTACAAACAATTACATAGGTCCTTTCTAGGATACACCCAGTATCATAAACAAGTTTACAATGATTACATTACAACAATTAAAGGCTAACATTTTTTAATTATGCTTGCCAAACAAAACACACGCTTCATTCCCTGAGTCAGCTTCCTGATAAGCCATCACCAGAGCACACGCCACAAATGACATCACCAATCATTTTGTAACTTACCCTAACCAATGAACATCTACCAGCACCTTTTCCATCATCCTTCAAGATCACATACCTTGAATCCAATCCCTTTGAAATCTATACCAAAAAATTAGAGACTAACTCTGTCAATTCTCACTGTCACAGTCCACTGACCAGTATTTACCAAAATAGTTGTATCTTCCTTAATATGCATCCATTAATGATGCGATCTTAGATATAAGATCACAACATCCATCTAAACTCTCTTCTAACTTTGTAGCATCTAAAACATCCATACACCTTCCGTACACTGTGCTTACCAGTCTGGTTCCTTCATAGAAGCATATGTTGACATCAGTGACAAAACACAAATGACAATAAATGTAGTGATTAAACATATTAAATGTCTCGATCACCACCCATGAATTAGCAATATCCAATAGCAAGTTCTGGCGCATATTTTTTTCTCTTGACACTGGAGGTAAAGGGGTCTCTACCCCTAAGGCTATCAAATAAAAAAGTTTGTTTCTATCAGTGGTAGGATCTATGCTCATGCTTCCAAAACTACTACTATTCCTCCAAAGGTGAAACCTCGACCTATTGCTTGTGCCAAGGCCTCCCATGTGGTAATGTGTAGCACATATGTGGTTGACAATGTGTAATTCTACCTCTATACTATAAAAAGTAGCTTCATAGGGTTAGTAACATCAATAATTCAAAATAATAACAAAATTACCACAAATAGCAATCTAATTAAGCAAAGAATTGACAATCAAGCACTCTATGGATATTTATTTAGGGATGCTAATGTAAAGCTCTCAAAAAGCTTCCATTAGCAACAGTCCTAAAATGAGAATGAATGATAAACAAAGCTAATAGTTCAATTCCAAATAAAAATACAACTATTTAGCTCTAAATTTGCCTTTCTAGCTCTAATTTGCAAGAGGTTTGATGCTATTCTCAGATTTGTGGATGATTATTGATTGAATTATGCCTTTATTTTATAGATTGTGGGCAAGGGTAGGGGGTGTAGTTGAGTTGATCAAGGTTAGGTGAGAGTTGAGTCCATGGTTCCACCTTTGGAGACCATTTAAATATTTTGTCCCCAAAGCTTGGGACAACAAGACAAAATGAGTGGACAAGATGCATTCTCCAAGTGAGTGATTGAGATTCGATTTAGGCTTGATCCATGTGAGCTTGGTCCTCAATTCCTATTGGTTGATTCATTTTCCTCCCATTTGGTGGTTGAGAGAAAATAGGAATTAAATAATTAAATTTATTTAATTTGGTTAACCTGTTGGAAACTGCAATTGAAGCTATTGTTGTATTATCATTGATGTCAAACCTTAACTGGTAAGATTGTTGCTATCTAAGAAAGTACTATATCTATTGATTGATGAGAAGGATTAGGGAAAGGGTGATAACAATAGAACCTAGAGAAAGGTTGAGTTATTTTTATACTTCAATGAGTACTTGATTATGTGGCACAATGATAAGATAATGTATTGTTAATCTAAGTAAGAAGAAAGACTAAACAAGTAGGCTTAACTGAGAAAAAGTGAAGAAATCTAGTTTAAGCCGAGTGATGTTAGTTTCGACCAAGCTAGTATATGCTGAGTAAATTCAGTGTTGACCGAACATTAGTTTATTATCGAGGGAGACAGCATTAGCCGAGGGAGACAATTTGAAGAGATGACCGAGCTACACAGTGATGACCGAGGAGATGAACATAGTATTGACCGAGTGTTAGTAATTTACATTTGAGGAATAATTTAGATTCCTATCCGACATTTTTGAATTCTTGGATTATGTAAATCATTTTGACTTTATTAATTGACTATATGGAGCATTTAATACACAGTAAACCATTTTATTGTGATTTCAATAAAGAGATTGAAGATGTTTCTAGAAGGATGTATGAAGGACTTTAATGATGGAAGGATTTGATGAATCTGACCTAACCCTAAGATCTACAAAGGAGATTAAGCACAAAAGATAGAGCTACCTATTGTAGTGGTATAAATAAAACCTAAGTGTGAGGTTAAACAGGATAGCTGGAGTTGTTGATGTTATTGACTGACAAAGCAGAAAGGCTGAAGGTGAAGGAGTTGAACAGAGTTGTGATTTCTTGAAGGGATTTCTGAGCAGATTAGTGATGGAGATGGAAATGGAACTCATTCAATAAGACAATATATATGTGATAATTGGATCTGTTATTTGTAAAGTGATTTGTATGTTCTCAAATCAATACTACTCCTACTTTCTAACCATTGTATCAGTCAAAATCCTTTAATTAAGGTTGCATTCTAATGGAATGTATTTAAGTCCTCTAACAAGGTGCACTCCTAACAGGGTGGTTGAAATCCTTTAACAGGGTCACACCTAGTAGTGTGTTTGTAAACCTTTGACAGGATTGGCTTTTCACAGAGCTCACTTTAGAAGAGTGAAAATATCAGTAACATGTTACAAAGTGGTTTTTACCAAATTGGGTTTCCACTATAAATCCTGGTGTCAATACTTGTGTGAATGTTTTGGTTTGAACATTTCTATGTTTTGCAAGTTAAATATTGTTGGATAGTGGACTACATTGTTATATGTTTCTGGCATACATTCTGTAATGACCGAGTAGTGTTGGTTATTAGATCTGAGTTGTTAAAGTGTTTAAAAGTTTGATTGATACATCTGGACCTAAGAACAACTAATTCACCCCCCTCTCTATTGTTCTAAATCATATTAACAATTGGTATCAGAGCTATTAGTGCTTACGCAGAACAAGTTTAAAGGTACTTGAAGAAAATGATCAAGATGTATAAAAAGGAGGTACCGAAGTTGAATAAGGAGAACTTCCCTGCATGGTAGATTCTGATGAAACTACATCTAGCTTGTATTGGTGACTCAATGAAATATTATGTTTAAAATGACTATGTTACACTTGCTGCACCTTTGACTGCCAAGGAGATGAGAGCTAACTAGGGACACAACCAAGAAATGTTGGAGATTGCATCTGCCTTAAGCTATCCAAAATTTGAAGACATTAAAGATTGCACAAATGCAAAGAAAATATGGGACACTCTTGCAAACATCTATGGTGGTGACATAAATGTACTAAGGGCAAAAGCTGAAAGCCTAAGAGGTAAGTTTGATGAAATGAAAATGCAAGAAGGTGAAAATATTGCTCAATATTGTGGTAGAATCAAGGAGGTTGTAAATTATATTAGAGGAGCTAATGGAACTATTAATGATGAGACTGTTTTTGGAAAGGTATTAATAACTTTGATTCCTATATATGCCATCAAAATTTTAGCAATTCAAGAATCTAGATGTAATCCCGGTAATGTTCTAACACTGGAAAGTCTTGTTGGTAAGCTTACTGCTTTTGAGCTTTCTAATTATGATAACTTCACTGTTGCTAATGTTGAATCTTCATTCAATTCACAAAAGCTGAAAGCCTAAGAGGTAAGTTTGATGAAATGAAAATGCAAGAAGGTGAAAATATTGCTCAATATTGTGGTAGAATCAAGGAGGTTGTAAATGCTATTAGAGGAGCTAATGGAACTATTGATGATGAGACTGTTATTGGAAAGGTATTAAGAACTTTTCTTCCTATATATGCCATCAAAATTTCAGCAATTCAAGAATCTAGATGTAGCCCTAGTAATATTCTAATACTAGAAAGTCTTGTTGGTATGCTTACTTCTTTTGAGCTTTCTAATTATGATAACTTCATTGTTGCTAATGTTGAATCTGCATTTAATTCACAAATGGTTTTGCATAAGTCTAAGAAGGAAAAA
The DNA here is from genome assembly GCA_027943335.1 of Chamaecyparis obtusa. NCBI lineage: Eukaryota > Viridiplantae > Streptophyta > Pinopsida > Cupressales > Cupressaceae > Chamaecyparis > Chamaecyparis obtusa. The sequence continues at coordinate 52,022 of BSBK01003454.1, forward strand.
GAAAAATGTATAAGTGAGAGTGAAAGTGATAGTGACACTTCTGATGAGGAACTAGAGGATCTTGAAGCTCTTATGGCCAGAAGATTGAAAAGAGGAAAAGGAAAATATAAAGATAAACTTCCTATCATATGTTTTTCATTTAACAAAGTTGGCCATATAGCTACAAGATGTCCTGATAGGGATGACAAGGATGAGGAAAGAGAGAGAAAGTACAAGGATAAGAGAGAAAATAGAGGTTACCAAAGGTACAAGGACTACAAGGATAAAGGTAAGAAATCCTGTTACATTGCTGAAGAAGAAACTAACACTAATAATGATGATTTTGAAATTGAAGTAGTTTATGTTGCTATGAAATATGAGTCTGATGAAGATGAGAAAATTGCACTTGTTTCTTATGTGAGAAAAGGTGATAAATGGATTATTGATAGTGGTTTCTCACACCATAGGACTGGTGACAAAAGTAAATTTTAAACTCTAGATCATTACAAAGGTAGAAGTGTTAAGTTTGGTAATGATGCACCATGTCTTGTAAATGGTAAAGGATTAATTAAGATGACTGATAATATCACTTGTGAAAATGCTTATTGGGTTGAGGGTCTTAACAATAATTTTCTAAGTGTTGCACAACTTAATAGCACTGGTTACCAAGTGGATTTTCATCACAGGACAGCTAAAATATTTCATGCTACTAGTTAATTATTTGGGAGTGGAGAATACAAAAAGAGGAAATGGAGAGTTTATATCAAATGAGTTCAATCTATTCTACAATGATAGATGAATCAAGAGACGGATGTTTGCACCTGGAACACCTCCATGGAATGGTATAGTTGAGAGAAGGAACAGATCTATCATATATTGTGCAAGGACACTAATGATTGAGAAGAATATTGCAAAAAAGTACTGGAAAGATGTTGCAAGTATAGTTGTTTATACCTTAAACTAAGTACAAATAAAAAAAGGTACAAATGTTACACCTTATGAATTACGGTACATTTATGCACCTAATGTAAAATACTTTAGAATTTTTGGGAGAAAATGCTATATACTAAAAGATAATAGGAATGGAAAGTTTGATGCAAAAAGTGATGAGGGCATATTCCTAGGTTATTCCACAAAGAGTAAATCTTACAAGTGTTTGAACTCTAACACTAACAAAATTGTGGAAAGTGTAAATGTGAAGGTTGATGAACATGCAGAGAAAAATGAATAGGAAAGCAAAAGAGAACCTAAAGATTATAGATCTTTTGTCTATATAGAAGGAGAGGAAAGTAACACACTCATGCCTGATGTAGAGTCTCGGTTAAGCACTATCGAGCATTAGGAGGATGCTTTTGAGAATCAGGAGGATGCTATTGAGTGATAGGAGGATGCTACCAAGCATCAAGAAGAGGTTTTTGAGAAATCAGAGGTTGAAAATGATAATCTTATTTATGAACTTGAAGAGCAACAAGAAAAGAAATCTGAACCTACTTTGGAACGGTATGTAAGAAGACATCACAAGCCTGAGAAAATCATTGGAGATAAAGAAACTGGAGGTCTGACCAGAAGCAAGTTAAGAGATCCTACATGTTTATTGTGTGAGTTTGAGCCTAAGACAACAAGGGAGGCATTAGAAAATGAAGACTAGATTCAAGCTATGAATGAGGAGATAGACCAAATACAAAAGAATGATACCTAGACTCTAGTGCCAAGACCAGAAAATAAAAATGGCATTGGAACAAAATGGGTATTCAGAAACAAGCTTAATGAACATGGATGAATCACAAGGAACAAAGAAAGGCCGGTATGCAAGGGTTATGCACAAGAAGAAGTAGACTATGGGGAGACATTTTATCCTATAGAAATATTAGGAGTGAGAACTCTACTTGCATATGCTGCTTACAGAGATTTTAAGGTATACCAAATGGATGTCAAGTCTGCATTTTTTAATGGTATATTAGAAGAAGAAGTGTATATTGAGAAACCTGAAGGATTTGTTGATCCAAACAAGAGACATATGGATTGAAGAAAGCCCCCAGAGCATGGTATGAGAGGTTACACAATTACTTGATATAGATTGGATTTTCAAGGATAAATGACAACATCATTCTGTACATGAAAGATGAAGAAGGTAAAGGGATTTTGTTAGCTAAATTTTTTTTAGATGATATCATATTTGGACTACAAGATTCCCTATGTAAGAAATTTTCAAATGAGATGTAAACTGAGTTTTAAATGTATATGTTTGGTGAGATAAAATTCTTTGTTGGTTTGCAAGTCTATCAAATGGTGAAAGGTATTTTTATCACACAGTCTAAATATGTCAAAGAGATACTGAAAACCTTTGGTATGGAGAATTCAAGGCTAGTAAGTACTCCCATGCCTACTGGACAATTTTTTTCTAAAAATGATGATACTGCTGAAGTAAACCAAAATCTGTATAGATCCATGATTGGAAAGTTGCAATATTTTGTTCACCGTAGACCACATATTGCTCTAGCAGTTGGGATTGTGGCATGATTCTCTGCCAATCCTAAGGAAAGTCATATGATGGATGTGAAGAGAATAATGAGATATCTGAAAGGGACATAAGACTATGGACTGTACTACAAGAAGCATGAGAAATTTGAACTGCAAGTCTACACTGATGCAGATTGGGCATGAAATGTGGATGACATAAAAAGTACTAGTGGTGGAGCTTTCTTTCTTGGACAAAGGTTAGTTTCCTGGATGAGAAAGAAACAAAATTTCATTTTCCAATTTACAACTGAAGCCGAGTATGTAGCAGCTATAGTGAACTGTTCAAACTTGGTATAGATTAAGCAATTGTTGAAAGGCATGAAAGAGGTGATCACTAAACCAGTTGTCATATAAGTGTGAGAACACAAGTGGTATCAACATATCAAAGAACCAAGTGATGCACACAAAGACCAAACATATTTCTATCAAGTATCATTACTTGAGAGAATTGGTACAAGATAAAGAGGTGAGAATGGAATATGTGAATACAAAGGAACAACTAGTAGACAAATTCACAAAAGCTTTACCTAAGGATGCTCATGAATATCTTAGAGGTAAATTAGGGGTTCTTCTCCTAACTAAGGATGCCTAGTAAAGCTAGGAGCACTGCATCAAATGTGCTACTCAAAGTATCTAACAAATTGATGCAGAAAAGGTCACACTTTATGAGCGGCTTAGAGTTGTGAAAAGTAAATAAAAGCTATAATAAATCATAAGAAAGATGATAGAGGGAGAAATATTGTTACTGAACTTACAAGATGACATCTAAATCTAAAAGATGCAAGTTGTAGATACTACTTTGGCATTATTGTCAAAGACGGAGAGATTCAGAGATGAAAACACATAAAGAGGAAATGGAGAGTTTATATCAAATGAGTTCAATCTATTCTACAATGATAGACGAATCAAGAGACGGATGTTTGCACCTGGAACACCTCCATGGAATGGTATAGTTGAGAGAAGGAACAGATCTATCATATATTGTGCAAGGACACTAATGATTGAGAAGACTATTGCAAAAACGTACTGGAAAGATGTTGCAAGTATAGTTGTTTATACCTTAAACTAAGTACAAATAAAAAAAGGTACAAATGTTACACCTTATGAATTACGGTACATATATGCACCTAATGTAAAATACTTTGGAATTTTTGGGAGAAAATGCTATATACTAAAAGATAATAGGAATGGAAAGTTTGATGCAAAAAGTGATGAGGGCATATTCCTAGGTTATTCCACAAAGAGTAAAGCTTACAAGTGTTTGAACTCTAACACTAACAAAATTGTGGAAAGTGTAAATGTGAAGGTTGATGAACATGCAGAGAAAAATGAATAGGAAAGCAAAAGAGAACCTAAAGATTATAGATCTTTTGTCTATATAGAAGGAGAGGAAAGTAACACACTCGTGCCTGATGTAGAGTCTCGGTTAAGCACTATCGAGCATTAGGAGGATTCTTTTGAGAATCAGGAGGATGCTATCGAGCGATAGGAGGATGCTACCAAGCATCAAGAAGAGGTTTTTGAGCAATCAGAGGTTGAAAATGATAATCTTATTTATGAACCTGAAGAGCAAGGAGAAAATAAATTTGAACCTACTTTGCAACAGTATGTAAGAAGACATCACAAGCCTGAGAAAATCATTGGAGATAAAGAAACTGGAGGTCTGACCAGAAGCAAGTTAAGAGATCCTACATGTTTATTGTGTGAGTTTGAGCCTAAGACAATAAGGGAGGCATTAGAAAATGAAGACTAGATTCAAGCTATGAATGAGGAGATAGACCAAATACAAAAGAATGATACCTAGACTCTAGTGCCAAGACCAGAAAATAAAAATGTCATTGGAACAAAATGGGTATTTAGAAACAAGCTTAATGAACATGGACAAACCACAAGGAACAAAGAAAGGCCGGTATGCAAAGGTTATGCACAAGAAGAAGTAGACTATGGGGAGACATTTTATCCTATAGAAATATTAGGAGTGAGAACTCTACTTGCATATGCTGCTTACAGAGATTTTAAGGTATACCAAATGGATGTCAAGTCTGCATTTTTTAATGGTATATTAGAAGAAGAAGTGTATATTGAGCAACCTGAAGGATTTATTGATCCAAACAAGAGACATATGGATTGAAGAAAGCCCCCAGAGCATGGTATGAGAGGTTACACAATTACTTGATATAGATTGGATTTTCAAGGATAAATGACAACATCAATCTGTACATGAAAGATGAAGAAGGTAAAGGGATTTTGTTAGCTAAATTTTTTTTAGATGATATCATATTTGGACTACAAGATTCCCTATGTAAGAAATTTTCAAATGAGATGTAAACTGAGTTTTAAATGTATATGTTTGGTGAGATAAAATTCTTTGTTGGTTTGCAAGTCTATCAAATGGTGAAAGGTATTTTTATCACACAGTCTAAATATGTCAAAGAGATACTAAAAACCTTTGGTATGGAGAATTCAAGGCTAGTAAGTACTCCCATGCCTACTGGACAATTTTTTTCTAAAAATGATGATACTGCTGAAGTAAACCAAAATCTGTATAGATCCATGATTAGAAAGTTGCAATATTTTGTTCACCATAGACCACATATTGCTCTAGTAGTTGGGATTGTGGCATGATTCTCTGCCAATCCTAAGGAAAGTCATATGATGGATGTGAAGAGAATAATGAGATATCTGAAAAGGACATAAGACTATGGACTGTACTACAAGAAGCATGAGAAATTTGAACTGCAAGTCTACACTGATGTAGATTGGGCATGAAATGTGGATGACAGAAAAAGTACTAGTGGTGGAGCTTTCTTTCATGGACAAAGGTTAGTTTCCTAGATGAGAAAGAAACAAAATTTCATTTTCCAATTTACAACTGAAGCCAAGTATGTAGCAGCTATAGTGAACTGTTCAAACCTGGTATAGATTAAGCAATTGTTGAAAGGCATGAAAGAGGTGATCACTAAAATAGTTGTCATATAAGTGTGAGAACACAAGTGGTATCAACATATCAAAGAACCTAGTGATGCACACAAAGACCAAACATATTTCTATCAAGTATCATTACTTGAGAGAATTGGTACAAGATAAAGAGGTGAGAATGGAATATGTGAATACAAAGGAACAACTAGTAGACAAATTCACAAAAGCTTTACCTAAGGATGCTCATGAATATCTTAGAGGTAAATTAGGGGTTCTTCTCCTAACTAAGGATGCCTAGTAAAGCTAGGAGCACTGCATCAAATGTGCTACTCAAAGTATCTAACAAATTGATGGAGGAAAAGAGAAATAGAAAAGATTCAGAGGGAGTAACTGTGTGGATGGTCAAGCAAGCTAGGCTAACTAATTCAAAACCATAATGAAGCTAAGGATATTACAAATATTTCTAATGGAATGACAAGTTTTGGATTGCTTGGTGAATCATGTGTTATTCATATGGTGTTGCCATCAATGCTAAAGAGGGAGATTGTTTGAAATTGCAATTGAAGCAATTGTTGTATTATCATTAATGTCAAACCTTAACTAGTAAGATTTTTGCTATCTAAGAAAGTACTATATCTATTGATTGATGAGAAGGATTAGGGAAAGGGTGATAACAATAGAACCTAGAGAAAGGTTGAGTTATTTTGATATTTCAATGAGTACTTGATTATGTGGCACAATGATAAGATAATGTATTGTTTATCTAAGTAAGAAGCAAGACTGAACAAGTAGGCTTCACCAAGAAAAAGTGAAGAAATCTAGTTTAAGCTAAGTGATGTTAGTATCAACCGAGCCAGTATATGTCGAGTAAATGCAGTGTTGACCAAACATCATTTTATTACCGAGGGAGACAACATTAGCTGAGGGAGACAATTTGAAGAGATGACCAAGGTACACAATGATAACCAAGGAGATGAACACAGTATTGACCGAGCATCAGTAATTTACATTTGAGGAGGAATTCAGATTCCTAGCTGACATAGTTGAATTCTTGGATTATGTAAATTGTGTTGACTTTATTAATTGACTATATGGAGCATTTAATGCACAGTAAACAATTTTATTGTGATTTCAATAAAGATATTGAAGATGTTTCTAGAAGGATGTATGAAGGAGTTTAATGATGGAAGGATTCAATGAATCTGACCTAATCCTAAGATCTATGGAGGAGATTAAGTGGAAAAAGATAGAGCTACCTATTGTAGAGGTATAAAGAAAACCTAAGTGTGAGGTTTAATAAGATGTTGGAGTTGTTGATGTTATTGATTGACAAAGAATAAAGGATAAAGGTGAAGGAGTTGAACAGAGTTGTGATTTCTTGAAGGGATTTCTGAGCATATCAGTGATGGAGATGGAAGTGGAACTCAGTCAGTAAGCCATCATATATGTGAGAATTGGATCTATTATTTGCAAAGTGAGTTGTATGTTTTCAGATCAATACTACTCCTACTTTCTAACCATTGTATCAGTCAAAATCCTTTAATCAAGGTTGACTTAACAGTCATTGTTTAAATCCTTTAATCAAGGTTGCATTCTAATGGGATTTACTTAAGTCCTCTAATAAGGCACACTCCTAATAGGATGGTTGGAATCCTTTAATAGGGTCACACCTAGCAGTGTGTTTGTAAACCTTTGACAGGGTTGGCTTTTCATAGAGCTCACTTTAGAAGAGTGAAAATATTAGTAACATGTTACAAAGTGGTTTTTCCCAAATTGGGTTTCCACTATAAATCCTAGTGTCAATACTTGTGTGAATTTTTTAATTTGAACATTTCTATGTTTTACAAGTTAAATATAGTTGGATAGTGGACTGCATTGTTATATGTTTTTGGCATACATTTTGTACTGACTGAGTAGTGTTGGTTATTAGATATAAGTTTTTAAAGTGTTTAAAAGTTTGATTGATACATCTAGACCTGAGAACAACTGATTCACCCCCCCTCTCTGTTGTTCCAAATCATATTAACATAGCCATGTGTACCCCTTAAATGGGTTGATTTAATTTAATTTTAAATATATATTTAATTAGATTAATTGTACAATTTATTGATTAATCACGATTTATTAGGTTTAAATTGATTTAAAGGATTTTGATTTTCAATTAAATTTGGATTAAGGTTCAATTGCAATTTATCTTTTATTTTGACTTGATTTGATTTAATTGCATTTAATTGTATTGATTTTGACCATGATTTCTCACTTAAATGATCTTGTCCAATTTTTAGTGATTACAAAGGCCCCTCTTTGAGTTGACATGTGAAGTGTATCAATTCAAAGAATGTCCTGATTTGTTAATGTAAAGTCCTGATTCATTGATGGTTGATTGCGATGTTCGATAGAAGATGCCAATTTTGATGAAGTTTGATTGATTTGATGTCCTATTGGTCGATTTGATGATGAATTGCCTTATATGATATCTAATTTTCTTTGATTTATTGTTTTGATGCCCCACTTGATTGTTAGCAAAAAAAATTATGTTAAAATATTAAGCCATTGATTCAATTTTGTCGATGATGATCCTGATAATTCTAGTGTATGCCCCCTTGGAAAATGAACTGAAATGATTTTGGATGATTTGGTTGAGATTGGGAAATTTCTATTTGTTTCCCAATATAGAAATTTGAAAATGCCCCGATCATGAGAGAATTTGATGAGAAACTATTTGATCATCATCAACAAAATCACATAGGATCTAAATATTGATCATCATTGAGGACTTGTACATACGAAAAAACTAAGATTTTTGTTTTTTTACGCAAAAGGATACCTTGGATATTTCGATGTTCAATATCATAATGCCAAAATCCACTCGCAACATAGAATCTGACAAAATCAGTATTCGTACTCTCATGATTGACTTTAATCAATGAAAGCCATACCACAGGATGGGAAAGAAATGTAAGAGGTGAAATAAGTATTCATATCATCATGGTTGAACTAGTGATGGTTGTACCAAATTCAGGATTCCAAAAACTGCTCAATGATTAATATAAGCTCCAAATTTTTGAATAGTGTCAATTAGTTGCATACATCTTAGATTAAATGCATTTAACATATTTTCCTTTCTAACTATAAATTGCAAGAGATTTGATGCTATTCTCAGATTTGTGGATGATTATTGATTGAATTATGCCTTGCTTTTATAGATTTTGGGCAAGGGTAGGGGGTGTAGTTGAGTTGATCAAGCTCAGGTGAGAGTTGAGTCCATGGTTCCACCTTTGGAGACCATTTAAATATTTTTTCCTCAAAGCTTGGGACAAGAAGACAAAATGAGTGGAAAAGATGCATTCTCCAAGTGAGTGATTGAGATTTGATTTAGGCTTGATCCATGTGAGCTTGGTCCTCAATTCCTATTGGTTGATTCATTTTCCTCCCATTTGGTGGTTGAGAGAAAATAGGAATTAAATAATTGAATTTATTTAATTTGTTTAGCCATGTGTACCCCTTAAATGGGTTGATTTGATTTAATTTTAATAATAAAATTAATTAGATTAATTGTACAATTTATTGATTAATCATGATTTATTAGGTTTAAATTGATTTAAAGGCTTTTGATTTTCAATTAAATTTGGATTAAGGTTCAATTGCAATTTATCTTTGATTTTGACTTGATTTGATTTAATTACATTTAATTGTATTGATTTTTGCCTTTATTTCTCACTTAAATGATCTTGTCCAATTTTCGGTGATTACAAATGCCCCTCTTTGAGTCAACATGTGAAGCCCACGGTGGGTGCCATTTTGTGTACTGGAAAAAGTACCTTTATAGGGTTAGTATCATCAATAACTCAAAATAACAACTAAATTACCACAAATATAAATCTAACTAAGCAAAGAATTGATAATCAAGCACTCTATGGATCTCTATTTAGGGATGCTAATGCAAAGCTCTCAACAAGCTTCCATTAGTGACAGTCCTAAAATGAGAATGAATGACAAACAAAGCTAATAGTTCAATTCCAAATGATAATACAAATAATTAGCTCTAAATTTTCCTTTCTAGCTCTAATTTTCAAGAGCTTTGATGCTATTCTCATATTTGTGGATGATTATTGATTGAATTATGCCTTTCTTTTATAGATTTTGGGCAAGGGTAGGGGGTGTAGTTGAGTTGATCAAGGTTAGGTGAGAGTTGAGTCCATGGTTCCACCTTTGAAGACCATTTAAATATTTTATCCTCAAAGCTTGGGACAAGAAGACAAAAATGAGTGGACAAGATGCATTCTCCAAGTGAGTGATTGAGATTCGATTTAGGCTTGATCCATGTGAGCTTGGTCCTCAATTCCTATTGGTTGATTCATTTTCCTCCCATTTGGTGGTTGAGAGAAAATATGAATTAAATAATTAAATTTATTTAATTCATTTAGCCATGTGTACCCCTTAAATGGGTTGATTTGATTTAATTTGAACTATACAATTAATTAGATTAATTGTATAATTTATTGATTAATCATGATTTATTAGGTTTAAATTGATTTAAAGGCTTTTTATTTTCAATTAAATTTGGATTAAGGTTCAATTGCAATTTATGTTTGATTTTGACTTGATTTGATTTAATTGCATTTAATTGTATTGATTTTTGCCTTGATTTCTCACTTAAATGATCTTGTCCAATTTTTGGTGATTACACTACCAACGTCGTAGGTTGGTCTATAGATTCACCGGTCTTTGGCCCTCTCTCTTTGAATTGTATTTTGGGGTAACTAGTTCTTGGCAACTCTTAGTTTCTTGTAACATTGAGCTCTTCCCTTGTGCGAAGTTTTTTTTTATTGCTTCATTTTCTTCTTCCAAAGATCATGATTTGGTGTTAAACAGGTTACAGGTTTGGGAGAATCACTCTCTTTTTGTCAAACTCTAGATAATTTTCCTCAACCCTCTTACTGAACCACTCAATGTGTGCTCAATATGGGCTCTCCTTCCCAACCTTCCACTCTATTTTTGAGAGATTTCTTTCTTTGAGGCCACTGGAAACTCTATTGGTCATTTCCTAAAGGTGGATAAAGCTATGACCGCAATGGGCCACTCCACATTTGCCCACATTTTGGTGGATATGGACATCTCCACACTACTTTTGGGGGATGTGATGCTCATGGTTGGGGAGAGGCCATAGACTCAAGTGTTGAATTATGAGAGCCTTCTCTTTTGTTGTTGGTGTTTCTTCTCTACTAGGCATATGGCTTCAAATAGTTCTCTTCTGCATCGAAAATATGTTGCTACTTGGTGGAAGGATGCTAATAAGAATCATTTTTCCATCTATTCTTTTGATTCTCTATCTAATTATTCCTCTAATGACTCCTCACATGCCGATGATGTAGATGCAACCCCTGTTAGAAAATTGGATGATGCCCCTATTGCTAATCAAGGTCAAGCTTATATTTTTAATCTAGGTCATGCTTTTATTGCAACTTTAGGTGTTGCCAAAAATTATTGAAGTTGTGACAAGAGTTAATGCAGAAACAATGGAGGGATTGGGTAGGAAAACTGACACTAGAATAGGTCAGGCTTCTAGCGTGGGGGGGTCGGTGTAGATTTCCTCACCAACTACAGGAGATAAGAATAGTTTTAAGTCAACAAAGGCATCTGATTAATCTAGTTTGAATGGGGACCCATGGGATGGGGATTTTCCTATTGAACTAGGTGGTAAAGGGGGTACTACCCCATGTGATTCCCTTAGTGGGACCAAGGCTATGGAGAGCATGGGTCTTCCAAAATACTAATCTTCCATGTTTAGTAAAAAATATAGTGGGAAATCTTCTTTCACAGAAGTCACATCCACAAAAGGGTGACTTCTTGATATTTATCCTTGATCCTTTAATTGATCATTCTATCTCTACTACGGAGTTTACCCTAGTTGGAAAGTTCTTGGGGCCTAGGCCGAATAATGATGTTGTCAAATTGATGGTTAAAGGGAAATAGAAACTCAGAGGCCAAGTAGATATTGTTTCTCTTCCTAAAGGTTTCATGTCCTTTGAATTCTTAAATAAGAAGATCTTGACTTTGTTCTCTATGCGGGCCCCTGGATGTTTGGGAAGATGGCACTAGCTCTTAGCAAATGGGGACCTAAGTTGGACTTTAATGATACTTTTTTCATATCGGCTCCTATATGGGTGCACTTTCTAGGGCTCCCTCTAGAATACTGGAATGAAGATGTGTTGAATGGGTTGGCTTCCTCCATTGGAGAGATTATATCCATTGATCCTATGACCATGTCTGAGACTAGGCTGGTCTATGCAAGAATCTGTGTGAATTTTCATCACTTCTCAGATCTTCCCATAAATATTGATATTGTTTCCAAGCTATGGAAGTGTAGCCTGGAAGTGGAGTTTGAATCATTTCCTTTTTCCTTCTTTGTCTTCAATAAAATAGGTTATTGGGCCAAAAGCTATCCAAAGAAGGAAAAAATGACAACTAAGAACTCAAAGACATGGCCCAAGAAACTTGAGATTAAGAAAGTCTAGAAACTGAAGACTTCTAACCAAGTAACTTCAAAGGAGATGAATCAACAAAAGGATGGAAGCACAAAGAAAGCTTTTGAGGAAGCATCAAAAACCAATGAAAAGACTCAATAGAAGGCTGGGAGAGGTAAGAATGTCTCAAGTAAAAATCCAAATGCCAATAGTGATAAGGGGTCGCCCTCTCCTTTAATTGGAGAAGGTAGCAGGGAACAAGATGAACATTACCCGAACATGGATGACCTTAAGGATGAAGGTCAAGAAGAAGGGAAAGGCTAGGAAGAAGAGGAAAGGTTAAAAGAGAAAATAGAGGAAGGACAAGAAGGAAAAGAGAATGGGTCAGTGGTAGCATCTGAGGAGGGTGACCAAGGAACTAGTATGGGAAGTGATGGAATGATACCCTTGAAGGAGATATTAATGAGAGTATTATTTCCTGAGACAATTTGATAGAGATGTCTTCAAGGGTGAAAGACTTCATTCAATATGAAAAAAATCCATCAAAAAAAGAATATCACTATGTCTCCTCTAATAGACATGGAAACATAAAGTCAAAAGAGATATTTAAGAAAAAAATTACAAGACAAGTATGGGTTCCAAAATCCATCATTAAAGATATTCTCTCTAGATCATCAAAAAGAAATGAAAAGCCTACGACTATATGGATTCCAAAGTCTCTCTTGAAAATGAAGGAGTCGTTTAGTGATGCTCAATAGTGTATTATCTTGGGGGGTGATTCAATGCTTGAATCTTTTGATATGATCTGGCAGCTATTAAATCTTCCTTCCTAGAAAAGTTCAAATATTTGGTGATCCAAGAGATGGGAAATGAAGATAGGAAATAGAAGACTACTAGTGGAGGAGATATGGAAGGCCAAAATCAAAAAGCTGGTGGGAGGAGCAAAAAAACTAGGGATAGATTGTCTTTCTCCTCATCACAACATGTTGTGGACACCAAGGGTAGAACAAAAGCTGATGTAAGGACACCAAAACATCCCATTGACAAAGAATCTACAAAAAAAAATGCAAGAGATGGAAAGTAAGAAGAACATTGTGAATGGGAAATAAGCTACCATCCAAAACTATACTCCTAGTAAGAAATCAAGATTATCTCATGGAATATGAGGGGTATTAATAGTCTCCATAAACAAGATATTCTGATAAACATGGTTAGAGATTACAAACTTGATATTGTGGTTATTCAAGAAATTAATATGGCTAAAGTAAAGGTGGAAAAATTAAATATTTTCAAAAATTGTGGTGTTGGAAGTAGCTCTGAAGGTGCTTCAGGAGGAACTGTTATTAATTGGAACTAGAATTACATTAAAGGTGATATTCTATTGGTTGAAGGTAATTTTTTGGTTGTTAAATTCCATCATATAAGCACTAGTAAATTTGACCCCAATTTTTTATGATAATTAGTCAATTTTTTGACACCCTGTCGTCAAATAGACGACCAATATGGATGTTGATCTTTTTTTGTCTCATTTTTGAGGACCTAAATTTTTGTCTTATATTCGACGTCTACATACATAAAAAAAAAAAAAAGGCAAGTGTGTGGTCCACAATGATCGTAGATCAAATGACCAACACTATAGAACATGCGACTAAAGGTTTTTCGAACTAGTGACGATAAAAGGAAGATCATGTCATCGCCTATATAGCTATGTCATTGAACATGGTTATCACTTACATTGAAATTTAGATGAGAATTCAATTTTTTTTTGGTCGCTTGTGCAATGCAAGTGTGGAAACATTTTTCATTATCATTGAAATAGCGATGAATTTTATTTTATTTAAAAAATAAATAAATTTGTATTATATTTTTTATGGATGGGCTAATGGATAAATTAAGAGGTTGGGTGAAATCTCTCAACCCTAATACACTTCAAGAAGCTATCAAGAAATCAAGGGGCATGGATTTAGGTACAATCAAAACTAAAGCACCAACAAAGAGGTCATCAAATCCAAAAGATCAAGCAAATCCACCTTTCCAAAGGGGGTGTCCAGAGAGAAATATAATGGATTAAGAAACCCAACAAGACTTGAGGAGGAAGCTATTCCTTTAATAAAGAGCCATGGGGAATAGAAGCATCAATGCATGGGTAAAGGGAAAATCCATTATATATAAGTAAGACCCATCAATGAAGAGATAGATGAGGATGAGAAAAATAGTGGACAGGGAGAGTTAGAGATCCAAGCTAGCAAGTCTTCATTTCAAGAAGAGTGGTATACTTGCCACCATGACCAAACCTCTAGAATACAACACTTTTAAATTCCAAGGAACCTTACAAGGACATAAAAATACTCATAGATAGTGAAGCCCACCGCAATTTTTTAAACTTTACATTAACTACCTCCAAAGTGCTCCAAACCAAGTAGCAAAATCAATTCAATATAAAGATGAAAAATGCAACAAACAATTTGTGATACATTAATGGTTCCAAATTTGAAAATCACCATTGGAGGTTACACAATCAATGTTGACTTCAATGACATAGAATTGGGCAATGTTGATATGGTACTAGTTATCCAATGGATGATGTCCATTGGAAAATATACACAAGATTTTAGAGAAATGACCTTTAAATTTGAAGTTGAAGGTAAAAAACAAATTCCTAGGGGAATGAATGATGATGTTCCTCAAGACACTCATCTAAAGAGATACAAATTTCACATGGAGACATTGAGAAGGAAGTATAATGCTTTAATACATCAAGAAACAAAAATCCAACTTCATCATGGATATCTACAAACCCTATTGAAAGGCTACATAAAGGCACAATCAAGCCACAAAAATGTGCAACTTCCATTCTCACAATACTATTTAAAGATATTAAGATATTTAAGGAGGGTATCTAGGGATTTTTTGAAGGATTATTTAACAATATATATATGATACACATACTAATTCCATTCTCCATAGAGTTGATAAGAAAGAAAAATGGAGCTATTTGAAGGTTGTTCAACTACCAAGAAAATGGACAAAGGAGAAGTGATTTTAAAATACTTGTACACAAGAATTTTCAAGGAGGGGGGACTGTGATGTCCCCATCCTCTACATAAAAAAATCAATCTAGCATTAATCACATGAGTGCTTATGGTGTGGTAGACCTTGGACACTTCTAAGTAGTTGGCCAGCAGAAGTAAGAGTGTACATAGAAAACTAGTAGTTCAAATAGTTAGATTTGTATATTCTTGTTGATAACACCAATGGCATTATGGAGGAAAAAAATTAAAGCTAAAGCAATGATCCTATCAAGGAAAATTGTCTTATTTATAAGACTTGATGAATTTCTATAAGTATCTTCATGGGACATTAAGTGGAGGACTAATGGTGATATAAAAAATTATTAATACATAAAGAGAATATTAGGGAACCAAGGTAATCAATCATGTCTATTCATAAATTCAAGACTTAGGTCAAGTCGACTAAGTCCAAGAGGCAAAAATTAATGAGATAACAACAAAGGAAAATTAAAAGAGAAAATTATATTGTCAAAACTATAAGCCATCCATGGAGATGGATCATCAATAATCAATTGCATTAAGCATCTCCCTATACCAATTGTCATAAGAGAAATGATTGAATTGGGCAAGTATAACACATCCATCATTATCATCTCAAATATAAAGTGACAAACTCATTCAACATTATAAACCATCCATAATGATATTAACATTGAAACCTCCATACAATAAACATATCAAATGTAAGGCAGTAAAAAATTGAATATCACAATCCATTAACACATTGATCAAATATGATTTACTCAACAAACAGAAATTCCATATATCAATGTGATAGGTATGTGCAGGATCATGGTATGCCAAACTAGGCCTTTAAGTGGCAATGAAAATTTAGAAAATCAGGTTTAGGCAAGTTGACATGAAAATTTGAACAAGTTATAAATATTATATCAAAAATATGTAAGAAGAGAATTTTTATAAATTTGAATTTAGTTTCTAAGATACTAGGCCTTTTTTGAAAAATAATTATTCTATATGTTGAAAATTTCAAATTTCAATGTAGTAGTACGAAAATTTCAAGAAAAAAATACGTAGGTGTATGTCTGACCACCATAAACACAATCAAATGATAATTTTTTTTTACAAGATTCTTGATATAAGTAGTTGGCTCATGTTCGGATGTGACACATATTTTTTTGTAATTTTTTTCCATGTAAATAATTAATTATGATTTTTCTTCTACAACTTTTCCAAAATACAAAAACTCTCATGTCTGACCACATTAACTTAGTCTAAACTTTATCAAATTGATAACTTTTTTTATTTTTCTTGTAGTAGGAAAAGCATAGAATGTGACACATATTTTGGATTTCTAAAATGTTATACAGTTTGAAAGTTATAGCTATTTTTCAATAAGTCTATCAATCAAGACTAAAAAGTTAACAAGTAGGTGTATGTCTGACCACATTAAACAAAATCAAATGATAATATTTTTTTATAAGATTATAGATAAAAGTAGTAGAATCATGTCCGGATGTGATGTATTTTTTTTTGCATTTTTTTTCCAAGTAAATAATTAATTATGATTTCTCTGTTACAAATTTTTCTGGATATAAAAACTCTCGTGTCTAACCACCTTAACTTACTCTAAATTTTATCAAATTGAAAGAATTGTTTATTATTATATTGTATTAGGTGAAGCATAGAATGTGATGTATATTGAACAGATTTCAAAAAAGTTATATTGTTTGAAATTTATAGTTGTTTTTCAAAGAGTTTATCAATCAGGACTTCTTTTTTACATCATCACTTTTTGGCATACCATGATCTTGCACATACCTTGACCATAAGGCTACATTAAGAAATGTTATATATCAATGTGACCATGAGGCTACATTCAAAAATTCCATATATCAATGGACCATGAAGCTACATTTAACACCAAGTGATTTATATCGTTCATCAATATTATCAATAATTTTTTATCAAGGAGGATCATATATTGCATCAATTCTTCCATCAAGATATTTTAACAGCAATCCTAATTGAATCAAAGATTAAGAGAAAACCAAAACATCATTATCACATCTAAGGAAGTATGTCATCAAGGGGGGAACACACATCAATATTTTCAACCATAAAGAAGTTATCAAAGAGTTAAATAATCACAAATTAGTTAAAGATATGAGGTGTGATCACAAAATTCTTATAACAAGAGTTACAATTAACACTAAGAATCATATGAAGGGTTTCAAACCTCTCACATGGTATTAAGCAGGTATCAAAAACCATTCCAAGGACATCCAATTTAGTTTCCTTCAATATTTATTCAATCAGTTCTACAGATTCAAGTGGAGGTTATCCACTAGCAAATAGAAGATCAAGACACCTATTGTTAGTGAATTATATCAGGAATAATGCCTAATAAATTACCATTATAAGCATTCACATCAAACAAGATATCATATCAACTAGTGACGTCTTATAAGACCAAACAACAATGACATCTTTTCATATTCATAAACTATTGATCACACTCACTCTTGAATTATTTAATAATTGACAAAATAAGAATTCTAAAGTTAGATAGTAAATCATATACTACAAATCATATTAGTACATATCGCAATCATAATAAGAAAATATCAGAAATAGAAAACTATATACAAACTTGTATCAATATAATTCATTCTTTGATCTTGCACAATACAAATTTCCAACTTTAGCAAGTATAGGATAAGTTGTACTATCCTTATCTATATTGTTACATCAATAATTATCTACATACTTCCATTACATTTTATTCAATTAATAGAGGGTCTTCAATACACATTAGATCTGATACTTTGTTATTAAAGGGATATTCATAGACATAGATCAATTACACCAAGTGTTGAATGTTGGCATTGAGTGATAGTAATTGGTAAGCCTACTACCGGTACAAGTATTGTCATTGATTGGAAAAAGATGATAGAGTTTTTTCATCTCTATTAAGTCTAAAGATCCAAGAAAAGCTATATGAAAGGAGGTTGGTTTGGCAAATGGTGCCAACATATAAGACAGAAGTTACTATTAGAAAATACCACTGGTCACTATACAAAGCATCAGCACTAGGTATTTTTTATAGTCAAGGAAAGTAGGATTCATCCTTCAACTGAGGACCTGGCTACAATCGATGTAGTCAAGAACAGAGAGAGCAACATCAAACTAGTGTCAATGACACAACCAAGGAAGGTGCAAGCAGTAAGCCAAGGAAGAGATAGTAACAAGTCAAAGAATCTTACCTGTTCACAACATGAGGATATCTACTGATCTAGTAATGACTCTAGTTTGAACCGAGGAAGTCATAGTCAACTATCTGTTCCAACCAACTCTTTGACCGGTATTTTTTGCATTAAATCTGGAAGTCTTTGAGTTAAACTGGTGATCAGTTTGGGGCGCGTCTGGAGGTTTTAAAGCTAGAATCAGTGGCTTTAAAAAAAAGTGTCATCTCTTGTAAAGGAAAGATGCTTGACATGCATCTATTGTTTTCTTTTTGCAGAAGATAAATCAAGGGCATGCATCAGATGTTTCCTTAGTGAACTAGTACTCCATTGAGTGATGAACCTGATAAGGATTTGTAATTAGGTCATGCATGGTGAGCGCAATTAGGGATAGGGCTCTATATATTATTCTTCCTGAGGAGAATAGAAGTTGTCTTCATTCTATCAAGAAAAAGAGTGAACCTATATGCTAAAAGAGCTAGGGGTGAAGAGAAGAAAGAAGAAGTGAGAAAGAAGAGTGTGCAGAAAAGCACAATAGTAGAGGAGAACACACTTGCAGAGACCAGTGATGCTTCTTAGCTGAGTATGAATAGAGATCTTATCAAGCTATGCATAGCCATCTGTAAAAGGTCAATCCCTCTATTGTTCTTTATTAATTACAATAGTTAAATCCCAATATTTGGGTAGACTCTAATAGGTCCCTTGTATCAAATCCCCTAACTAGGTGACATCTTGAAAGGTGTTCTAAGTCCTCCAACTAGGCAGGCACTAATCGACCTCATTGTAAAAAATCCCTTAACCGGGTCACACCTAATAGCATTTTGTAATCCTTTAACTGGGAAGGCTCCTAACAGGGCATACTCCGAAGGAGTACAGAATTTGTGAGGTTCCCTCATACTGTGGTTTTCACCCTAATCAGGTTTCCATGTGATAAATTTGGTGTCACTGTCATATGATTGTTTTCTCACTATCATTATATGCTTAAATCTATCTTAGCTTATGGTTGCAAGTATACTTCACTAGATTTAAAGAGAAGTTTTTTTGAAGGTGTTGATTCACCCCTCCCCTCTCAGCAACGGTTGGGACTGTCATTGAATTTAATATTTATATAGTCAACATTTTGTAATCAGTATATTAGGATTGTAAGTTATAATAGAAAGAAGACTTGCAATTGAAATATAGGAAATAGTCCCAAACCCTAAGGGTTCTTATAAAGGGACCATATATATTGGTCATTTGTAACAAAGGTGAAAATCCCTAACAATAGTTTCCTTCATAAACCCTATTAGGTGAAAGTAAAATAGTTTTTTTTAACCTATGCAATATCTATATTAATCTGTATGAACTATTGATGAAGGATGCTCCCCTTAATACGACAAACACATAACAGAAATAGAGAAAGAACAACAATTTGCAAGAACAAAAAATGGGCTTCTTATTATCTCCACAAATGTGGAACTACAAATTTAGAATTACAATATGCAAAGCCACATGGGCATTTTCCTTTATAATATTTTGTAGGACAAAGCCTTGAATCATTACCCAGATTTACCCAGAACTGCCCTAGACAACACTACGAACCTTTCTTATATAGGCAATTTCCATCGCCTGAGAAGGTTCCAGAAATTTAGCCCTTAAGGCTGACTATCCTAAAAATTGTTTTCTTTTCTTTTATTTTTACATAGGGTCAGCTCCAAATAATTACAAAAATATGTTTTTAGGTACCCCAACTTCCAGAGGCCATAACTTTCTAAATGTAGCTTTGTTTCTCTATTATAACCACTTTTTGGAAATGGTAGGACCTAATCTACAGTGCCTGACTCACGCAAGCTCCAGTCAACCGAGGGTTGATTGTGATTCGAAGCCTCTAAGGCCTTCAAAATTGACCTGAAATATTTCTTACCCAAAAACCTCAATAACTTCACCAATACAGATGATGTGGCAATGAAACTCAACTAGTAGGCTGATAAGACTAAGATGAACCTCCAACTATGAAATCAGAACATTCTGAGATCATATGACCAACTTACTAAAAATTGTAAGTTTCCATAAATAGCAGCTCTGCACAAGATAGCCCTTATTGAAAAGAAACCAAAAATATTTTTGGGTGACACAAGATTGCTCTTACACCCAGGATGCTCCTGCATCAGACACCTAGGGTAATTTGAGAAGTGACACTATCACGACTCAGGTGTGAAGAGGAAAACTAAGATGGTTAACCTCCTCCCTTGTCAGCCATGATGAATCTTCAATAGGTCATCCTTTCCATTGACCAGATATTCTTCATATGTCTTGTTCCTTGTGCTTCTGCCAACATGACTATCCAGTATGTCCTCAATCTCCTTGGAAGCTGAACTAGTTGCTAGAATACTCCATTGTGCTGCTGTGATCTCATCTTCAACACCTCCCTCATGATACTATGTCAGATCTGAAATGTTAAACACTAGTGAAATATTCAGCTCCGTAGGCAACTCAACCTCATAGGCATTTCCTAAATCATGCTTCTTGAGTATCTTGCACGGCCCAAACTTCTTCATTTTCAACTTGTTATATGTACAAACTGGAAATCTCTCCTTCTGCAAATGAACCATAACTTCATCTCCAACCTAAAATTCCTTATGCCTCCTTTTATCATTTATCTTTTCCTTATACTGTGCATTCATCTTGGTAATGTTCTTCCTCACCTCCTCATGTATGTTCTTCAAATGTTCTACAAAATCCTCTGCTTCAGCACTACTTATTTCTCCTTTATCTATCTTCCTCAACTCAGATGCATTTCTGGGACTACTTCCATATACAATTTGGAATGGTGATTTACCAGTGCTCTTATTGATAGAATTATTGTATGCAAATTATGCCTGTGGTAAAATCAAATCCCATCCTGTTGGCTTATCTCCAACCAAACATCTCAACAAATTCCCCAAAATCCTATTCACCACCTCTGTCTGTCCATTAGTCTATGGATGATGTGATGAACTAAACTTCAAAACTATCTTTAATTTCTTCCACAATGTGCGCCAAAAATATCCAACAAACTTAATGTCTCGATCTGAAACTATTCTCTGTGACAAACCATGTAGTCTCACCACTTCTCTAAAAATAATTCTGCTACATGAACAACATCATTAGTCTTCTTGCAGGGAATGAAATGTGTCATCTTTGAAAATCTTTCAACCACCACAAAAATTGAATCATGTCCCCACTGAGTCCTTGGTAAACCAAAAACAAAGTCCATAGTGATATCCTCCCAAGGATTCTTTGGTACAGGTAATGGCTGATACAACCCTATATTCTACTTTACTCCCTTTTCCATCTGACATACTCTGCAACTCTGTACAAACTTCTTGACCTCTTGCTGCAATTGTGGCCAATAATAATTCTCACTAACCAAATCAAGGGTTTTATCATGACCAAAATGTCCAACCAATCCTCATCTATGTTTCTCCTTGATGAGATTCTCCCTCATAGAACTTTGTGGAATGTACAACTAACTCCCTCTTGATAGCATATCATCTCGAATGATGAAATCCAACAACTCTATTTTGTCTAGAGTAACAGGTTCTTTACAAGATTTTCAAGCTTCACGAAAATCAGTATCCTCTAGATTAAAATTCTGAGTTCCTTGAGCCCAACCACCTCAATCTACATCTTTGTTAGCAATAGTTTCCTTCTGCTAAGTGCATCTACAACCCTGTTAGACTTTCCAATCCTATGTTTCAAAACAAATGTATAACTCTGCAAAAACTCAACCCATTTCAAATGCCTTTGATTCAACTTTCCTTGACTATTCAAATATTGCAAAGCTTGATGATCAGCATACAAAACAAACTCCTTAGGAAGCATATAGTGTCTCCACTTCTTCAATGCCTGAACTATAGCATAAAATTCTTGATCATAAATAAAATATTTTCTCTTTGCATCATTTAACTTCTCACTAAAATAAGCAATAGGTTTACTTTCTTGGCTCATAATAGCTCCTATTGCAGTACCACTAGCATCACAGTCTACTTGAAACACCTTATTAAAATCTAGAAGTGCTAAAACAATTTGTTCTGTAACTTTCTGTTTCAATAGTTTAAAACTCTTATCTGCCCCAATAGTCCACTTAAACTCTTTTCTATCCCCCCTCATTGTTTCAGTTAAGGGTCCACAAATACTGCTAAAACTTCTGATAAATTTTCTGTAAAAGTTAGCCAAACCATTAAAAGATCTTACCTCGGTAGCACTCCTTGGAGTAGACCATTCAAGGATATCCTGCACTTTCTTTGGATCCATTTTTAGACCTTCTTCTGAAACTACAAATTCTAGATACACTAATTCATTCTTCACAAAACTGCACTTCTTCAAATTAATCAACAATTTCTCTTCCCTTAACTTCTCAAACACCATATGAATATGCATCATATGCTCCTCCAATGTCTTACTAAAGATCAAAATATCATCTAGGTAAAAAATGACAAACTTACCCAGAAATTCTTTCAGAACCTCATTCATGAGTTGCATGAAAGTGGTCGGTGCATTGGTTATCCCAAAAGGCATGACTAACCACTCATATAGTCCTTCATCAGTCTTGAAAGTAGTCTTCCATTCATCTCCCTCTCTGATTCAAATTTGATGATATCCACTCTTTAGATCTATCTTTGAAAAATACATAGCTCCTCTCAAACAGTTCATAATATCATCCATCTGTGGCAATGGAAACCTATACTTGATTGTGATCTTGTTTATAGCCCTAGAATCTGTACACATCCTTCATTCTCCATTCTTCTTCAGTGCTAATACTGTTGGTACAGCACATGGACTCAGGCTCTCCCGAATCAACCCTTTCTATAATAATTCATGTACTTGTCTATTCAACTCTTCACTTGTTGCTGGTGTCATTCTATGTCCTGCCTTATTTGGAAAACTAGCTCCTGGAATCAAGTCCATCTGATGACTGATCTTCCTTACCGGTGGTAATCCATCCAGAACATTATTGGATACAATATCCTGAAACTCATTCAACAAATCTATAACTTCTATAGGTCCATCTTTTACTTCCTCTTTACCAGCTTTTGAAATTAAAGCAAAACACATATGCTCATGCCTCATACCCTCTAGGAATTTTCTTCCATCAACAAAATCTATCCTTGCATTACCACATACCTTTTCTTATGTGTCCTTCAATGGCTTTAGCTTATGTCGCACTCCATCCTTCATCAGGGAATAGGTATTTGCATAACCATCATGTATAGCACACTTGTCAAATAGCTATCATCTATCCAATAACATATGACATGCATCCATAGGTATGATATCACATAGTACCTCATCATGGTATCCACCAATCTTGAACTTTACTAGGAACTATTCACTGACCATGACCTTGTGGTCATCTTGTACCCAGGCAATCCGATATGGATGTGGATGTTTCTGTCTCTTGAGCTTCAACTTTATGACCATCTCTTCTGACACCAGATTTTTAGTGCTTCCACTATTGATAATCACATCACAACACTTATCCTCACGCTTGCACTTGATGTGAAATAGGCTTCTCCTTTGCTCAGGTTCATTATCACCACTCAACATGACTCTTCTATTAATTAGCATTTCTCCTCTTTCAACATCTTCAGAATGTGATGATCTGGCATCTTCATCTACATGTGTAACTCTAGTCTAGCCTTCAGTTCTCCTATATATCCTTCCTTGGTGTTAAGGATATTCATATGCCTTATGACCTTCTTCTCCATAGTGAAAACATGTTCCATGAAAGCCTCCTCTTCCTAAACCTTGTCCTCTTCCTCTTCCTCTCTGATCTCTATTATTCTAATCATGGAACTGATTGGAATTGTTTCCTCTTTGATTTTGACTTCTACTGGCCTCATCCTTCTATTTTGAATCTTCATTTCGGCCTCCATATGACCATCGACCAAATCTTCCACCATGACCTCTTTCGTTTTGTCTGCTCTCAAACTTCTTGTTCAACTTTTCCTCTACTTTTAGGGAAAATTGGTATGTCTCTCCAATACAGTTCATTTGAACCAAATTTAACTCCTCTTGAATGCTCGGCCTCAACCCATTAAGGTAACAGGCAACTTTCTCCTTATCAACTTTCGCATGGCCTATTCTAATGAGGATTTGATAGAACTCCTCTGTATACTCCTAAATAGATCTTCCTGCTTGCTTCAAACTTTGCATTTTCTTCAATAGGTCAAGCTCATAATCAACAAGAATAAATTGTCGCCTCAACTTATCCACCATTCGATCCCATCTTATGATTTTATCCTTTCCTCTTCTATTTCGCTCCAATTGAATCTATTGCCACCAGATCTTTGCATGACCCTTCAGTCTGGCCTTCACAAACTTGACCCGATCAAGATTCTTGATGTCTTCATACTCAACATATTCTTCTAATTCATTGATCCAATTGATCAACTCCTCTAGGTTAAGATTTCCTAAAAATGCAGGAACCTCAATCTTAGGTCTTTTCCCGATCTTGGAAATGGCCCAAAAAAGCCTTTCTTCCTCTTGATTCATAATTTTGCCTTCTCCGTTTTTATCAGAATTTCCTTCTTTGGCTTCATCCTTGCTTTCATCTCTAACAATAAGATTCATTCCTCTATGAATCTGTTCTTGCAATGCTCGCACTTGTCTCTGGAGCACTCTAACCTCAGGTGTCACACCACCAACTCTTCCACCACGTTCTCTTCATGAAGGCATTTTTGCGCTGCTCATTGAAACCCTAACCACAGTCCTAGTGAAAAATCTATCATAGTCGGTGATCTATTTACACACTCAAGAAATCTCACTTTAATACCACTTGATGAGGGTACTCCCCTTAATACCACAAACACATAACAGAAATAGAGAGACAACAACAATTTTCAAGAACAAAAAATGGGCTTCTTATTATCTCCACAAATGTGGAATTACAAATTCAGAATTACAATATGCATAGCCACATGGGCATTTTCCTTTCCAATATTTTGTAGGACAAAGCCATGAATCATTACCCAAATCTACCTAGAACTACCCTACACAACACTATGAACCTTTCTTAGATAGGCAATTTCCACCACCTGAGAAGGTTCCAGAAATCTAGCCCTTAAGGCTGACTATCCTAAGAATTATTTTCTTTTCTTTTCTTTTTACATAGGGTTGGCTCCAAATAATTACAAAAATATGTTTTTAGGTACCCCAACTTCCAGAGGCCATAACTTTCTAACCATAGCTTTGTTTCTCTATTGTAATCACTTTTCAAAAATTGCAAGACCTGATCTATTTTGCCCGACTCACGCAAGCTCCAATCAGTCGGGGGTTGATTGTGATCTGGAGCCTCTAAGGCCTTCAAAATTGACCTAAAATATTTCATACCCAAAAATGTCAATAACTTCACCAATACAGATGATGTGGCAATGAAACTCAATTGGTAGGCTGATATGACTAAGATGAACCTCCAATTGTGAAATTAGAACATTCCGAGATCATATGACCAACTTACTAAAAATAGTAAGTTTCCATAAATAGTAGCTCTGCAAAAGATAGCCCTTATTGAAAAGAAACTAGAAATATTTTTGGGTGATGCAAGATTGCTCTTACACCCAGGATGCTCCTGCATCAACTATATTTGGCATTGAATAGAAAATTTACTTTTATCTCCATTTTTATAAATCAAAAGTCATTTTATAGTTCCTGAATTTTTCAAATTTGGAACCTAAATAATTGCATTCTATTTATAATTTTAGCATGCTATTTAAATTGAATGCTTGAAAACAAATTCAAACCATACCAATTGTTTAGTACAACATTTTAGAGAAAAAAAGAAATCATGAAAGGCCCTACTTGGAAAATGAAGATTGATACGGATGTAAGTTGTGCCTAAAATTATCTTGCCAATTCAACTGAGATTCAAACCCCAACTCTTGACACGCAATGTGGAAAAAGAAAGGAAACCAATTCTCAACTATACCACACATGAAATCCCCAATAAGAAACAAATCAATTTTAGAATTACCCAAAATGTACGTGCAACCAAATATTCACAACTGAATTGGGAAGTGATTTCATTTTATAAAGTTCATATGTTACTTGCAAGGTGACATTATAAATATGAAAAACATGTACATAAACTAAATAATAAAATATTTTTATATACCATATAAATGTCGATAACATATGATTTTGACATAAGTTGCCAAAGTAAACAAAAAATACTTAAAATTAGGTAGGGGTAAACCAAAGAGCCTACCTAACATATATTGTTTAAGTGCCATGGTTATAAATTTTGTACTATGCCTTAGTCATATTAATGACTATACAATATTGTTATAATACTGTGATGGGACAAGTTCCCTCTCACACATAGTGGATACAAATATGTTTTATCACTTTTCCATCTGCAAGTAACATTGTTATATATCACTGTTATGATAAATAAATATACTCATATGTTCACAAAGTCTAACCATTATCACTACTATAGACCACTACCATGATAAACAAATATACTCATATGTTCACAAAGTCCAACCTTTTCCATTAAACCAAACACATATACCATTGTACATATATACCAATGTCACCACTATCATTAAATACAAAAGTCACCAAATTGTTTCACCATACAAAAACCACCAAACTATTTACCATATGATCAATGATCAATGTAACCAAACTCACTGAATGTATCAATTATGGTTTTACCATATGATCAATACAAGGTGAAGGTGAGAACACTCCAAGGACATGGAGATGCATGTAATAATTTTTTTTTTGTAGGAATATGGTGCAGGGCACCAAAAGGACATCAAGATATGCAAGGGATAAGGAGGTACACTAGGGTCATCCATAGACCTCAAGGAGTTGTTGAAGACAAAATGAAGACCTTTAAGGTCCATTTGATATGAAAAAAAATTCATTGTAATCAGTTCATATGGTCATTAAACCATTTTGTGTAATGAATCTTGAATAATGCTATGTAAGTGCCATATAAGCACAAATGGTCATTGAGGGTTAGAAGATTTCAATAGGTGCAAAGTCATCAAATTTGATTATGTAATCATGGAATGGATGTAATAAGGCCACTTGGGTCTTAAAATGATGTAATAAGGCCACTTGGGTCTTAACATGATTTAATAAGGGTTTTATGGGAAGATAGTACAATAGTGAATTCCAAAAATTGTAAAATTGTCAAAATTGACAATGTAGGCCTAGAGGGTCAATTATGAATATCTTGGGTAGAATAGGAGTAATATGGTTTCTAATGAATTCTAAGGTCATTTCAAGACCATGAGATGTGATAGGAAGGCAAGGAGTTAATAGGTTGATAACTTGTGTCAACCTTGACAACAGTTTGTGTTTGCAAAATTACAATTAAAATTGCAACGGTCAGTTATAATTGTCCAAGGTCATTCTTTAGGGAGTTTTGTGTAGGTTGGTCAGTTTCCTTTGAGAGGAAACAAGTTAAATATGATATTAAATATTCAAAAGAGTCAGTGGTAGATGGAGGATGATATGAAACACATTTTTGAATCAATAATACACAACATTCATTAATAATTCATTAACACATAACATTCATCAACATTTACTAGCACAAAATTACATTCATTAAGACAACATTCTTTCATTATATCAAAAAAGGATTATTACAATCATTTATTTTTTTGTTTTTTGTTCATTTTTTTAAGGTAATGGCTAAGCGAAGCATCAATGTCTACGTCATTTCCCTCCTCTACTACTTTTGATCTCAACTCATGTCTCCTCCTCATGTGTCGAGGAGCACAAGGCTAGTGCACTAAAGGGGGGTTTGTTGCAATAACAACTATATGGGTTAAATTCACAACATTTTATATTAGTGTTACAAGTATTTCATTAATTAAAAGAACAAAACATAGATTTTCTTTACCTAACAGTGTCACATTATCTACAATAACATTTTGTTCATCCACAAAGTCAACATGGTTATCACTCGGAATATCCTCCACTCGTTCAGCATGACGTTCTGTATGCTCTAAAATATACCCAAAAAAGTTTACACCAATTTCAGTTTAAGATGTTAAATTATATTAATATTACATAATTAATTTTCAATAGAAAATGAATACCTCCATCACTGCAATACACATCAGGGCCTTTGTCATGTGGCACAACTTCTATGGTAGGATTAGAAGGTTGCATTTCAATGTCATGCACATTGTTATCATTGTTTTCTTTTTAAAACAAAAATAGTCAATTTATGTTTGAAATTAACATCAAATAGATTATTTCTCAAGTATTTAATTTGAAATATTTTTCATTTGGCCTATTTACCTGTTGAACCGATGCAGGAGACTCTTAGGATTGGCTACTACAATCTTGGAGTAGGCATTCAACCACACCTTTATAGTCTTCCTTGAAGGCAATTTTTTTGTGTTCTTCTATGGCCTCTACATTAAATTCAAAGCCCTGCATTTTTGGCTTAATATCATCAATTCCGTAGGTATTGTTTGACTAAACAAATTTTTTGGCAATTTATAAAAATTTTGGTCCAAAATTTTATTTACTGCTACTTACAATTCTTGCTTGAACTTTCAGATAACCTCCAAAGCCAAGTTTGTGTTGCTCGTGCTTTTATAGTTTGGCCTTTATAGTCTTTGATGTGTCCTGCAACCTATGAAAATTTTGAAATATGTTAGATTATATAAATATAATGATCACTAATTAGTCCATAATTGCATTCTACTAGTTAATACTATCCCATACCTTCTTTTCTCATTTTTTGGTGGTGTAATTCCTCTTTGATTTTGTGCTTTCTCCTTTGCATCCAAAATGAATTCTCTCCACTGCATCTTTGAAATAAAGGGAGGACATTTGTACTTTGGGTTTTGCACTAGACTCTTTCTATATGAGTCCCTCATAGTCTTAAGATGTTTTCTATCTCTATCAAGAACTTTCTTCTCGTCAAAAATGTTACTACCAAAGGTATTCTCTAAAGCTTTTATGAGATGATCTTTTTTTATCTTGTAAATTCCATCTTTTAAGAAAAAACAAAATTGTTAGATAAAAAAATAATTGAAGTTGCGTACCTTGAGTATATTACAAGAAATAGATGAAAGAAAAAATATTCTAACAATGATATGAAATAAAAATAGTGTGATAGGGTTAGTTCAAATATGATGTTCCACCTTATATGTATGGTAGGCCCAAATACCTCTAATGTCAACTCATTAAACTTACCATAAAAAGAATCGTTCCTTGCAAAAACATCATGGGATCATCAATCCAAAAATTGTTATGAATAACTGAATTACAATTAGAATATAAAAATAATAATTTTAAAGTACTTGGAATCTTAAGACATTTTAAAGGAATTGATTCTTTATCGGACATCAACAATGACATCTGCAACATTCCTAAACTAGGAATGCGAGTAGATCCAGAAAAAGATGGTGAATTGTCACCAATACTTGTATGATCTATATCCATAGTAGGTATATCTCGTACTGCAAAAAATTAATCCACTATGAAATGTACCCAATATTAAAGTACAAATTATCAAATCATAATTAACACAAAACCAAATATAGTAAAATTTTTTTTACTAGTTGTACACTATGAAGGTGTGGATGTATGCATGCTCCTTATTGCCGACATTGTAGTTGGAAATCTTGGAGAGTCGATCCTCCTAGGAGGATTTGCCTGCACTTGATGACCTGAACAATACATTGTTAGCAAAAACATTCTAAAATAATAAAAGTATGAGTAGTTTTCAATAAAGTTTGAGTGAAGATTTTCTTAGAAATTTTGAATTAGTTGTAATTGTACCTTTTCCTCTAGTTGTATCTATGGTATTAGTAATTCCAATGAAAAATGTAGATTTCTAATCAGTAAGTCCAATGAAGTTTGTGAATGTTCAAAAGAAAAAATTCTTTGTAACCTATTAACCGAAGGATTATTTTCCCTGAGGGAGTTGTAGTAGTACCTACTCCACTGTGATGTCCATGAGAAGTTGCTTGAGTACACAAAATATCTTGTAAGAAAAACACATACATATTTTAGTTCAAGACATAAAAGAGTATAAAATATAAACCTTTATTTAACTTTTGTTATAACTAAAGATTCATTACTACTTACTTCATAACAACGTGCTTGCCGCATCAATTCCTCTTTCCTTGCCAACATCTTCTCAATTGGATTTGGATTGACCAAAATGGCAAGAATTTCTAAACTAATTTTTTTTTAATTTCTTCTTGACCATATTTATGGGGTTAGGGAATTTTTTTATGTCCTCATCCATATCTAACGCTATTTCCTTTGTTGCTGCAGGCGCTTTTCCCTTTCCATGAACATCAATTTGTGACATGAATATCAGTAAAACTGTGAGAATAAATCCAAAACCCTAAAGAAAAGAACATAATAATATAACATTTTCTTCTATCTAATTTGTAAAATTACAATAAGGCTTACCTTTTCCTAAAGAATGGGTGGGAGTTACATCCTCGCCTCTTTCATGTGGTGGATCCATGTTGTTGTGTGAAAAAGATTAAATATAAAAACTTCAGCAAAATGAAAGCAATAGACTTAGCAAAAAAATATATTAATAAAATGGTATATTGGATTCATAAATTGGAGGTTAGTTTAAATGGTATATAGTACTTACCACCCCCATGATAGTACCTTTGTTTGTATCTATGTGATTCAAATGGTAGGCTATGTGCGGGATCATGGTATACTAAACTATAGCCTTAAGTGGAAATGAAAAATTAGAAAATCAAGGTTAGTCAACTTGACATAAAAAGTTGAACATCTTATCAACCTTATGTGAAAAAGTTGTAAGAATAGAATCTGTAAGAAATTGAATGTAGTTTCTAAACTACTAGCCCTTGTTTGAAAAAAATTAATCTAATTGCTCAAAATTTTAGATTTCAATGCAGTAGTACAAAAATTTTAGGAAAAAGATAAAAAGTACATGTATGTCTGACCACCTTAATCACAATCAAATGATGATATATTTCACTAGATTCTATATATAAGTAGTAGACTCATGCCTGGATGTGAAGCATATTTTTTTGTAATTTTTCCCCAAATAAATAATTAATTGTGAATTTTCTGCTACAACTTATTTAGAATAAAAAACTCTTGTGTCTGACCACCTTAACTAATTCTAAACTTTACAAAATTGATATTTTTTTTAATCTTATAATAGGCAAAGCATAGAATGTGACACATGTTTTAGATTTCAAAAAGGTTAAATAGTTTGAAAGTTATAGTTGTTTTTCAATCAATATGTCAATTAGGACTTTTAAAGATAACTCAATTAAAAAATAAGTAATAATTACTGACTGACCTCAAAATTTGACAACAATTATATTGAAGAAAAGTTGATAATGTCTTTAAGAAACCCTTTTTGTTTCATTAATTTCGGGTGAAAAAAAGGTCATCGGCTACATGGTCGAAGTTTGGAAATCAAAGAAAATATGGTGAACATGTCTTTTGGGTTGACCATTCACGTTTGGGATTGCCCAAGGAAAATACCAAGCCTAATCAGATATTCGATAAAATCAGATATATGGTAAAATCGGATATCCGATAACTTTGGATATCAGATATCTGATATCTCCTGTCCAATTCAACATTTCAACTTGACTGCTTTTTTCAATTTTAAGTTATATATTATAAAAAAATTTATATTAATATTAAATGAGTTGACTACTTTTTTCAATTTTATTTATATATTACAAAAAAAAATTATATTAATATTAAATGAGTTGACTTTTTTTTAAAATTTTAAGTTATATATTACAAAAAAAAATTATATTAATATTAAATGATAATAGCATAGCATTAGTGTTATATAAATTTTTATATTAGTATTGTATTATATTATTATTATTTATTTCTCTATTATATAATAGTATAATATTAGTATTAAATATTTATTAAAATATTTATATTATATGTTCAATAATACCTAAGGGAGAGAGAGAGAGAGAGAGAGAGAGAGAGAGAGCCAATTTGTTTGAATTTAGCACGCCAATCTTCCTTGATGTCAAAACTTGTAGTGAGGGTCAGTTGAAAGTTGCACCATTGGGTTTCTTCCAAACCATTCATCCTGGCACCGAATGGTGTATGCCATTAGCTTTGGTTGGGTGGTTAAACTCTAGTGACAACCCCATTTTGACCACAGAGTTACTAGAACATTCGGGACCATGCCAAACCAAAGTGTCCCCATGGTGCACTAAGCACGATTGGGCAGTGATCTTTCGAGGCTCGTATGTCAGACCCTATGAGAGGTCTCAACAAACCATGAGATACTACAGGACCATGTTTCTAAGGCCTACAATAACCTCTCTCCATTCTGGGAGATTCAATTTTTTTTTAATTTGCCACGCCAATCTTGCTTGATGCCAATACTTGCAATGAGGGTCAGTTAAAAGTTGCACCACTAGGTTTCTTCCAAACCGTTCATCCTGGCACCAAATGGTATGTGCTATTACCTCCGGTTGGGTGGGTAAACACTAGTGACAACCCCATTTCAACCATAGAGTCACTAGAACATTTGGGACCATACCAGACCAAAGTGTCCCCAAGGTGCACTAAGCACGATTGGGCAATGATCTTTCGAGGTTCATATCTTGGACCCTGTGAGAGGTATCGGCAAATCATGAGATGCTACAAGACTTTATTTTTGAGGTCAACAATAACATCTCTCTCTTTTGGGAGATTCTTTTTTTTTTTTAATTTGGCACGCCAATCTCGCTTGATGCCAAAACTTACAATGAGGGTCAGTTGAAAGTTGCACCATTGGGTTTCTTCCAAAAAATTTGTCCTTGCACCGAATGGTCTACGCCATTACCTCTGATTGGGCAGGTAAAAGCTAGTAACAACCTTGTTTCAACCACAAAGTCATTAGAACATTCACGTACATGTCGGACTAAAGTGTCCCCAAGGTGCACTAAACACCATTGGGAAGCGATCTTTCAAGGCTCGTATCTCAGACCCCATGAGAGGTATTGGTAAACTATGAGATGCTATAGGACCATGTTTCTGAGCCCTACAATAACCTCTCTCCTTTCTAGGAGATTAATTTTTTTTTAATTTGGCACACCAATCTCGTTTGATGCCAAAACTTGTAGTGAGGGTTAGTTGAAAGTTGCACCACTAGGTTTCTTCCAAACCGTTCATCCTGGCATTGAATGGTCTGCTCTATTAGCTCTCATTAGGCAGGTAAACGCTAATGACAATCTTGTTTGGAACATGAAGTCAGTAGAATGTTCACAGACATGTCAGACCAGAGTGTCCCCAAGGTGCACTAAGCACCATTGCGTATGTTGGTGAGTGTTCTGGTGTGTCAACAGGAAAAGTGGGACCATTCCTAGGGTAAACCTACCCAACCAGACATGATGAAAGCATTGATTTGTGCCTACAATAAATAGATGTTTCTACTCCAAGAGATATGGGGACATGACCATAAAGGGTCATTGGCAAATGTAAAGAGACCAAGGATGGTCATTTGAAAGCATTGTGGAATGTGTCTGTGATTTGAAATGAAGTAAATTGATTGTCTATTTTCTTATTATCACTTCCATGTCTATATTGCATCATTTCATTAGCATTTTAAGGCAAGGAATTAACTAGTTTCTTGTACAATAGTGTTTTGTTGCAGGGATATGCAGGATATATGGTGGTGGAGAGACCACAAATGGTGGTAAATGCTAATTGAAGGTGCATGAAGCAACACTAGTCATTGTTGCGAGCATATACTCCAATGGATGAGTATATTTGGTGATGGATCTATGCTATTGTGGTCCATAGGGATGTGTTATATCCATTGGGGGGATCTAGAGAGACTTGCAAGAGTTTTTTTGAACAATCCTAGCCTAGAGACACTAGAAAGGAGGGTTTGGTACATAGAATGATAGGTCATTGTTTTTTCAATAAGATTTTGACAATATCTCAATGTAGAAGCATCATTCCATGAATTTTCTTACTGATTCTCATGTAATGATGTGTCTTTTACATATAATAGAGTTATAACCTGATACATTGCATAAGAGTTGATTTGACAAGGTGATTGAACCAGATTTGTGAAGTGAAATTTGAAAGATTTGCTTGGTCAAGAGCATCAGATACACATGAATACAATGTAGCACATAAAATTTGAATTCACTTAAATGATGAATTACACATGTGAACACATGTAGCACATAAAGTGTACACATAAATTTTCTTAAGTCATGAAGCATACATGTGGCACATAGATTATAAAGCATACACATGAATTCACTTGAGTCATGTACGTAGCCTATACACATGAATTTAGGTTATGAAGAATGTACTTGAATATACATGAATATACTTAAGGCATAAATTGTACACACGAGTACATACACACAAGCATATTTACATACTGACAATGAATAAATGAACACATAATTAACAAATTGGATCAAATATCAAGTTTTATATATATCAAAATGAACAATAATTATGTACATATTTACAAACTTAACATATCTAGATACAATATGGAATAATCCATCTCAAAATGTGTCATATGGCATCTCAAAATAAGAAGTTGAACTACAAATTTTTCTAGGGCATCATATTCGACTGGTGGATCATCAAAATGCAGCCTCTTTGAAGTACTCTTTGGCTCTTATGGATCCTACATTCAAACACAAAAGTGAAACCCCAAGGTAGATTACTTGATTTATATGGTTTCTACAAATAAAATTTCAAAATTCAAAATCATATTCAACAATAATAAATAAATAAACTAAAATTGAACTCTCATGTACCTCGCATCTCTGTCTCCTCACACGGACATGAGACCTAATATATATCCTTCGTAGAGAAGGGATAATGCCACCAATGTCAACTCTGACCTGTATGTGTTTGCAAAAAATGAGATTGATCTACGAGTTATACTATTTAATGTTAAATCCTTGGTAGCAAATATATGTTTACAAAATAACTGAATTAACATTAAAACTTACCTGTGTTGAACTTTCTTCAGGAAATGTTGGTTGTGTCATCAGCAATACAAACCCTTGGCATTATACCTCCCTCAAACTAGGGGTGACCTGCAAAAGTCAAATAGATACTTCATAGAATCATGACTTGATCATATTATATATACTTGATAGTAAAATACACACAAATAACTTTACAAATATGTGTACTGTGGGGCTATCACTGCAAATTGAGATGCTTGTGACTCTATCATGGAGAAAGGGTCTCACAACATCATCAAACACCACCCTCTATCAAATAAACCATGTAAATTAAAAATGAGTACGCATAACTCACAAGTATACATGTATGCATAAACAATCTAAATTACTTAATTGCCTTCCCCTTATCAATGCCAAATGCCTGAACTCCCTCACATTGCCCCCTAGTGGCAACTGGTGACACCTCCATCAGTATGTAATAAGATGATTGTAAAAATTAGAAAACACATGTAAATGTATACTATTATAATAAAAACCAACGAGTACATTAAAACATATGTACTATGGAAGTGTCAAGGCCAAATGATATGGCCAAAAGCGTGAACCCCTCCACCTGTACCATCTCATCCTCTATCATGAACTAAGCATAAATGTAACACATAAAAAAACATAAGTGGGAAATCATTATAAGAAAATAATACTAAAAATATGAACATTTAAAATTAAATACAATGTAACAAGTGAACTATTTACTCTTACCGTAATAGTAGGAGTCCATGGCTCTATATGCCCCTGATGCATATCTTCATGAGGTTCTTCAGTGCCTATAGTGTGTTGTGTAGTATCATCCATCTCGAAGATGTAGTTATATGAATCACTATCATTCAGGGTACCTAAGAACATATTCTTGCACATAATTCAAGTGTGGGGAACAAAAAAATGTGAGCTCATGGAGGATGGGGAAGGGCCAAAAGCATCAGCACGAGGAGGCAATAATGTTGTGCTCTGCATAACCAGTAGATCAATCCAGGTGTGAATGGATCGAATAGTCTATGAGCCAGCCTCAGTAATAATATCAGGATGTTGCACTGTAGGAGGTGGTGAAATCTCAGGAGGGCGGACATATGTGTAGGATTTCACCCAGTGCACCCATGGCCTATCTTGAGGAATGCCTAAGCCTACACCATGGTCTGGTCTCATGCTCCAATAATTTACCTTGTGACCGAGAACAAATTCAACATACAATTTTTTAATGAAATAGAATGGGACATCCAAATTGTTGTGAGGTGGTCTATCAAAAACCATCCACCAGCGGTCCCAAAAGTTGTCACATATTTCATCATTTGTGTACCATTTAATTGACAACTTGGGTTTTTAGGGTCCACTTTTAAACCGGTTTTGGGATCCACAAAAAGATTACATATGTCATATTTTTTTATCTTTAGGTTCATAACTTGATCATAACAAGCACATCGTCAAACTGGGCATGCATGGAATCGCGCCAAAGAAGTGCAACATTATATTGCTCTGTAAGTTTCTCCATTTTTTCAATAATGGAGTTCAACATGGAAAACATGGGGCGCAATGTGGGGATATTGACATATGTGGTCAGATATCCTCTAAGTTGATTTAAATTGTCTCCTATGAGATCCTCTAAATGTTGAGGGTTTGGGACCTGGTTGGTCTTCTGAAAGTAGGGGATTGTTTGGGGGTGAACCCACAATAGTGGGTTACACTTTTTTTCCTGAACGGACACTAAACTCTAAAATTTTTTTTAAAACTTTCAGATGCAGATGCATATTAACTTTGAACCATTTGAAATCGGAGGATGAATTAAATTAGAGTCTTTTAGGATTTTCTATCTAGATTCTAAATATATATTTTTATTTTTATTTTAATTGATTTGAATAGTTTTTTATTTCTTCCATGAAAACTAGTATGGTGCTGAAAAATGTCATTCTCAAATAGTAACATTATTTTCATAGAGCATAACATTTTTTTCTAAAATAGATATGAATGTGCTTCTTTCAAATTTAGTTTTGTAACATCCATATGGAGGACATGCAATTGGTTTGATGACATTATCACATTTATTGCATATTTTATTAACATTTGAAGTTGACTAAACCATAATTTTGACATACCTTAACTGCATAGCTTATAACTTGTTGTGTATTTATCTAACTTCATTTTTTTTTATATAAAGTAGACTCAAAGATGGAGGGAACTGTTATTTTTCAAAAAAAATTATCTTTTCTACTATTTTTCATTGAACGTCAAACTCAGAGGTTTATATTGGATAAAAAACCTACATTCGATTAACGTCAAAAAATATATACATAATCATTAGAAAGCTCATTCCGATTACTTTTTCTATGCAAAAGGACATCTCCTAATTGTTCCATTTGATCCTTGCGCTTGAGCCCCGAAGCCATGAAATTCTCAGAATTTCTTCAAACCTTGCAAACAGGACCTAACTAGGGACTTTCAATAAAAATTACTTTCAATCAAAAGTACCTAATTTTGATAGAAAGTACTTTCAATCAAAAGTAATTTACATAAAACAATGCAAATTACCCATTCTTAGGGACTGTTGATATAAAGCACTTTTGATAGAAAGTACTTTCTATCGAAAGTACTTTCTATCAAAATTATTTGAGTAAATATGCACTCTCATGATTTTTGGGATGAATTCCTTCCTCCAAAAAGTTGTAACCCACTATTGTGGGTTCACCCTTGGAGGTGATTCTGGATTATTTCTAGGATCATTAGGATGGTTTTCTGATTGGTTTGAGTCCATGTCTAATTACAATTAAAACCCGAATAGACAATTATAATCAATTTCAAAAAATAATAAAGAATCTCATTTAAACCTTAGTTTTTATTAAAAAAAAATAGTAAATTTCAATTAAAAAATAATTAAAAAAATAAAAACTTAAAAATTTAACTTACTTGTTTATCTTGAGAAAATCGGATATCTAATTATATCTGATATGTGAAATTCTTTGGCTGCGTTCAACCTTTTTACAATGAAAATGTTGAACGCGGTCACAGGCTAGATATATAATTTACTGGCAAAAATCAAATCATATCCAATATAAAATCAGATATCTGATAATATCAAATATTTGATTAGGCTTGTACTTTGGCTTTTGGCTTGGCTAGGTCTACTGACACCCAACCCTACTAAAAATTTAACAAACATTTTAGTGCGCTTTTGGACGAGTGAAAAGTTCATTTTTTCATGTCGCCACTTTTTGGCATACCATGATCCTGCACATACTTGGTAATCTATTAGTAGTTATTCCCCTGCACATATTGATTTTATCGCACATAAAACATGATTCCCCTCGTGCACCTTGAATATGCAATTGGGTCACTTATTAGTTGACCCAGGTTGCATACTATTTATAAAACCCACAATATTCCCTGTTGCTTTTGGTCTTTTGTCAATGTATATAGTAAATATTTTACTTTGATCATTTTCTTTCCATTGTATATAATTTTCTGATAGTGCATACCTATGCATAATTTTTTTATATCGAACAATTCACATATAATCATTGCAATTGTAACAAGGTCTGACATACTTCATCAATTCAAAAATTTTGTTGTAACATACCTTTATGCCATCCATGGAAAATAGGCCCAAACCATGTAATGATGATGGAGCTATGTGATATATCCTCTCGTTAACACAAAAACTAGTGTTAATTAATGGAGGTAGTTCCTTGGGTACCCATTCTTTCTGCAGATGTGTGTACCTCAAAGGCACCTTGATTTCTCCTTTGGTCCCATCATCATAAGAACATGACCCCCCTTGAGCAAGGAAAAATTACATGCATTTAATAATTTTTCTTCTAATCTTTTGACCTCTAGTTGATCTCCCTATTTTAGGCCTACTACATGTCAAACTTTCATCTTATATTCCTGTATTTCCATCACTCGAGGAGGATAGATATGACAAGTACCTCTTTGGTGGTTCC
Organism: Chamaecyparis obtusa; assembly: GCA_027943335.1. Lineage (NCBI taxonomy): Eukaryota > Viridiplantae > Streptophyta > Pinopsida > Cupressales > Cupressaceae > Chamaecyparis > Chamaecyparis obtusa. Next base: position 91,083 of record BSBK01003454.1, read on the forward strand.
TGCAATCCATCAAATGAGATATATCACTGGTAAGAGTGAGATATTTTGCTAAATGATGGTAATGTTGATGAAGTCGGCCCTAAAATTGATGTTGAGGGTAGTAGTGTTAAACCATGAGAATTTAATACCTTATTATTAAACCACTCAATGAAGGTGGGCATAAAGAGAAAGAAAGCAATTAATAAACTATTTCTATAGCACATATTGACTTATACCTGCTGATCCATGTCACTATGCAGGATCCTCCTAAAAGGGGTTAAATTTATTACATATGTGAATCATTTATCTTAAGTTAGTTAAATATTACATGATATGTATGCTACAAATTATGTAGAAGATAGCATGAACAATATGCATTCATCATAATCATTGTATATTTTTAAATTCCTTTCCTTTACCTTATGTGTGGAATGAAAGATCGTCAATAGAAGGGGTGATGATGTGTGTAGTCAAATGCCTATTCCCACAAAGGGTGACAATCACACAAAATATATACATGTAATCAACAGTAATTAATTGAGCATCATAAGCAATACATTGGTAATTTCTTAAATAATAAATACATTAAATATGCAAGTAATAATTGAAACATGGGTATCATAAATTACATATGTTGTAATCATTATAATTGAACACAATGAATTAATTATATATATTTTTAATTCCTTGTCCTTACCTTATGTGTGGAATGCAAGATCGTCAACAGAAGGGATGATGATGTGTGTAGTCAATTGCATGTTTCCATAAAGGGTGAAAATCACACAAAATATATGCATGTAATCAGTAGCATTTAATTAAGCATCATAAGCATTACATTGGTAATTTCTTAAGCAATAAATATATTAAATATATAAGTAATAATTAAAACATGTGTATCATAAATCGCATATGTTTCAATAATTAGAATTAAACAAAATAAATTAATTATATATTTTTTAATTACTTGTCTTTATCTTATGTGTGGAATGCAAGATCATCTACAGAAGGGGCGATGTCCATGTGTGTAGTCAATTTCTTGTTTCCACAAAGGGTGACAATCACACAAAATATATACATGTAATCAACACCAATTTATTGAGCATCATGAAATATATGAGTAATAATTGCAACACATGTATCATAAATCACATATGTTGTAATCATTAGAATTGAACACAATGAATTAATTATATCATGGCATTAGAGTTGAATACATCAATAAATTAACAATAAATATATATAAATAATCAAATCACATATCATGTACATTTCAATCATGTCATTGATCATCTTCTTCATCCATCTCATCATCATGACCATCATCATCATCATCATTATCATCGTCATCATCATTATCATCATCATTAAGTGTAGCCAAGACTAGTTGACATCAATGACAATATATTGACTGATTTAATCATCTTACATATCACTTTAACAACTCGATGACCGCTTGAATCTTCATCAAGATATTCAATAAATTATAGGTTAACAATCTCTCCCTTTGTTATTGATGGCAACATAATATGAAATATGTCATAGAATACCAAACTTCAGCTCTACAACTATATAGATAATTGGTGTAGCTCAGTAAGCTCTCCCTAGCTTGATATTTAATATGTTTAATCACTACAACAGCATTTCATACAGACTCTCCCTATAGATTTGATCATCTTCATTTCACTGAATGTTTCTCTCTTCATATGTTCTTGCCAACAGATATTTTTATTCTCTCTCTCCCTTTCATGTTCTCCTCAATAGATATTTCATAGAAATCTCTCTCCCTTTGACAACAATGCCAAAAGAAAATATAAAAATAGCTCTTCAGTAGCCAAATAGTTTCTCTATTGTTCGGTCTAGATCAAGTACCTCCATGTATTGATATGCAATATACTTTTTTCATTTCTTTCACAATCTTTCATAACCTTAGGAATACTAAAGTGTGTGCTATTGTTGGAAATATTCAGGAATTAACCGAGTTACTGAGAGGGGAGGGGTGAATCAGTAACTCCAAAAATTTTTTCAATTACAGATGTATTAACATGTGATTTACTTTAACCTTTGCATACAGAAAGCATGAAACTTAAAAGCATTCACAATAATGACACATAGATTTGGTTACCCAGAAACCTTCCAAAAAGAAAGTAAAACTGGGGTGGGGATGAAACCCACAAAGCTTTAATACTGCAGAATAAAGTTGGCCGGTTAAGGCTTACAATTTGATCACTTCTGATGATCTGCCCTGTTAGGAGCAATAAAGATTGCTAAATCCACCCTGTTAAAAGATTTACAAACATACAATGAAGTATGCACTCGGTAAAGAGATTTTACAAAAGACTGTTAAGTCTACCCGGTTAAAGGATTTAGTACTGATTCACCTGTTAGGATGAAACAGTAGATCTCTTGCTTTGCAACTGGATTGCTGATTGAGATTCGCTGATGTACTGATCACCTTCTGTGATGAATTTGTCTTTGCTATTCCTTATACTGCTGAAGCCCTTTGTAATTCGCTTATCTCTGCCTTTCTTTCTTTTTCACATATATTCTTCTTACATTCTTCTTGACATTTTTACAACATTGTTTATATACAAGTCTTAAACAATTAATTACAATTACAATTACAAAGTCGGCTTGACAAATAAACATAAGTGCTACTAAGTCAGCTTAAGTATGGTTACACGGTTCCTTCAAACTAACTCGGTGACTTTCTGATACTCGGTGTCCACTACATTACTCGGCATCGTCATGCACTCGGTAGAAGTGAAGGCACAGTTAATACTGACCACTCAGTAGGTTTTGAACTTGGTAAATACTGGTGACTCGGTAGACATGATGTTACTTGGTTTACACTGTCCTGCTCGGTTTGCACTGTCTGCTCGGTTTGCACTGTCTGCTCGGTTTGCACTGTCTGCTCGGTTTGCACTGTTTGCTCGGTTTGCACTGTCTGCTCAGTTTGCACTGTTTGCTCGGTTTGCACTGTCTGCTCGGTTTGCACTGTCTACTCAGTTTGCACCCAGAATGCAAATAAGTGTTGTCACTAGTGGCAATTCTGCTTAATGCCAACAATCTCCCCCTTTGGCATTAGTGACAAAAACACTTATTGGCCAAAACTTATATACATGAATCATGCTGAGTTTTATTTTGATTTTTCAAAATTTGTCTTTGTTATAGGGCTTTATACATTGTCTCCCCCTTTCAATGTGCTAACTTTTTCTATACAAATCTTCTTCTATACATATATCTCCCTCTATACATATCTCCCCCTTTTTTGGCGATAATGCCAAAGGTGCATATACAAGTGATTTACAGAGAGAATCCAAAATTTGATAGAAAATCAGAATGTACCTTCATTATTAGTGCCAGGGTTCTGTCCCAACTTTCTTGCAGAATCTTGCATGTTTGGATTGCAATTTGGACTTCTGCAGAGAGTTCAATCATGTGATCTGCTATAGAGAACTGATTGTCATGAATCAATGTTTTGGAATGTTCAATGTGCTTATACATTGTATTCATGATGGGAAGGATCATGTGTTGGATGTCTAGCAGTGTTGACCGGATCCTTGTGTCTTCTTTCAGTAGATCTGACTACATATTTGATAGGTATGAGATTTTCATGTGATGAGCAGAGCTTGAACTTGGTTCAAGTTGCAGCTTCTGTATGCTAATCTTCATATCCTCATCCATTTTATTCATTTTATCCTTAACATCCTTTGTGAACTCGGCAATATTGCACAATCTGGCCAAAAGAGAGGTAGCATTCGAATAGGTAGATTCAATGTTTGACAAAACTGAAGACAATTCTACCTGGTTAATAGCTATGTGCTGAGCAATGTGCTCAAGCACTTTATTGTTGAATCTCTTCTCGGCTCTTTCAACTAACTTTTCTATCCCAGATGAATCCTCATTGTATTTATTAACTGCTTCTGCTAATTGTAGCAAAACATGTTGGGAGGAGTCTACTTTAATACCTAATGCATCAGACAAAATGTCCTTAGCATCCTTGATGATTTGATATTCCTTGTCTCTCTCCTCTTTAAGCTTCTTTTGTTTTGCTTTCCTTTGGAGGATCTCACCTATATTTTGCATTTGGTCCGCTGATAGATTTGCAAAATCCAATGTTGGAATCTCTATTTCTTCATCTAGGTCTATATCCTCTACTATATTCTTACCCAAAAATTTTATACTCGATAGAGCCTTAGGCTTATCTGTACTTAATGCCTTAGTAGTAGTGACAGTAGATATAGTAGGGCTGGCTATAGAGACTGGCACACTGTCTACTGGAGAGCTTAAAATATTTACACTTGTAGATTCAAAAATTGGAAAACTTACTGCTGGAAAACTTGATGATGTGGGAGACTGCAACTCGGTAGAAGAAATGGTAGTTGCTTCTGTTGTTGCTATAGATGATTGGACAAATGTTGAAGTTGTCACAACCATGCTTGAAGGTGTCTCCGGGCTGGATGTAGAAACTTTTACTGGAGAGGTAGGAAGGGATGCAATGACTTCTACTGCTATCCTCACAGTATCATCTACCTTAGTGGCTTCTTCTTGTTCATCACTGTCATCTTCAATATCTTTTATTATGACTATTTCAATACTCGGTTGGTGAAGGTGGTATATGTTCTTCCATGTAGCATTTGCAGCCTTCACAACCGATTCGATATTGTTGATCAGAATCAAACAAGTATTGAACCTTAGTGTCATCTTATTTTCATTTTCTTTTAATGCCTTCTTTACTTCATCATTTTTCAAGCTCGGCATTAACTGTCTCAGGGTTTGATCAAATATGTCTATCACAGTTTGCTTTGCATTGCTCCATCTCATTTTTATTGGATTTAATAAGACAGCTGGAACCTGTGGGGCTATGTCATCAGGAGAGTATTTCCACTGTCCCATCTTTTCAATAACAGCATCTTCTATTTCCTTCTATTCTGTTTCCGATCTGGTTTCATATTTAAAAGATTTTATGTTACTTACTCCAGATCCTGATCCGTCTCTAAAAAGTTTGATCCTTTCTTGAAAGTTTAGAGGAGGCCTTTTGAATACTATGTCTTTATCTGCCTTGTCTGCCTTGTCTGCCTTGCCTCTTGCATTTCTCCTTGTAAATACAGCAGTGGGAGGCTTAGGTGCCTTAGTGATGAATACCTTTCCTTTCTTCTTTGCAAGTTCAGGTTCCTCTGTTTTCTCATCCTTTTCCTCTTCTTCTTCATCTTTTTCTTCTTTGTCCTCGGTTATCATTTGCATTTTGGCTATCCTCTTCTTTCCTTTGTTTACCGCCTGTGGAAGCTTTATGCTTAGTTCAATTCTCACCTTAGCTTCATCATATGTTCCAAAATATGGAGCTTTGGGATTGACAGGCTGATTAAGAAGAGCTTCAATGATATTCTTGGTTTCATCAATATTTACCTCATAAGGAAGAGGTTTTACATATACAGTCCTCGGTTTAGCTGCTTGAATATATACATTGTCACAATCCACCATAAAACAAATGTCATCCTTGTAATCTTCCACCAACTTCTGTGGAATTCGGAATCTGTCATTCATTTTCTCTTTGAAAGACTCAAAATAATTATCCATGATGCTTTCAAAATTTTCACCCATTTCTGAGATGTATTCATTTATTTCATAAAGGACTAGTACATCTTTTCTCCATACAACTTTTCCTTTAGAAGGGAAGAATTTCTGAGCATAAAAGAATAAACAGACCAATAAGGATCCAAACTTACATGGATTGTTTTTGGAAGTTTGAATGCTTTCCATGTTTTTGTTAAACTGCTTTAACAATAAGTCTGCTAGGTCAAATGTTAAGTTATTCTTGACCACTTTGTATGCTAGGTCAATAGCTTCACAGGAGACACTATTCTGTCAACTAGAACTGTATATCTTATGGGCAATAATGTGTGTACCAAACTTTAGTTCAGCATCTGTAATGCTGCTAACTTTCATGCCTCTACCGTCCCACTCGGCTAGGGTTTTCTTCTCTAGTTCCGTCCGACCTAGGGTTTTGGTAGTTTTTGCTTTGTTCAACATGGGAAGACCGGTTATTTGATGAATCATCTTCTTTGTGATCTCTATGGGTTGCTCAAGCCAAATCTTGCCATCATGTACACGGCTGAGAATGTATCTAACCCATTTCTCCCGAAAGTTTTGAGGTAGATGTGCAATGTGAACTAAACCTTTATCTTCCAGATGTTTGTGCTCGGGTTTTAGAATACCATCCACACACAGTTCCTCATGCACAATATCTAGTTGTAGGTTTCCCATTTCATGAATTGAACAGTTGAAATGATTGCGGATATCATTAATAAGTAGTACCTTAGGAGGAATCTGAGATTGAGCTCCGTTCGGATCTAGGGCTGCTACAATTGCGGGCACGATTTTGAAATCTAGTGCTTTCCATTCCCCTTGGACTAACATATCAGATCCTTTCTTCACTAAGGTGCTGGATGATGCCATGGTAGCTCACAGAAAATTCCTTTCGCAAAAGTATTGAATCGCTGGGTTGCTCTTGAAATTTTCTGCTCTCAAAGTGCTAAAGGTTCGCGGTGAAGAATGAGTTCAATTACTTGCCTTTTGTTTACAACTCTGTCATTAATGCTCAGTACAAATTAGGGTATGAATTCTGACAGACTGTCACCCACTAAGAATTAATTGCTCAGTAAAGACTTCGCAACTCGGTGAACTCAAGAATTCATATTGCTCCGACCTCGCTTGGTAAAGACGGGTACCGACCTTGCTCGGTGAAGACTGATACCGACCTTTCTTGGTAAAGACTGATACCGACCTCCCTGTGATCTTACTGCATCTTGTATGCTGATTTAGATCTTTCTTTTAATTCAGTTCTGGAACTGCTTGAGATTGGTCTATGAGAATACAGTTCCAGTGCTTTCTTGGAAATTTAGTTTGAGTCGGTAGAGCCATCCATTCCATTACTTGGACTGGATTTCTCGGTAGATTTAGGAATCCATTTTTGTCTCACCTGTTTCCTGACCTTAGTTGCTTCATTCTTCTTTCCATCTTCAACTTCACTAGCATTCATGCAGTTTCTGGCTATGTGACCAAGTTTAGTGCATTTGAAGCATCTTACGGTAGTATCTCTTTTCCTTAGATGATGTTTTATGCAATTCATGCCAATGTGTCCATATTCTCCACAGTAATGACATCTACACCAGGTGTTGTAGTCCCATCCAAACATTGCTTTCATAATTTGTTCTGCTGGATTGAATGTCTTGGATCTACACTCGGATGCTTTGTGACCTTGTTTGTTGCACTTGTGACAATTACCTCTGAATCTTGGTTTTTCCCTGCATTCATTTGCTTTGTGACCAGGTTGATTGCAGTTGTAACATTTTCCATTGAATTTTGCTTTTTCATTGTTCCAACATTTATTTGAAGTATGTCCTATTTTACCACAGTGATTACAAGTAGGTTTCTGATTCCTTTGAGTACCTTGCTTAGAAGATTCACCTTCTCCTTTGTATCCAAGTCCTGCTTTTCCTTTTTGCCTATGAAGATTTCGCTCATACAGCTGATTCAAGTCTTCTTGACTTTTTAGCATTCCTTCATTGATTTTTTTTTTAGTGTTTAGGTCATCCACCAATCTTAGATTGATTTCCTTTTCAGATCTTAGTTCTTCTCTTGTGCTTTCTATTTCTGATCTTAGATTCAGAATTTCCTCATTTGTATGAGAGATTTGATCAATTAGGTTTTCTAGCTAAAGGGTTTTATTTTGGACTTCAATGTTCCTTCCATCTAATTCATCTTTCAACTTGTTTCTTTGTTCCAAGATCTCACAAAATCTTGTAGAGTGTAGCTCTTGTTCTCTTTTTAATTTTCTCACTTCTTCCTGCAGAGACCCATTCTTTTCTAGGAGTTCTTTGACAGCATTGTTTGCTTCATCTGAGCTATTTGAGGGAAAAAGATCTTCAATCTTTTCTTCAATGTAATTCTGATCATTCATCTGATTTGCAAGTTCCTTCCTTCTTCTTAGGGATTGGGAAAGATGTTCTTTTTCTTCTTTAAGTTTAGCTATGGCCATTTCCAGATCTAGCTTTTCATTTTCAATCACCTTGTTCAGTTTGAATACCTCCATTGTCCTGGATCTTTGCTCAAGCTAGTTAAGCTTTATCTTGAGAACCAATGCTTCTCTCATACCAATTGTTGGAAATATTCAGGAATTAACCGAGTTACTGAGAGGGGAGGGGTGAATCAGTAACTCCAAATTTTCTTTCAATTACAGATGTATTAACATGTGATTTACTTTAACCTTTGCATACAGAAAGCATGAAACTTAAAAGCATTCACAATAATGACACATAGATTTGGTTACCCAGAAACCTTCCAAAAAGAAAGTAAAACTGGGGTGGGAATGAAACCCACAAAGCTTTAATACTGCAGAATAAAGTTGGCCGGTTAAGGCTTACAATTTGATCACTTCTGATGATCTACCCTGTTAGGAGCAATAAGGATTGCTAAATCCACCCTGTTAAAGGATTTACAAACATACAATGAAGTATGCACTCGGTAAAGAGATTTTACAAAAGACTGTTAAGTCTACCCGGTTAAAGGATTTAGTACTGATTCACCTGTTAGGATGAAACAGTAGATCTCTTGCTTTGCAACTGGATTGCTGATTGAGATTCGCTGATGTACTGATCACCTTCTGTGATGAATTTGTCTTTGTTGTTCCTTATACTGCTGAAGCCCTTTGTAATTCGCTTATCTCTGCCTTTCTTTCTTTTTCACATATATTCTTCTTACATTCTTCTTGACATTTTTACAACATTGTTTATATACAAGTCTTAAACAATTAATTATAATTACAATTACAAAGTCGGCTTGACAAATAAACATAAGTGCTACTAAGTCGGCTTAAGTATGGTTACACGGTTCCTTCAAACTAACTCGGTGACTTTCTGATACTCGGCGTCCACTGCATTACTCGGCATCATCATGCACTCAGTAGAAGTGAAGGCACAGTTCATACTGACCACTCGGTAGGTTTTGAACTCAGTAAATACTGGTGACTCGGTAGACATGATGTTACTTAGTTTACACTATCCTGCTCGGTTTGCACTGTCTGCTCGGTTTGCACTGTTTGCTCGGTTTGCACTATTTGCTCGGTTTGCACTGTCTGCTCGGTTTGCACTGTTTGCTCAGTTTGCACTATCTACTCGGTTTGCACTATCTACTCGGTTTGCACCCAGAATGCAAATAAGTGTTGTCACTAGTGGCAATTCTACTTAATGCCATAAGTGTTGTCCATGTATTGATATGCAATATACTTTTTTCATTTCTTTCACAATCTTTCATAACCTTAGGAATACTAAAGTGTGTGCTATATGCATCAACATCATTTGATTTTCTGATTAAGTACAAGTTGATGCAACCGCTTGATCACCTTAGTGACTGATAGATAGGGGATGGACCCCTAGTCTAGTCCTCAAGTACTCAAATGTATCCTTCACTAAGGATTTAGTAAATATATCTATAAGTTATTCTTTAGACTTCACAAACTCCAACTTCACTTGCTTTTCTTGTACTTGTTCCATCAAATAGTGATACTTAATAGATATGTTCTTTGTCTTTGCATGCATCACCGGATTCTTTTAAATTTTTATAGCGCTTGTATTGTCACAATATATTATCACTGTATCAGTGATCTCCTCATTCGTTCCTTTCAAAAATTGTTTAATACATGCAATATTTGAACAATTGGAAGCAACAACAACATACTCTGCTTCAGCAGTTGACTGAGAAATACATGCTTGTTCCTTACTTATCCATGTTACAAGTCTTTCTCCTAAAAGAATGCTTCACTGGTAGTACTCTTCCGGGCATCAATATTTTCAGCCCAATCTTCATCATTGTAAACTTGTAGTTTAAAATTTCCCTCTTTCTTATACCATAAACCATGATGTTCGGTGTTCTTCAAGTATCTCAAGATTATCTTAATAGCATTCATATGTGATTCCTTAGGATTAGCATAAAAGCTTGCTACAATCCCAACTGCATGTCCTATATCAGGTCTACTATGTACAACATACATCAATTTTCCAATCATTGATCTATACAATGTCTAATTTACCTTGATTGATTCGTCATCCTTTTTCAATTTGCATCTGGTAACCATAGGTGTTCCAACTGGTTTAGAATCTTCCATTCCAAATGTCTTTAATACTTTCTTGATGTATTTTGATTGTGTGATAAATATACCTTCACTTTCTTGTAGTATTTTCAAACCAAGAAAGAATTTAATCTCTCCAAACATTGACATTTCAAACTCCTTTCTCATTTCAGAAGAAAAATATTTGCAAAGATTATCATGACCTCTAAATATAATATCCTCAAAAAAAATTTCAGCAATAAGTATACTATCATTAGTTCCATCTTTCAAATATAAATTGCTATTGACACTTGTTCTCACAAAACTGATAATAATAAGATACGAATGCAATCTTTCATAACATGCTCTCGGTGCTTGTTTCAATCCATATAATGCTTTGTGCAATTTGCAAACCATGTTCTTCTTATCCTAATCAACAAAACCTTCAGGTTATTCTATGTAGACTTCTTCCTCAAGAATTCCATTAAAAAATGCAGATTTCACATTCATTTGATAAATTTTAAATCCTTTATAAGCAGCATATGCAAGTAATATTATAACTCCTTCAAGTCTAGCTACTGGTGCAAAATTCTCACCATAGTAAATTCTTTCTTCTTGTGCATATCCCTTACATACAAGTCTTGTTTTGTTTCTGGTCACTTCACCATTCTCATTCAACTTATTTCTAAATATCCACTTTATTCCAATTACATTTTTGTCACTCGGTCTCGGTACCAATGTCCATGCTTTTTTTTTCTCTATCTGCTCAATTTTTGCATTCATTTCCTTAATCCATTCCTCATTCTCAAGTATGTCTTTAACAGTCTTAGGTTCAAATTCACAAACTAAAGATGTGTTCTGTCTGAACTCACTTCGGGTCATCATGCTAGCTTTCTTGTCTCCAATAATCTGATTATGTGGATGGTGTTTTCTTACAAATTTTTCCAACACTTTTTCTCTCCTTTTCTCTTCAGTCAATCTATAATCAAGTTCTTCCTCTGTAACATCTTCCTGATTCTTGGTTTGTATTTGCTAATGATCAATAGCATTTTCCTGTCGCTCCATAGACTCAACTTGTGGCTCGAGTAGAATTTATTGATGCTCAATATATGTAAATCTACCATAGTCTTTTGAGTCCTTCTTTCTTCATCATTTTTCTCAACAAATGCATCAAATTTCACATTAGCACTTTCAATCATTTTGTTAATAACCTTGTTCAAACATTTGTATACTTTTCTCTTAGTAGAATATCCTATAAATATTCCTTCATCACCTTTAGTATCAAATTTACCATTTCTATCATCTTTTAGAATGTAACACCTACTTCCAAAAATTTTGAAATAACTCACATTGAGTGTGTATCCAAACCATAGCTCATAAGGTGTCTTGTTTGTGTCTTTCTTTAGTTGAACTCGGTTCAAGGTGTATACAACAATGCTAATAGCTTCTCTCTAGTATATTTGTGTAATATCCTTCTCAATCATCAGTGTTCTAGCAACTATAGATTTATTCCTCCTTTCAACAATATCATTCTGTTGTGGTGTCCTTGGTACAAAAACATATCTTTTAATTCTATACTCATTACAAAAGTTAGTGAATTCATTAGAAATAAACTCACCACCTTTATTTAATCTCAAGCATTTTAAATATTTTCCAGTTTCATTTTCCACTTTAGCTTTATACCACTTGAACATTTTGAAAGCTTCATATTTCTCATTCAAAAAACATAACTGTCATCATCCTAAAGTAGTCATCAACAAATAAAATAAAATATGTGTTACCATAATAACTCTGAGTTCTCATAGGACCACATAAGTCAGTATGCACCAGCTCTAAAATACCTTTAGATGAATATTTCTTTCTCTTAAAATTATATTTAGTCATTTTCCCTTTCTGACATTGATTACACATAACATGGTTGGGTTTAGATAAGCTCAGTAAGCCTCTAAATTTTATTTTCTTAATGATCTTAACCATATTATTAAATTTTACATGAGACAGTCTCTTATGCCACAACCACACATCTTCATTTCTAGCGAACAAACAATAAGTTTCAGTATTATCAAGATAAAATTGATTAATTTAGGTTTTTCACCAGTACCAACCAACTTTCTGGTTTCAACATAGATCTTCACCTTTCTACTTTCAAATGAAACTCGGTGACCTAAATTATTAAATTGTGCTACACTCAACATATTATAGTTAATCCCTTTTACACAATATGCATTTTTACATCTAATCTTATTATTCAACAAGATAGATCCCTTTCCTTTCACTAGACAAGGTGTATCATTTCCCATTTTAACAAATCCTCCATTATAGTGTTCAAGATATTCAAATTTTTCCTCATCACCAATCATATGATGTGTATAACTACTATTAATAATCCATGTATCATTCTTGCTGACTTTAGAAATAAGTATTGTTTCAACATACCTTTCTTTTTCTTTTGAATCATCTTTCATAGCTACGAATACCACATCAATGTCTTCATCAATATCAGTGTCAGTATCAACATTATCATCTCCAACTAGGTAACAAGCCTTCTTTCCTTTTTCTTTATAGTCTCAGTTGTTTTTTTTGTCATACTATTGGTTTCTTCTATGTTCTTAGTTATCTCTTCTATCAGACTTCCTTTCTCCAGATTGCTCATTGTCTTTCTCATCATCCTTCCTGTTAGGACATCTAGCTGAAATATGGCCAATTTATTTACAATTGAAGCATGCTAAAGGTAAATTTCTCTTATATCTTTCTTTACCTTTTTGAAGTCTCCTAGCCATAAGTGCTTCAAGTTCATCAAGTTCATCAAGTTCATCTTTACTGTCACTGTCACTTTCATTTCTGATCTTACGTTTACTGCTATATTTACCAATCTTCAAAGATGACATAAATACAAACTCAATACTTGGTACAATACTCTTATCAAAGTTATTCAACTCAAAAGTAGTCAATTTACCAATTAGGCTATCAAGTGTAAGAACATTACCCGGTGCAGATATCATTTCATCAATAGCAGAGATTCTAATAGCATAAGAAGGCAACAAGGTTCTAAGAATTATACTCACAACAGTGTCTTCACCAATAATACCTCCTGCTCCTCTAATAGCATTGACAACCTCCATGATTTGGTTATTGTACTATGAAATGTTTTCACCTTCTTTCATCTTCATATCATCAAATTCACCTCTAAGGCTTTCAGCTCTAGCTCTCAGTACATTTGCATCTTCTCCATGAACTAGTGCAAGTTTGTCCCACATTTCTTTAGCATTTTTGCATGTCTTCACATATTCAAATTCAACATCTGATAAGGCAGCAACAATTTCTATCATTGTCATGTTGTGTTCATGTCTATCTCTCAGTTGATCAACTGTCAAAGGTCCAATAGATGGTTGAATGTATGGATTGTCCAAGTAGAATAGTGCAAACTCTCCAATTCTAGATATGTGTAACCTCATTCTTCTTTTCCATGTGGATAAATTATCTTTGTTTAGCTTAGGCACCTCCCTTTTATACATCTTGTGATCTTTAGCTCAAGTCCTTAAAAATTTCCTCCAAGCAACCAATATGCTCTAATACCAATTGTTAGATAACTGAGAGGGGGGGATGAATCAGTTAAATCAGTTATCCTACAGTCTCAAACTCTCAGATATACTTTTTCAAACTTCTTCAACAAAATAATAAATAATCAACTCGGTAAGCTAATAACATTAACTTTCTATTCATTTATCGATTGCCACTAATATCCAAAATTGTGTTTATCAATTAATCAAAATATGAAATATGTCAAGTATGATATGATGCAAGAGCCTCTCGAGTCCTTGGCAATCTTGTGTCACCAAAAACAATTTGGATTTTGTCTTTGTTGCTCGGTTCCTACTTTGACCAAGTTGGTCAATTTCCTTTGGTTACCGAGTATGGTCGATTATCTCCTAGGTGGTCGATTGTTTCACTAGCACTCGGCATTGCTTGTGATCTGCTGCTCAGTTATCTTGCTCACCAACGGGTTTAGTTTTAGTGTCTATTGTGGTTGACTTGTGCATTTATATTGGATCATGGATTTACTGATGGAATCCATCATTGGAAAGCTTGTGGTCCCAGATCTGATCATTCCTTCCATTGATTATGGATCTAAAGGCTGACTCGGTTCGATAGCTTCTTGTATAAATGTAGTTGTTGGTTTAGAGTTTAGAAGGTAAATTTGGATAGAAGTTGGTAGAAGATAGAGTTAGAGATTTTGATAGATCCTCACATGTTGAGGCTTCTGTAATTCATTGGAATATCTCGCCCTAACTGGGAAGGCCTTACAACCCGACATGTATGGTTCTATTTGATGAAAATATATGAAAGATTCTGCATTCCCTCTCTCACTGTTGTGTTTGTTTGCTTCCCCATGTGTTGAGTAGGCTTGGATCATTAGGGTGCACCATTGTTTGGCCCCTCTTTATTCCTGCCTTGCATTAGGTGGTATCAGAGCGAGGTGAGATCTTGATCTAGGTTTGTAGATCTAGGTTTGTAGATTCCTCTTGAAGCCTTAGTTGATTGTTGTGGGGTAGTAGATTGTGATCTAACCTACAATTGTAGAGGGTTGTCAAGATGGTTTGTGGGAGGTGAGATGTAGATCCAAGATTGGCAGATATGCTAAGGCAAATTGCTGCTAGATTAGAAGCTGTTGAAATAGCCCAGAGAAGAGGAAAACATCTTGAAGATGTTAGTGATGATGAATATGAGGAAGAACAAGTGAATGTAGAACCTGCACCTCTTATGAATCAAGGTGAAGAAAGATTTTTGAAGGCTTTGGCAAGTTTGAAGTCAACACCACATTTCAATCCTCCTAAGTATGATGGAAAGCTAGTGTATCATCTTAAAATGGAAGCACATCCATAATAAGAGTGTGTAGCCCTCTGAGTAAGTGGTCTAGGGTCATGTTAAGCTCCTTGATCAAGTCTTTTCATGTATGTGGCTTTCTCCCTGATTTCCACTTCTTTTATGCTTCATTCTAGGTGAAATTAGGGTTAGGGTCTCGAGGATTCTCCTTAATTTTCCTCTTCCATGGCTCTATTTTCTAGGTAGGAATTATAAATAGGTCCTCCTAGCCTTCATCATAGTCATCATAGGATTTTATGCCTATCCCTAGCATTCTGTCCCATTCTGGTATCATTTCTAGGTCTTCGGGCATCCCCGGGACCTCCTGTCCTAATTTTGACTGGATCTGGGCCCAAGGTCAAATTCGAGGTTGATCCTGACTAGGTTAGGATTGAGCTCAAACCTAACTAGGTTAGTCCCAACCTTGATTTTCCTCCCTCTTTCAAAATTCCAAATTCCTTGATTTTCGGGTGTCGAGTTTCGAGGATATTTGTTTTCCCACCTCTGGATTGGCCATTTCAGGTTTCAGAATGGTAAATCATTTAATTGCATTTAATCTAGGTATATTTTCTAAAGGTTAGGACCTAATTGGAATTTAATTCTCCAAGGTGGCCCCTCTAGAGGATTGTGCCCTAGTTCGCTATAAAAGGAGGCCTTCCTCTCTTATTTTCTCATCCATTATTCACATCTTCTTTTGCCATCAAGATCTCAAGTGCAAGAAAAAATTCAAAAATTCAAGAAATCCTTCAAGCATTCAAGTGTTCAAGCATTCATCTATCAAGGAGATCCATTGTTAGCCATTGAAGGATTCAAACTCTTTGGAACCCCCTTGAAGATCTATCATTCTACATTCATCCAAGCCTCCTCATATGCAAAGATCAATTCAAGATTGGTGTTGAAGATCAAATGTCATTGATTTGAGACATCCTACATCCATTGAAGCATTCCTACTTGTGGATTTAAGGATTTGAATCCTCTACAAGGACTTCAACATAAGCAAAGTGAAAAGTTCCATTTGCTTTGTTTATGCACATTACAATTTCAATTCAATTTCAAGGTTAATTCTTAAATTGGGGTTTGACCAAGGCAAACCCCCCATACAAACAAAACCCTCATTTTCTTGTAGGTACAAGTGCGAGATTTTAGATCTGAGAGCAGATTTAGATACCCTTTTTGGTGAACTTTCAAGATCTACGAACAAAGTCAGGATTGACCTTCAGATAAAGAATCTAGCCTTTGACCTTTTATGAGGGTCAAAGTCAACCTAAGCTCATCTTGAAAAATGATTTCTAGGTTTTCTCCATCTTGACATTTCCAGTCTAGAACAGGTTGTAGAATTACCTGAAAGTACACAAAAACATCAAAAATTGACATTTTCCAGATCTTCCCTAATTTGGGGTTAGTACTTGCATTTCAATTATTTCAAATTCTAAACACTTCAATTCTACCATAGGGAAATATTGGGTTTCTCTCTCTCTTTCATATTCTTCATAGATTGATTTGATTGTGCATTAGTCTTTTGGTTGATCAAACTAGATCTCTCCTTTGGGAATTTGGATTTAGGAGTAGATCTCATATTTCCCCCATACATTTACATATGTACAACATTTGAATAGGTGTGATGCCATTTTACCCCTATTCAGCTAGATTCTGATGAATTGGTGGACTGGATCACCGAGATGGAAAAGTATTTTGAATATAAAAACATTTCTGAAGACAAGAAGGTGAAGATTGCAAGCACAAAGTTGAAAAGTCATGCATCCTTATGGTGGGAACATCTGCAATTAGATAGGAAGAGCAAAGGAAAAGACAAAATCAAGGTATGGAATAAAATGGTGAACCAATTGAAAGGAAAGTTCTTACCTTGTGATTATCAGATTAACCTAGTTCGGCAAATGCAAAGTTTGAGACAGAAAGATAGCTCGGTAAAGGAGTATACTGAGGAATTATATAGATTAGATATCAGATCTAGACATGATGAAGATGATGTGGAAAGAATCGGTAGATACTTGAATGGTTTGAGAGTTTCCATCCAAGAGGAAATTAGTATGGTGAAGTTGGAGAACATTGAAGAGGCTTATCAAGTTTCTTTGAAAGTCGAGGAGAAATTGAACAAGAGACATGAGCAAAGACAAAGAGGTTGAGGTGGTAGATTCCCTAGAGGAAGAGGTAGATCTAATGGTGAAAATGGTAGATCTAAACTAGAAAAGACAAATCTGGACAAAGGAAAGACCGAGTGGAAAGGTGAAAGTTTATCTAGAGGTAGAGGCAGTAACTACCGAGGTGGTTATGGAAGAGAAATTTTATGAGGAACTTGTTACAATTGTGGAGAAGAAGGACATAGATATTTTGAATGTACACATGCTAGTAAGAAGGCTAGTAGCAGTAGAAATGCTTTGGTGCAAGAAGAGTCACCGAATGAACCTGAGAAAGAAAATAACTTGATGGTAAGGAGAGCACTATGGAATGAAAGCAAGAAGGAAGATTTGGTAAGGAAAATTTTGTTCAAGACTAGATGTAGAGTTTCTAACAAAGTTTGGAAGGTAATAATTGATAGTGGTAGCTTGGAGAATCTGGCATCCGAAGAGATGGTCACAAAATTGCAGTTGGAAAGGTTGGTACACCCAAAGCCCTATCAGATTTCATGGATCAAAGATGAGCATACACTCTTGGTAAGTGAACAATGTTATGTGAATTTGAAGATTGGAAAGTACTATGATAAGGTGTTATGTGATATCATGCCTATGGATTGTTTTCATATTTTGTTGGGTAGACCTTGGCAATATGATAGACATGCTATATATGATGTGAGATTGCATAAGTATACTATTGTGGCTAATGGAAAGAAACAAATCTTGTTACCATTAATGGAAGAACCTATTAGTAATGTTTGCACATCTATGAAAGTTTTTTTGATAGAGGGAAGAAAGTTTGTTAACTCTTTGAAGAAGAATGATGTATGTTTTGTTGTGATCCCTAACAAACCGAGTAAGAACATAGAGGATAATGTCCCTGAGGAGATTGATAAGTTACTCACCGAGTACAGTGATATCATTTCTGATAATGTACCTAATGGTTTTCCACTAAAAATAAGTATTGATCATTGTATGGATCTAATCCCTAGAGCTAGTTTACCGAATAAGGCACCTCATCGGTTGACACCTACCGAGAATAAGGAAATGAACCGACAGATTCAAGAGTTTCTAGAGAAAGATTTGATTAGAGATAATTTGAGCCCTTGTGCAGTACCTGTTGTATTGGCACTGAAGAAGAATGGAGAATGGAGAATGTGTATTGATTCCAAAGAAATCAATAAGATAACAGTGAAGTATAGGTTTCCTATACCAAGAATGGATAACATAATGGACAGTTTGACTGGAGCAAAGTATTTCACAAAAATTGATTTGAAAAGTGGGTATCATCAGATCTGAATCAAAGAAGGTGATGAATGGAAGACTACTTTTAAGACAAAAGAAGGTTTGTATGAGTGGTCGGTTATGCCCTTTGGTTTAACTAATGCACCGAGTACTTTTATGAGGTTGATGAATGAAGTTTTGAAGAAATTCTTGGGTAAGTTTGTAATTGTATATATTGATGATATTTCGATATTCAGTAAGACTGGAGAAGAACGTTTGTTGCATGTTAGACAAGTTTTATAGAGTTTGAAAGAGGAAAAGTTGCTAATAATTTTTAAAAAGTGTTCATTCATGAAAGAAGAGATTGTGTATTTGGGATTTGTTATTTTAGTTGATGGTTTGAAGATGGATCCTGAGAAGGTTGAAGCTATTTTCAATTGGCCTACACCTATGAATGCTAGTGAGGTAAGACCATTTCATGGTTTGGCAATTTTTTACCAAAAGTTCATAAGGAATTTTAGTTTAATTTGTAATGCTATGACTAAAACTATGAGAGGAGACAAAAGAGAATTCAAGTGGACACATGGAGCTGACAAAATTTTTGAGACTCTGAAGCAGAAGGTTGTTGAATTACCTATTTTGGCATTACCTGATTTTAGTAAGGTATTTCAAGTAGAATGTGATGTAAGTGGAAGTGCAATTGGAGCTATGTTGAGTCAAGAAGGTAAACCTGTTGCTTTATTTAGTGAAAAGTTGAATGATGCTAGAAGGAAATATTATGTGTATGATCAAGAATTCTATACTATTGTTCAAGCACTGAAGAAATGGAGACATTATTTGATACCTAGTGAATTTGTGTTGTATACTGATCATAAAGCTTTACAATATTTGGGTAGTCAAAATAAGTTGAATCAGAGACATATGAAATGGGTTGAGTATTTGCAGAGTTACACATTTTTGATAAAGCATAAGAGTGGAGTCACTAACCAAGTTGCTGATGCATTGAGTAGAAGAAGATCTTTGATGACTGAGATGAAAATTGAAGTTCTTGGTTTTGATGAGATGAGAGATCCTTATGAGTTTGACCTTGATTTTTTTTAGCCATGGAGAAAGTGCAGAGCACCTATTCAAGATCAACAAGACACTAAATAGGATGGATATTTTATTCAGGAAGGTATGTTGTTTAAAGGTATTCAATTATGTATACTGAGAGGAATAATGAGAACTAACCTGATAAAGGAGAAACATAGTAGTGGTTTGGCTGGACATTTTGGTATTGATAAAACATGGAATTTTCTTAAGAAAATATACTATTGGTCGTAGTTGTATAAAGATGTTCAAAAATTTGTGAAAAGTTGTGGAATTTGTCAATTTGCAAAAGGAGTAAGTCAGAATACTGGATTGTATGTACCGATTGCTATTCTTGAGAAACCTTGGATTGACATCAATATGGACTTTGTTCTTGGCTTGCCGAAGACAGTAAGAGGTAATGATTCTACATTTGTTGTTGTGGATATATTTTCTAAAATGGAACATTTTATACCATGTAGAAAGACATCAGATGTAGTACATGTAGCAAATCTTTTCTTTAAGAAAATTGTCAGATTGCATAGATTACCGAGGAGTATTATCTCTAACCAAGATAGTAAATTTGTTGGATACTTTTGGGAAACCCTTTGGAAGAAATTTGGCACTGAGTTGAAATATAGTTATACATTTCACCCACAAACTGATGGACAGACTGAAGTTGTGAACAAAATTTTGGGAAATCTTTTAAGATGCTTAGTTGGAGACACACCGAGTAATTGGGATTCTGTGTTGGCACAAGCAAAGTTTTCATACAATAATTTAATGAATAGGAGTACTGGAAAGACACCATTTGAGATTGTGAATGACACACAACTAAGAGGAATATCTAATTTGAAAGACATTGTTGATGAGAATAAGAAAAGTGTTGAAGGAGTAAAGTTTGCTGAGTACATGAAGATGTGAAGCTGAAGCTGGAAGATAGTAATCAGAAATACAAAGACAAAGCTGATAGATCAAGAAGATATAAAATTTTTGATGTTGGTGATGAAGTGATGGTTCATTTGAAGAAAGGCCTATTTCCTATTGGAACATATGGGAAGCTAAAGATGAAGAAGTTTGGACCTTGTAAAATTTTCAAAAAATTTGACAGTGGAAATGTATATGAGATTGAGTTACCTGATGGCTTGGACATATCACCTATTTTCAACATTTCTAATTTTTATGAGTATCATGAACCTAATGAAGAAGTGATAGTATTGATAGATCTTAAGAAGCAAAATGATGAAGTTGAACAGATTTTGAAGGAAAGAGTTGGCAAGAGTACAAGAGGAAAATAGTATATGGAATATCTAGTAAAGTGGAAGAATAGACCAATGGAAGACAATTCTTAGATTTCATAGTCTAAGTTGGATGCAGCTTAGACCAGACCTACCAAATAATTTGGAAAATCATTTCAAAATAACCCCAAGTGTCTGATGCAGGAGCATCTCGGGTCCTTGGCAATCCTGTGTCACCAAAAACAATTTGGAGTTTGTCTATGTTGCTCGGTTCATGCTTTGACCAAGTTGGTCAGTAGTTGGTCAGTTTCCTTTGGTTATCGAGTATGGTCAGTTATCTCCTAGGTAGTTGGTTGTTTCACTGGCGCTTGGCATTGCTTGTCTACTACTCGGTTATGTTGCTCACCGACTGGTTTAGTTTTAGTGTTTGTTGTGGCCGACTTGTGCATTTATATTGGATCATGAATTTAATGTTGGAATCCATCATTGGGAAGTGTGTGGTCCCAGATCTGACCATTCCTTTCATTGATTATGGATCTAAAGGCCGAATCAATTTGGTAGCTTCTTGTATAAATGTAGTTGTTGGTTTAGAGTTTAGGAGGCAGTTTTGGATAGGAGTTGGTATAAGATATAGTTAGAGATTTTGACAGATCCTCGCATATTGAGGCTTTTGTAATTCATTGTAATAGCTGGCCCTAATTAGGAAGGCCTTATAGCCTGACATGTATGGTTCTATTTGATGAAAATATATGAAAGATTCTGCATTCCCTCTCTCACTATTGTGTTTGTTTTCTTCTGCATGTGTTGAGAAGGCTTGGATCATTAGGGTGTGCCATTTTTTTTCCCCTCTTGCTTCCTACCTTACATCATGATATCAATCAAATCACAACAAATAACACATAACACAAAGATTTAACGTAGAAACCATGCTAAGGGAAAAATTACTTGGGACCGGTAACCCAAAATATTTCACTCTTTTGAAGTGAGCTAGGTTAGGAGCCAACCATGTTAAAAGTTACAAAACACATTGTAAGGTGTGACCTTGTTAGAGGATTTATCACTAACATTTCTCCTTCGACCAACATTCACTATGGGGTCAATAAGAAAATAATTAACATTCCTTAAATGTCATATTGAAATACAAAAGATGGTTAAGTCCACTCGGTTAAGAGATTTAGCTATAAAAATGGCTAAACTAACACAGTAGTGATATGATTCAAATACAACTCAATTAACAAGTATTCAGATCTATACTAAGCTCAATATAACTCTTATGATCAATAATCAATTCAATCCATCATATCCTCCAACTTACTTTACTCGGTGTACATATCTCTAATGCTCGGTAATTCTTGTAGTCCATCTCAGTTCTTTCTGTAACCAGTTTGATCAGTAGTGCATGAAAAATTCCTTCACACGAATTCTCCTGCAGTCTCAATTCATCTGACCAATTCAACAATGAATCTCATGTCTCTTAAATATATGAGCAAACCATTTTCATCTCAGCCATTAGATTTTGCCTCTTAATCTCCATCATCTATTTTATCGCTTAAAGCTTCCTTGATAGTTGTATCAATAACACATTTCAATCTCTTCTCTTGGATCTTCTTTGAATTTTTTCAACTATTTAATCTTCATAAAAAACTCTATCTCTTACCTCAAAATCATAAGCATCTACCAGCTCATCAATTTCATCAAAATCATAAGCATCTACCAACTCATCAAACTGATGATTTGCATCATCAATTTCAGTCAGCTATTATAAATATTTGATTCTTATTTCACTTGTTCAATACAGAATGTGTGGTGATAACTAACCCAGTTATTACTGTCACTCAATATACACAAGACTAGCTCAGTGTATACAAAAATTTTCAATTACCGACCACATTAACTTGT
Organism: Chamaecyparis obtusa; assembly: GCA_027943335.1. Lineage (NCBI taxonomy): Eukaryota > Viridiplantae > Streptophyta > Pinopsida > Cupressales > Cupressaceae > Chamaecyparis > Chamaecyparis obtusa. Next base: position 113,591 of record BSBK01003454.1, read on the forward strand.
TCAATTCTGATCTCTTCTTCACAATAGAATAGTGTAACATGCTCAAGTCAACAACATAATGCCATAGACTCATCAATAAGTTACCCAATGTATACCATATCCATATATGTCATATCCATCTTGTCCTTATGTAGATATCTCATTTGTTCACCATTTCTTTCCTTCTACAGATGTTTAGATGTTTGTAACTATAATGATAAGTGTAGTCAAGACAAGTTGACATGTTAGTACATAGATTTGTGGTGCTTGACCTTCTTTTTTTTAAGCTTGTGAAAATTATTTGCATCATGAGTTGATATTAAACATATGGGTCATGATGATTAATAAATTTTTATATACCTATCTACCTCTTAAACCATATGCTAGATTAATTACCATTGGTGTAACATTGAAATCTTCATTATGACGAGCTTCTTTAACCAATGAAGCAACACCTTCCCATGTTAATGAGCGACCATTTTTTTGACATCATTCAATCCATACCGTCATCCAATCAAGATTGTTTGCAATATACAAATGTAGTGTGTCACACTCTCAACCAACTGTATAAATAAATAGACCAATTAGAAATAACTTATAGGTAAAAGTACATAGTTGTGTCGCACTAGAGGACATTTTTAATGGTTCCAGCTGAAATAGTTTCAGTCGGACCAGTTTTGGTTGAACATATGTGGCACACACGAGGCACCATGTGGCGTCAATGTGGCGGGGGAGTTTCGGCCAAAACTATTTCAGCCAGAATGGTTCCAATCGAAAGCGTTCCATGAAAAATATATAAACCCCAAAAATGGGTTCGGTGGCTCATCCACAGGACTGTGTTTGGTCACCCACAGTTCCAATCGAACCTATTCCGATCGAACCTGTTCCAGCCAAACCTATCTAAGTGGCATCCCATGTAGCAGCCAAATAAGCAAAAAAAGGTGAGTCTCAAAAGTTCTCACTTCTTGATCTAAATTCTCTGTCAAAGTTTAACTTTGCGTAAAATCTAAAAAAACCCTTTTGTAGACATTGGAGTCAAGATTATGGTCATGTAATTTTTATTATGTTTTGATTTCATATAATATATTATAAGTTGAAAATACTTCAAATAGGTATTTTAACATTTAAGAACACGCTCGTTCAAAAAAAAATAACAAATCATGTCAGAAAAATTTAAGACTTATATTTAACACTAGAGGAGAGAGTGTTCTTCAAAAAATATATAATTTTATTTTTTAATGGTGTAGATTTGATAGGGAAAATTTGGTGGGAACAAAAAATTATTGATTTCGGGTAACACTGACTTTGGATAGTTATAACAGACAAAATATATACCAAAATTCAATCTTTCTTTTTTTATGCACTAGCTATACATGTCATCTAAAACATATTCTGAAATCAGAGGAAAAAATATTATTTGCATATAGTTTTTTGGTGGGAACTAGACCCTAGATTTTCAACATATTTCAACAATAAAAAAATAGATTTCAAAAATTAAAAAATTATGTCAATTTTTGTTCAATTTTTTATAAAAAAATTATAAGCATAAACTTCATCAAATTTTACACATTTCATTAGTTTACATTATCTTCAAATTCTAAACATAAATGTCACTTTTATGTCATTAAAGTTGAAAAATTTGCATGTTGTCATCCTTTTCCTTTATAAAAGTGTGACACAGGTTTGTACTTTTACCCTTATATGAATGAGTAATAAGAATTAATTAACTACAAAACTATCTTATAATTACCTCTCACTTTCCTCAATCTACCTTTCCCCATCAAGTACTCCCCTTCAAATTTATTAATGAATTTGGGATCTTAAATATGATCTACATGGATCTTTGTTGCAAACTTAGGAAGATATTCACTAATGTACACCATGGTCTGGTATACCATATATCTCTCCACCATAGAACCCTCAGGATGTGCTCTTTATTGAACCAAACCTTTCAAAAATTTCAAGTGTCTCTCAATCATCCACATTGACCTAGTTTATACACGTCCACACAATTCAATCTCCTCAACTTGATGTATGAGGTAGTATTTTTGTGCATTGAAAAAAGTTATAGGTGGACATTTTTTCATTTCACACATAAGATGAAAAAATTTTCTCTTCCAATATTTTATATTTTATATCTTTTTTATTATTTTTTTCAATTACAACCACCTCATGTATTCTCCAAGATCATATATAACTTGTTTGACACTATTTTCGAAGTGGTGTGGGAGAGATAGAGGTAGAACGTACTGCAATAATTGTAAAATAATCTTTTCAATATTTTATAAAATAATGCAATGAAACTACATGCAGTATACAAATACATAGTGAATACAAAATAACATGAATTACCTTAATAAATGTATGTCAATCATGTGTTTTCATCCTTGGCCCAAATTCACTTTTATTTGATATGAGATTATTTATGTTTGTAGCAACTCTTGTGGGAAATTAAATTTTTGTATGAATTATTTTATAGCATTGCTCTTCTACTCTGACAATGACTAAGGAAGAGAGCTTATATCAATTTGGTCTCCAATTTTATTTGATCGAATGACATTTTTTATTTCATGGTTGGATTCTTCAATGTCACTACAAATTTTGACAATTTTATCTTTGTCACGCCTTCCATCTAATATTTTTCATAATTTTTTTGTTAATTTTTTTTCAATATGCATAGCATCAAAAAAATGCACAATTGAGAGTTTCTCGTAGGACAACACCCTACTAAATTGTGTATGATAACTTTTTAGTATTTTTCAAAGTTGGTCATTAATGTCTTGATGACCTTCATGAGCATCAATTGCATCATCAGTAAATAAAACATAATATCAAAATATAAATTTCAAACAAAAACTATCAGATGGAATGACATTACCTCGATGATTTATTCTATTGTATTCCAACTTCCATAGGCAAGGTGTCATTCTACGTGGCTTTCATGTAGTCTCTTATTTCCCATTGAAAATATATTTTCTGGTAATTCAGTGCTTATGATTTCTGTAAAGAAAGTGTCTATAATCATCAAACACCTACTTTCCTAAACTTTTTGAATGACAAAATTTCATCTTCGAACCACAAACTGGACATGAAAATTTTTTCTTTGTCTAAAGACCTCCAAGATTGTGTATAATTGGATTAAATATGTTAATTTTGATAACTACAATTATCATGCACAACTTAAACATACAAAAAAAATGTGTTATCACTATAACTTACCAAAAATGAGGAGTTAACAAGAGAACATGTCACAAAAATGTGTTAGCCCAGGGGCATCATATATTGTCCATACAAGCATTGCATGGAATTGAAATTATATTTTTCTTATTGGTCTAGAGATGTCATACATAGTGACCCCATTCCATAACACCAATAAATTATTCATAAGGGGATCAATATATACATTCATATCTTTAACTTGGTACTTACCTAGTTGAATGAACAAAAATATTACATAATTATTATGACCATTTTGATGAGGTATTTATAATAAATTAATTTAGATGACTATTAAATGAAAAAATACATGGAACAATCATTGCCAACATTATGTGCTCCCTCTTTATGGACATCCAAGGAGGAATGTTATTGTTGATAACAAAAACAAGCCACACCGAGTAAACAAATCTCATCTCTTCAAACGGATTGACACCATCTGCTACCAATAAACGCTTGAGATTACGAGGTTCTTATTTAAAGTGTGGTCAAGTTTCCTCTATTTCCTTAAATGTCAAACCATCCGTAGGCATTTTCATAATATCATCTCAAATTTTATTGCGTGCATGGTAATCCATAAATTGTGCCAAGCTAGTGCACCTGAATAATCATTGCAGGTGTGGAATAATGAGAATATACCAAAGAACCTTGCAAGGCACCTTTTTTTTATTTGGTCTTATCGATATCTACTAATATGACAATCAGTGAATCTTGTTACAAATTCATGTTGTTTATGATATATAATATGAGAATTCGGACATGCATGTATTGTTTGATACTCCATTCCAATTTCTTTCATAATGGTAGATAATTCTCGATACGAGCGAGGTAGAGTGTTTGATGGTGGTAACAAACACTCATCCATGAACCTATGACAAAAAATATAATTTGCTAATATAAAGAATATTAATTGGTACATGATTCACCCTTTGTTAATTATAAGGAAATTACGACTAAAAAAAATGAAAAAAGATGACATATATGACATACCATAACATATGTGTAATTGCTACGTTGGATAAACCATTCATAACCTTCAACTTCACCAATAAAAATACACCAACAAGAAGAGTTGTTTGGGAGCCTTTGTATAGGGGCTCGTATGCCTTCTCAAGTATAGGTACATCAAATTCATGTTCATCATCATCATCAGTTGCACTACTACCATCATCTCGATCATCATGATCAGTTTCTCTAGTACCATCATCTTCAATTGCATTATCTGCTGCAGGATTATCCTCTTCCATGGGATCATTATCTTCTTTGATATTCACACCTTGTTCCCCCAGTTGAAAATCCACATTCTTCAGATTGTCATGGTCCATAACATGAAATTCAGGGTGGTCGACCTATATCCAAATGATGACCTTAAATTAACCATGATGATGATGTCATCATAAATTGATTTCTTATGTATATAAATTGTTAAAATAATATATTGAAATACATACTAATGGATGAAATTCATTTCCCCCTTCAATGTGACCATGTTGCCTACAATGTTGCTCAACTATTTTGATTAGATACTTTTGAGTCTTTAAGCCCTTGCAAATTTTTGAGGGACAATAACATTTATCATCACCTTTTATTTTCAAGTTAGACTACAATATAGCAATTGTCTCCTTATTTTATTCTAGGTTTATATTGTCAGACATGGTCTTTCTTCACAGGCAAAAATTTGGGCTATAATTATACTAAAAAATTGTCTTCTATAGTTTGAATTAAGATATTAATGTTGTCATCTGTCAAATATAAAAATAATAGCATTAATGTTGTCATTTGTCAAATATAATAATACTAGCATTAGTAGTATCTTGTATATAGCATTATTAGTAGTTCTATACTCCCTTATGATTTACTATACTATCAAATTTTGATAGTTAAACAAATCTCTTCTCAGATAGTATCTTGTGTTATTGTGTCATTGTGTATGATTATCCTTCTATGGTTGGTTACTGCATTAATTATATGGTTTAAAGCTGTTGAAGTTGATATTGAAGTTAATGATGATAAATGGTTTAATTATCAGATAACTAATTCACCCCCCCCCTCTCAGTTATCTTGGTGGTCTTTACTTTCTAACAAACCTAACCCTAAGATCTATGAAGAAGATTAAGCGACAAAAGATGTATTGACCTAATAGAGGAAGTATTAAGGAAACCTAAGCAAGAGGTTGTTGAGAGAGGTGGATGTTGGAAGTGTTGTTGATGTTATTGACTATCTAAGAAGAGAAGGTTGAACGAGAAGTGTTGTGATTTCTCCTAACAAAGATTCATATTGAAGTTAATGATGATAAATAGTTTAATTATCAGATAACTGATTCACCCCCCTCCCCCCTCTCAGTTATCTTGGTGGTCTTTACTTTCTAACAATTGGTATCAGAGTAGCAAGTCCTTGAAAGAGAAGTTTAACAACTTAAGGAGATCTATGATGAATTTCAGGAAAGAAAGCCCTAAGTTTGATGGAGTAAATTTTGACAGCTGGAAAGAAAAGATGAAGACACATCTCTTGTGTTTAGGACCAGGTTATTGGTTGATTACAAAGAATGAAAGGACTATAATTGAAGAAGACAATCTTGAAGCAAGTTCTAAAGATGAGGTAGATCTATTTATGTGTAACATAATTGCAAGAGAAGCACTTTTATCAGCACTTCCGAAGAATGAATACAGTCAGGTAAAAGGTTTAACTAAATCTCATGATATTTGGAAAGCTTTACATTCTACTTTTGAAGGTGATGAACATGCAAATAAAGCTAGGTTACATAATTGGATTTGTGCATTTGAAGACATAAGAATGATGGAAGATGAATCTGTTAGAAGCTATATTGGTAGGATGTCAGAAATTGTTGCAGGAATAAAGTCTTATGGAGGTGAAAAGAACAAAGAATGAAGTAATATGGAAGATTTTGAGAACATTGACACCAGTATTCAGGTAGACTACACAAATGATTGAACAAGTGATACCTTGTACACCAAACTTTTCAAGAGAGACTCTTCTTGGAAGATTGGAAACAGTAGAGATGAATTTGAGATTATCAAGAGAACTACCTAGAGTGGAGACAACATTCAGTGCTCTTAGCATTAGACCTACTTTATCTAGAACTACAAGTGTGAATGGAGATTATGCCAGTAGTAGAAGATCCAAATCTGATGAAGATAAGAGGATTGAAGAAGGTATTGCCTTGTTTGTGAAAAGAGAACCAGATGGTAAGAAAATCTTTAAATGTTGGACATGTCAAGAATATGGTCATTTTGCATCTAAGTGTCCTAAGAGAGTTAAAAAGTATAGAAACAATTTTAAGCCCAAAAGATCTAAAGAATGTTATTATGCAAATGATGAAGAAATTGAAGCAAGAATTGAAAGACATTTGAGTGACAGTGATAATGATAACTTTGATGAGATAGGATTTGTAGCAATTAAGGAAGAAAAAGCTTTAGTTTCCCAAGTTAAAAAGAAAGCTGATTGGATTATAGATAGTGGTTGTTCACATCATATGACTGGTGATAAAGAAAAATTTATAAAGTTTAACAATTATGATGGAGGAGTTGTTAGAGTTGGTAACAATGCACCTTATTTGATTAAAGGTATAGGATCTATTTCTCTTGATGGAAAGACTAATACTGATGATGTTTACTTTGTTGATGGATTGAAACATAATCTTTTGAGTGTTGGATAGTTAGTGGATAAAGGATATCAAGTTTGGTTTACTGAGAAAAATTGTGTGATTAAGGATAAAAATAGAAATATAATTGGAACTAGATCTAGAACCAGAGGTAATGTATTCCAGTTGAACCCTACTGAGATGACATGCTTGATGACTAAGATTGATGACAGTTGGTTATGGCATAGAAGGTTTTGTCATATAAAATTTGATAATATTGTGAAAGTAAGTTCTACACTTGCAGTAAGAGACTTACCTAAGATTATGAAGCCTACTAACATGATTTGCAAGGAATGTGTGATGGCTAAGAAGAAAAGGAGTTCATTTCCTAGCAAGAAGTTCACATCTACAAAAAATTTGGAGATTGTTCATACAGACTTGAGCAGTCCTACTAGGACTAGAGGATTCTATGGAGAAAGGTATTTTATGATTCTTGTTGATGATTTTACAAGAATGATGTGGATTGTATTTTTCAAAAAAAAATATGAAGCATTTGATAAGTTTAAGGTCATGAAGAATAAAGTTGAGAATGAATCAAGAATGAGGATTAAATGTTTGAGATCCGATAGAGGTGGAGAATTTACATCTAAAGAGTTTAACACCTTTTGTGAGGTGAATGGTATTAAGAGACAGTTATCAACCCCTAGAACACCTGCACAAAATGGTATTGCAGAAAGAAGGAACAGATCCGTAACTGAAGCAGCTAGAGCTATGTTATTTGAAGGTGATTTGGCAAAGACATTTTGGAGAGAAGCAGTGAATACAACAGTATATACAATGAACAGAGTATAAATCAGAGCAAACACAGACAAGACACCTTATGAATTGTGGTTTGGACATGCACCCTCAGTTAAGTATTTTAGAATTTTTGGAAGCAAATGTTATATTAAGAGAGATGATGATATAGGAAAGTTTGATCCTAGAAGCGATGAAAGAATTTTTCTTGGATATTCTTTGAAAAGCAAAGCATATAGATGTTACAATAAGAGAACTAAAACTATTGTTGAAAGTGAAATTGTAAAAGTTGATGAGAAGTTTAAAATTCAGGAAAGAATGCTTGATTATGAATCTGATGAAGGAACTAACCCTCAGCCTAACATTGAAACTACTGAACAATTTTTTGAGACTAACAGTGAATTGTTGAATGAAAGTCATGCTGAAGAAAACAAAGAAGAATCTAGAGAAGAATCTATAGTTGAAGAAAGATCAGTGACTATGACACCTAACATGTATATATCAAGACATCATCCTGTTGAGCAAGTTATTGAAAGTTTGGACAGAGGAGTTATGACTAGAAAGAAGGTACATTTATGTTTGATTTCTTAAATTGAACCTAAGTCTACTAATGAAGCTTATGAAGATGAACATTGGATTAAAGCTATGAAAGAAGAATTGGATCAGATTGAAAAGAACAAGACATGGGAATTGGTCCCTAGACCTAAAGACAAAAATGTGATTGGATCTAAATGGGTATTCAAGAACAAGATGAATGAATAAGGAGAAGTAATTGGAAACAAAGAAAGATTGGTATATAAGGGATACTCATAGCAAGAAGGAATTGACTATGAAGAGACTTTTTCCCCTGTGGCAAGACTTGAAGCGGTAAGAATATTTTTGGCTTATGCAACATTTAAAAATTCAAAGTGTATCAGATGGATGTAAAGTGAGCATTTTCGAATGGTGAATTAGAGGAAGAAGTCTACATTGAGTAGCCTAAAAGTTTTCCTTTGACTCAAGAAGGAGACATGGTATGTAAACTAAAGAAAGCATTGTATGGACTAAAGCAAGCACCTAGAACTTGGTATGCTAGATTAGATAAGTATTTGTTAAAATTGAGATTTACAAAAGGAACAACTGATAATAACTTATACACAAAAGAAATTGAGAATGGATTGTTAGTTTTAGTTATTTTTGTTGATGACATTATTTTTGAAGGAGAAGATGAAGCTAGTGACAAATTTGCTGATGAAATGAAGACAGAATTTGAAATGAGTATGATTGGAGAAATGAAATACTTTTTGGGATTACAAATAACACAAAACAAAGATGGTATCTTTATAAGTCAAACAAAGTACTTGAATGATTTTTTGAAAAGATTCGGTATGGAGAATTGTAAACTAGTTGGAACACCTATGGTTATAGGACATAAACTATCTAGTAAAGATGAGACACTAGAAGTTGAGCAAAAGAAATAAAAATCTATGATTGGTGCATTGCAGTACTTGACACACACTAGACCAGACATACAACATTCAGTTGGAATGGTAGCAAGATTTCAAGCTGAACCTAGAGAGTCACATTATGCAGCAGTAAAAAGGATATTGAGATATCTTAGAGGCACAATGGACTATGGACTGTGGTATGAAAATTTTGATGATTTTACCTTATGTGCATTTACTGATGCTGATTGGGGAGGCAGCGTTGATGACAAGAAAAGCACCAGTGGTGGAGCCTTTTTTCTTGGAGGAAGATTAGTTTCTTGGTTGAGCAAAAAGCAGAATTGTATCTCACAGAGTACAGCAGAAGCAGAATATGTAGCAGCAACAAACAATTGTAATCAAATAATTTGGATGAAGCAGATGTTGATGGACATTGGAATCAAGTTTGATGAGCCTATTGTCATATATTGTGACAATACAAGTATAGTTAGTATGTCTAAGAATCTAGTTTTACATTCTAAAACAAAGCATATAGAGATCAAGTATCATGTTGTAAGAGAGAAAGTTGTAGAAAAAGAAGTCAGACTGGAGTACATAAGCACAAAAGAGCAGATAGCAGATATATTTACTAAACTTTTGCCTAAGGATACATTTGAGTATCTGAGAGGTATGCTTGGGGTTATGCCCCAACCTACTTTTGAGTAATGATGTAGTTGGTTGCATCTGTCTAGTGGTTTATGGCCCTATCTATTTTCTGGATTAGATGTTGGTACTTCCTCTATGGGGGAGTATGTGTATCTAAGCTGAGTCATTGAGGACTCTTGTGAATGTATTTTCTGAATAGTGTCTTTTGACATTGAGCTATTATTTGACATAGTGATAGAATTTCTGTCATTGATGTCAATGGGGGAGAAAATCATAAAAAACATTGAGGAAACATTAAGCAACTACATTTGTTGGAGAGATTGAATAGGATAACGAAGCAAGATTTGATTGATGATGAGTAGCAGTGCAGTTGAGCAGCAATGATTGGATTTTTGGAACATTGGATGTTTTTCATCTATGTTTCCATCAATGCCAATGGGGGAGATTGTTAGGAATCAATGTTGAAGCCTTTCGCAGTCATTCTGTAGCAGTGGTTGTTGCATTCATGACTATGATTGCCATTGATGTCAGCACTGTGATATTCTGGAGTTTAGAAGAGAAGCAGGCACAATTTTGTTTTGCACACATGTTATATTATAAATTGAGTTATGCACAGTTGATGGTATGTTCTTTGGTGTGTTATTAGCTTATGGTTAAGAGCGCAAAAAGAAATTCATTTATTCATAAAAGTTATAAGCATTTTGGTGGAAGCAGTATTCTGGAAGTATTCCTGTGTAGCAATTTTTGGTAATTAGAGGATATCTCCTAACTGGGATGGAATCTGATTCTGCGTAGTTAAAGGGAAGTTTGAGACTCATTGGTGATGACATGGTTCATAGTGCAAACTTCGAGGTCACATGATTGGAAAGTTATTGTATCTAAAAGCTGACAGTTTTATGTAATTTTGATGTAGCGTGTTGAAATTATTATTTTGTATTTGCATGCCGACTCATTTGTAATTATTTGAGTGTGGTATAAAAGAAGGAATGTTTTCCTTGTTATATGAGGATTGTAATAGTTGTGATATAAAATTATGAAAGTTGTGATGCGAATATATGCATGAAGTGAAGAAAAGAGCTAATTCAATGATGAAGGAAGACTTGCGAAGTACAGAGATTTGGATTTGTGATCTTGTGTAGCAGAGAGTGCAGTTTTGGCACAGTGTGAAGGAGGTAACATATTTCATATTATTCTATTGAATAATCATAAGATCTGTTGGACAGTGAGTTCAGAGATCTTGCCTTGAAGCTGTTTGGGCAGTGGGTCCTTCTATCTTCCATAACTCCTAACAGGGTTAGAATCTTTTAACAAGGATTGAAAATCTCCTAACAGAGATTCATATGTATAGAATGTATTTCATAAGACTCCTAATAGGGTCCATCCTCTAACAAATAACTTTCATATTAGTACATCATTTTGTGGGCATCATTCCCACCGGGGTTTACTCTTTGATCAAGAGGTTCCCTAGTTAACATATCTTGTATTATTGTGTCATTGTGTATGATTATCCTTCTATGGTTGGTTACTACATTAATTATATGGTTTAAAGCTATTGAAGTTGATATTGAAGTTAATGATGATAAATGGTTTAATTATCAGATAACTAATTCACCCCCCCCCCTCTCAGTTATCTTGGTGGTCTTTACTTTCTAACAAACCTAACCCTAAGATCTATGAAGAAGATTAAGCGACAAAAGATGTATTGACCTAATAGAGGAAGTATTAAGGAAACCTAAGCAAGAGGTTGTTGAGAGAGGTGGATGTTGGAAGTGTTGTTGATGTTATTGACTATCTAAGAAGAGAAGGTTGAACGAGAAGTGTTGTGATTTCTTGAAGAGAGTTCCGAGAAGATTAGTGATGGAGATGGCAAAGGTTCACAGTCAGTAAGCCAGCATATGTGTACAAAATTGGATTTAATATTTGCAAAGTGAGTTGTATGTTTTTCAGATCAATACTACTGCTACTTTCTAACCATTGTAATAGTCAAAATCTTTTTAATGGAGGTTGACCTAACAGTCATAAGTATAAATCTTTTGAACAAGGTTGCATTCTAATGGAGTGTATGTAAGTCCTATAACAAGGTGTACTTTTAATAGAGTGGTTTAAATCCTTTAACCGAGTCACACCTAATAGTGTGTTTGTAACCTTTGACAGGGTTGGCTTTTCACAGAGCTCACTTCAGAAGAGTGAACATAATAGTAACATGTTACAAAGTAGTTTTTCTCAAATTAGGTTTCCACTATAAATCTTGGTGTTGATACTTGTGTGATTGTTTTGGTTTGAACATTTCTGTGTTTTACAAGTTAGATGATATTGGATAAGTGGACTGCACTGTTATATGTTTCTGTTATGCAATTAGTAATGACCAAGTAGCTATTGTTTACTAGATCTGATTTGTTGAAGAGTTTAAAGTTTGTTTTTATACATCTGGACCTAAGAACAACTGATTCACCCCCCCCTCTCTATTGTTCTAAATCATATTAACACATGATCTGTACAAACGAGGTCTAGATGGTACACTACTTAAATTTTTAGAACGGGAAGAGTCTCAACGTGCATTGGAGGAAGTCCATGAAGGTATTTGTGGGTCACACTCAAATGGTTTAACACTAGCTTGAAAACTTATTAGGGCTAGGTACTATTGGCCTGAAATGGAAAAAGAGGCTATCATGTTTGCTAAGAACTATCAAAAGTGCCAAGTACATGGTAACTTAATTCATGCATCAAGGAGAGATCTAATTCCCTTTACTACACAATGACCTTTTCACCAATGGGTATTTGATCTTATAGGATCCATCCATCCTCATTATTCTAATGGACATACCCATATTATTACAGCTATAGACTATTTTACAAAATGGGTAGAAGTAGTTCCTTTAACTCAAGCAACTAGCAAACAAATTTCTATTTTCATCTTGAACTACATCATATGTCAGTATGGTATTCTACATTCTATAGTTATAGATAATGGTGGACAATTCAAGAACAGAGACTTAGATGATATATGTGCCAAATTCAAGATTACACAACATTGGTCATCTATCTACTATCCTCAAGAGAATGGACAAGCAGAGGCTTCAAACAAGAATCTGTTGAAAATATTGCACTGAACAGTTAATAAAATAGGAAGAGACTGGCATCTCATGATTAAATCATCTGTCTGGGCCTATAGAAAAAGTATCAGAATTCCCACTGTCTTCACCATTCACTTTAGTTTATGGGTCTAAAGCGGTACTACCTATTGAGGTTGAAATCTCATCACTAAGAATCAGAATGCATGGTCTAGTAACTGATAATGACTACAAAGTATCTAGGTTGCAAGAACTTGAACTACTAGATGAGCGCAGAGAAGAAACATATGAACATCTCAAAGTATATCAGAAGAGAATGTCTAAAGGTTACAATAAGAAAGTCAGACATACAGAATTTCAAGTTGGCAATCTAGTCTTGAGAGAGAATCTTAAAAATCAATCACATAGAGAGGGCAAGGGGAAGTTTGAACCCAATTGGCTGGGTCCTTTTTTTTATCACTGCTACTTTTGGCTCTGGAGCATATCAACTCTCAATGACTGAAGGAGAACAGCTCTGAGAACCAATCAACATTCTCCATCCGAAGAAATTTTATGCCTAAGGCATTCAGTTTATGGCAAAATATCCTAAAAAAATCATAAAAATAAAAAAGTCTTGAAAAAATGATCATCCTGGTGAAAACCTAGCAATAGGCTCCTTGATGTATCACAAAAATATCAAAAAATATCAAAAGTACAAAAAAATTAAAAATTTAGAAAAATACAAAAAAATGAGAAAAAGAAAAAGTGCCTTGGTGAAAACCTAGAAACAGGTGCCTTGGTAGAAAAAATAGAATCTCTACCAAGATGGTGAAAACCCAAAAAATAGGTGCCACTTGTTTCAAAATGCTCCATCTATCAGCGCAATCTTGGTCTTTTTCAGCTTTCTATCTTGCTTTAGTTTGTACATATCTCTCGGTTTGTTTCTACATTCCTATTTTCAATAAGTCAATATGTACACCAATAAGCTTAAGCATCTATATCCTATCAATGTTCAAACTTGGGGGCAATCACATTCATATCCTATGGTCTCCAATATGCTTTAGACATATCATATCTAGTCAGAGTCCTTTGAAGCTACATCTAAATCAGTATGTCTGCCTCCTCTCCAAAAAGGATTTTGCATCTACAACAACGCAATCAAACATCAACAACAAACTGAAAATAATCTATGTTTTTACATGCTTTTATCTTCTTGTATGCATACTAATTCGCATTGAGATTTTTTCATATTGTGTCCCTTCGAGCTCTTCGATGATGTCCTTTATAGGATTTAGAGAGTGATGACTAGAGGCATAATCTTTCCTTTGTTTTCTTCTTGTATATGAAAATCTAACAACTTTGGAAATTCTAGATTGAAATGGTGTTCGTCTGTAAGAGCCTTTATCTCGTATTGGATGGCCATGCATACCTTGACCATTGATACCCAAAAAATTCAAGGAAGTTTGATCTAACTATTGTCTTTTTGAGTGAGTTCTTTCTCTTTTTGTGAAACACGATCTTACCTAAGGATGTGAATGATAAAGGGTCACTACAGGTAATTCACACTAGATTTAGAATGATCTCTTGACTACTTGATGTGTTTGTTTCGCAAGGTGTATTTAGGTCATCATGACGTTTATGTTTTGATGCTTATACAAATTGCTATATTAAAATGGACATGATATTCAAGTCATCCTAGCGTCTGTGCCTTGGTGCTTATATCTAATCCAACATTCCGAAAACAAAATCAATATTCATATGTCCATGGTTGTCTAGCCAATGGGCGTTGTATTGATTCTTGCCCATACAAATCAATATTCATATGTTTATAGTTTCCTAACTAGTGGATGTTGTATTGATTTATCCAGTTACCTAAAAAGTTCAATGATGACAACAAATCGACACATGATCAGTGACTAGGTCCTAGGTCTTAGGTTGCATGTCACTTTGCACTTTGCACTTTGCATGATCTCACAAATTACTTGAACACTTAAATGATTCTTCAAAACCAAAAATGCTAAATATGACACAAGGACTGGGCATTGTATGAAGGTCCCTCCAACGAAACAACAAGTAGAGCTCATTTTCGGATCAGAATCAAAATCTAAGATCATTTATATTGTAGACTGCTTGCATAATCAACCTTCAATCATCACAGAAATTCAAAATTCAACTTAATTATTTATCTTACATCAAACAATTCAAAATTTTAACTTGGTCACCCATGGTCAACTCATGGTCAAACCTAGTTAAACTTGGTCTTCGGGACCTCTAAATGATGTAGAATGCATTTCTGGATGTGTATAACTATTTCTTAAATCAATTAACATGCATCTAACCTATTCAACGCTGACTTTTCTTGTCATATTTTGATTTTCATCCCGAAGGGGGCATGGTATTACACATCATTCAACTATGTAAATCTATCTGTAAATCAAATCTTTCCTCAGTAATCAAGACAACAAACCATGTCTAGTTACTGATTCATCTAAAGTCCTCATCGCTTGGGGCAAATCAGATTCATCAAGATCCATATCAATCTGGTATCCTAAATCTATCTTGTAAACTATATTAGCTTTTTGTAACCATCGGTTCATTAGCGTCATTTCCTTGGTTCTTCATAATTGATGGGTTCAAGATGTGATACCAATATGATTCTCTTGGGACAATCAAATCTGAAATCAGTCACTCACTTCTTCACAATCATAAGGTTGAGAATTAGGCATTTTGACACTTTTTCGTAATCATCGGTTCATTGTTGTTATAGTTAACATTATCTTTGGTCAATCAGGACCTAAATCTTACATCTTTAAATCTTTCAATCAGTTTCTGTCTCGAAAATAGTTAATCTCTTAAATTAATTTCATGCATCTTTATCATACACAGATTATTCTTTGAACCACTACGCTTCGCATAGTGATTCAAAGAGGGGCAAAATGTAATACTCCAAAAATGGGCTATAGGTTCATTAACCTCCTACATTCTCAAATCAAACGAAATTGATACAAAAGTCCTAACCTAAGGCACATCTGCACATTATCAAATCTTAATTGATTATCCTAAATTCTGCATTGGAGAATATTCCTAGCAATATTCTTATTTATCCTAATTATCTTTGATTTAATAATTATTTGGTGATAAATCCTATTTATCCTAAAGTTTGATTAATTGAATATTCTGAATATTTAATTAATTAGATTTAATACTGCCACTTAATTGTTTAATTAGACTTAATTAAATTTATTCTTAAATTGTATTATTTAATTTTGACAATAAATCTAAAATCTCATGACTAATTGATTAAATTCTTATTTAATTAATTAATGTCAGTTGTCAATTTTTAATAATATAGTTTTAGAATAAAGTTTGATTTAATAATTAATTAACCCATAAATCAATTGTTTTAATTCAAAAATCAGTTAAGTTGAGAATAAATCACTTTATTTTTAAATTAATTAATATTAAATCATGCACAATCAGAAAAGCAAGCAACTAGAAATTAACAATCAATTTTAAAATTGAAACTCAACATCTAATGATGAGTTGAAATTTTATCTAAACTCTATTTTGAGTTAAACACTGCTTTTGCATGATTTTTGTGAGTTAATTATCTCTGATTTCTTGATAACTCAAAAATCAACCTGAGTTTATCAAGAGCGATTTATGGCTTTTCTCCTGCATCTTCAAGCCCTGGATTTCTATAAAATCAAGGCTTGACTCTTCATAATTATCAACACTCGAGTTTGCACAATCACTCTAGCGAATTGGTGATTGAAGGATTAAACACTTGCGATAGGCAATTTGTGAGATCTTTCATTATTGATCATAGTTTTGCATAATTTTCATATCAATTCATTCATATCATTCTTAGATTAAATCTGCATTGATTTTCATTCATCTAGCTTATATCCATACAGATTTCATATTATTTCACAGAAAATTAAAAAATATAGAATAATCTACATTCATATAGTCTTTCATGTTTTACATTCAAATCCTTCATTTAAGTGTTGCATTATCACTAATCTCGATTTCAATCTGAGAACATCATACTCGCACCTACTAGAAGGCAATAAATCACCTAGCTAGCATAGTTTCATTTATTTGCAAGATTTTGGTTTTTGCTAACTTCTAATGTTTTACTGAAGTGTTGTGTCCACGACTAGGTACAAAATTCACACACATGAATTAGCACCCACTAATGATGTACTAAGAGTATAGTAATCCTTGTTAGAAGATATAGCCCTGTTAGGAGCTTATTGAAACATTACAGTACATAGTCTTTGTTAGAGGATAGACCCTATTAGGAGTCAAGGAACAAAGAGGGCTCACTGCCCAAGGCTCACTACCCAAAGAAGGTTAAATCCACCTTTAGAACTCACTAGTTTGCAATAGGTGTGTATGAAGAAATACACAATCTTTTGAACTGTTTGCCAGCAACTGTCTTTGCTTGATTAGTTCCAATGAAGTCCACCAGTAAACCTCTAGTACTCTACACGCAGTAGACTCAAGCTCGCAGCTTTCACAACCTCTCTATATCAAATATATTCTATCCATATCTTTTCCAAAGAAAATACCTTTCATTTATACCTTATCACATTTTACCAAGATCAGGTCGGTCCATAAGGCTTTCCTAATTATAAACAATTACATAAACCCTTGCTAAGATACACATGGTATCTAAAACAAGTTTACAATGATTACATTACAATAATTAAGGACTGACATCCTTGATTTATACTTTCCAAAAAAACACATGCTTCATTCCTGAGTTGACTTCAGAATAAGCCATCACCAAAGCACACACCACAGATGACATCACCAATCACTCCGTACCTTGCGCTAACCAATGAACATCCATCAGTACCTCTTCCATCATCCTTCAAGTTCACATGCCTTAAATCCAATCCCTCTAAAAGATATATCAAAAACTTAGAGGCTAACTCTATTAATTCTCACTGTCACAGTCCAATGACCAGTCTTTACCAAAATAGTTGTAACTTTCTTAATATTAAATACTTAATGATGCAATCACAGATATAAGATCACAACATCCACCTGAACTCTCATCTAACTTCGCAACATCTGAAACATCCATACACTGTGATTACCTGTCATGCCCATAAAAATTCAGTCTAAAAACACACCAAATTTTTTTTTTTTTAAAGGAGTAAATTATAATCGGAGTTAGCCTAACATCAATGTATGATAATGAGGGGTACCACATTTATCTTCATCTATATTGTTATCAAACGAAGGAGTTTAAAGTCAAAAATTGTGTTATGCAGGATCATAGGGTTCAAATCATAAATTGTTGTGTTACTATAACAAATGAATAATGTAATGGCCAACATATTGGCTAGACCGATTCATTGTTCGAGAGATTAAGTTATGATTAATTTTGAAAGCACTAGCCCATATGGTTCATCCCTAAATGCAATATATTATACCAATTTTAATGTTGATCTGCACTAATAATATTAGGTCTGATAAGCATTAACATCGTTATATTGGTATGCATATAGTATAGTATTATGTGGCACTAACTAAATTAGATACCTTATAATACATTAATTTAGTGTACAAAAATATTTAATTGAAAACCTAATTAGTGATTATCCTACATTCACATAAGATTATTCACTAATAATTAATTTACTTAAATTGTATTTATGTTAATTAACCCAATTATTAAATAATATTAATTATAAATTATTAAATATTATTCAATAATTAATATTAGATATAATTTAGTAAATAGCATTCAATAATTAATATCAACTATAAATTATTAAATGTAATAAATCATATTAATTCAATTTACAATGCATTTAAAAAGGGTTATTTATCTCAATTAATTAGAGTTCCCATTATTTATTAATCATGTTTTAGATTACAAAATAAAATAATAAATTAACTCACTAAAAGGCATCCTAAAGAACTACCTATACTAAACACCCTATTCTCCTACCCTATCTATCTCCTATCCTAAGCCTACTCCCTATCTCCCCTCTTGTTCCACGTGCCCAAGAAAAGGGAGGGAAAGGTCAAATCCTCAAGGACCAAAGTCTTAAGGGAGGGGGGCCGAAATTTAAGGGAGGAGGAAAGTCTACAAAGGGATGGCCCACCTAAGACAAGGCTAAGCTCATAAAAACAAAGAAATATGCCCACCCAAAAACCTGTGCTAGTCTCCA
The DNA here is from genome assembly GCA_027943335.1 of Chamaecyparis obtusa. Lineage (NCBI taxonomy): Eukaryota > Viridiplantae > Streptophyta > Pinopsida > Cupressales > Cupressaceae > Chamaecyparis > Chamaecyparis obtusa. The sequence continues at coordinate 132,495 of BSBK01003454.1, forward strand.
AGAAAAAGGAAAGTTGAGGAGACATGGGTAGTTGGGAAAGCATGGGGGTTTGGGCCCCACTTCACTCCTCTACCAGATGAAAAAGATGCTAACGAAAAAAGTAAAAAAAAAAAAAAAAACTTAATTTAAACTATGACAACCTATGTAATGCCTATAAAGAAAGTGCAGGACATGCTTTTATTAAATGATAGGTAAGGTCACCCATGCACTGCACCCTTTAGGGGAGTTATAAAAGTGGTGATTGAATTTTAATATTTTTTTTAATTAGAAAATTCAAAAAGGTATAGGATATTATTAAAATATTGTCTGTGGTATGGATTTGTATGGGAATTCTTTTCCCATACAAAATTCAGAGACCTATAGGTCTACATTTTGCATTTGTATGTGAATATTTTTTTTGTTTTCTCCTCTCACTACTACATAGTTTGTATTTTGCTTATTTGGTTTAAATATATTATACATGATATAATTGGTATATCAATATATCTATTTGAAATTTTATAGTTTTCTAAGGTAATGAATTTAATGATCCAAATTAATCAAAATACACAATGAAATTGATTTTTTCTAACATTTAAACAATATCAAGCTATCATTTAGAAATTTGCAAGAATAAAAGGATGATAAATAGAGATTGATTTATTATTTGAATTCAATACATTTACAAACAATGATCCTAATACAAGATTAATATCTTTTTGAGAACTCTTCTTTCATTTCCATAGTCTTCTCATTTCCAATACAATGTAAATGACATTTAGCAATAAAGGAAATCTATTCTACCCTTTCATAAGTTAATAATCTCAATATCATGAAATGAAATAAACTTATCTTTTTCACAATAACAAAGTGTTTATTAACAAGAGTAAGTTGATAACCTTCAACAAATTGATAATGAAAGGAATCTTAAACACAATTTCAACTCTTTCAAGCTCATCAACACCTATAATGAACCAAAATAATGCTAATAACATATTATATCAACTTGATCAAAAAAAAATTTTATTCAAGAACATGATTCTACATTTACAACAACAATCTTCCAACAAGATGATCATACTTCATTCAAAACTTGAATCCATAACACAATTATACAACTCAAGATGGGAGTGTCAACTCCTACTACAAAATAATTACATTAAGTCAATGGATATCACATGATATCCTTGCAAAAGCTTAAACTCAAAACAAAAGATACTTCATCACTAAGATGATTTCTTCACTTTTCCACAAGAGCAATGCTTCAACAAAAAGTCTTCAAGGCTTCCAATTCTTGCAATAAACCAAATGCATAGGCCAAGGAGTGTTCACCTCCCAACCTAGGCTTCTAAGAAGCCACCCCCGAGCTTGGGGAAACAACACAAAGACAGGGGAAACAATCAAGTAATCCACAACACTACAACATGAATGAAAAACACAAAAAATTTCTCTTCCAAGGATTTTTACAAAGAGTCACAACAAGACTCAAGTAGGGTGAAGGTGGAACCAAATCAAGAAGAGAAGCTCATCTCTTTGATGAGAACAAGCCATCAATTGGCTTACTCATAAAAAAAAAAAATCATTCTTTCACAAACACATTCTTCTCATACACCTTATGACCCCCAATTTACAAAATGAAATTAGAGATGGCTACATGGAGCCCATACATCCATGTTGCATCCCTCTCCTTTCCAAGGAGAGACTCTGCACTCAAGATTGTCCCAAAAAATTCTCTTCACCCTCAAGGCTACTCTTCCCTCCCAAGGGTGAGTTTGGCCTTGAGAACTCCCTCAATGAAATCACTACAACACATAAAAGAGAACAAATCTACAAGAACATCAATAAAATCTACACATTATTAAAAACATGAATCATGCTCAACATTGAGCTCATGATTCTTTTACTTCTACAAGAAAAAAAATTTACTCAACACAAGAACATGATACTACAACAACAATAACATCAAAACCTCCATTAACACAACAACACTATGCTCACACATACAATGGATAAGGAAAAACAAGTCTTGCATACAAGAACTAGCTTACAAGAGAGCATTTTCCTCTCAACATGATAACAAAACAAGAAAAGTAAGAATGAAATTTTCACCAACCTAGAGTCCAATGCTTAAGGAAGATAGTTGTAGAAGAGCAATCCACTATCCAAGGTTCTCCAAAACTAGCTGAGTCTCCAAAACTGGAGAGTGGGTGTCAACCCATTACCTTCCCCAAAACCCCTACTAAAAGGGATTCTACACCAAACCCTCATTAATGGGGTATGGCTCAAGGAGTTTTTCCATCTCTCCTTGTCTCCCCTCATAAATGAGGTGGAGACCAAGAATGTGAAAGAGGTATGGGTTTGACCTCCTTGCCATCCTTTCATTTTCGGATTTCTCTTTGAGGGGTACTTTTCAAGGTCCATAAATGAGTTATGGGCCTAATTTTGACTAAATTTAAACTTCCATACCATGATACAACTATTAGGGTGGCTAAAAGGGTCCCTAATAACATCCTAAGGGCTCATTAACCCCCCCTAAACTACACTAGAAATCTAATTTTGGGTTCAAACATGATAGGTCTTCTCAAAACTTTCTAATCAAGGTTTTACAAGGAAAACCCTAAAGTTGGTACCACCTAAGAGTGATGACATCAAAACACAAGTGGACATGTCATGGCCTTAGGCACATACACATGTGTCAAGTGACACATACACATGTGTCAAGTGACACAAATATAGAAAAGACACTTTACAAGCCATGTGGCATATCCACTTGGGCATCCCTAAACATAAATAACAAAACAATTACAATAAATCAATTTACATCCATGCATCATACATTTACAAAATAAAACACGATTACAATGAGGTTTTTAGCTTCTTTCTAGAAGCAACCTTGGCTTAACTGAATTAACATAGGTCTCTGTGATGTTTCCCCGAATTTACCTTGGCCTACTTCCCTGCACACTCAATTCCAATATCAGTAGTTCAAGGAGATCAAAATAATCATGTAATTACATAGCATTAATAATCAAGTTAATTCATCTGATAATTCATAAATTACTAGACATAATTGATATCCACAACATACATTCAGCTCATCTTTAATTAAATTTGAAACATAAACATAGCATACATTCATAATTCAATTACAATTAACTTCATCATCATAAACATTCATAAATTAAAATCAAGTCACACTTGTAAGTCTCAAATCAATGTTTTAGTATCATCATATAATCATAATATAATGTCCATCAACTACTAAGTGATAAAACCACATCATAAAGTATCGGTAAGATCCATGAGGTATCAAAATATAATCATAAAATATGTCTAAGTCATATGCAGAACTGAATAGCTATGATAGGCTAGGGGTGAGGCCTCACATTACCAGTCTAGTTCCTTCATAAAAGCATATGTTGACATTAGTGACAAAATACAAATGAAAACAGTATGATTGGCCATTCAGTAATGTAGTGATTAAACATATTACATGTCTCAATCACCACACATGCATTAAAAATATCCAAAAATCTCCTTATTTGGCATTAATGTCAACATATGGGAAAATCTTATCCGAGAGTTATATCAATCCAAAGTCCTTCAACTAAACAATCTCCCCAAACAGTAGAGATTTTCTCATAGCAACACTCCCCCTTTGATAGAAATGGAAAAGGATGCCATGAGCCTTCAATTGCCTTCACATATAAAATTTCTTCCATGATCACTCCCCCTGAGGAGTAGATCCCTTCATCCAGTCTAAAAAATGATAAGCCTCTGAATACTTCAGGACTGATGCATCTCTGCATCATTTAGTTCTGACTAGGAGGGGCCTGAACCACTAGCATACCTCTGAGATATTCAAAGGTATATTTTGGTAGTGTCTTTGTGAAGATGTTTGCAATATGCTCTTTTGTACTAATATATTCTAATTTGATTTCTTTTTGTGACAGCTTGTCTCTCAAGAAGTGATACTTGATAGAAATATGTTTAGTTTTAGAATACATCACTAGATTCTTTGACATTTCTACTGTATTGGTGTTGTCACAATGAATAACCATAGGCTCTTCAAAATTTATTCCAATGTCTATCAGCATTTATTTCATCTAAATAATCTGAGTGCATTTTATAGCAGCAACAACATACTCTTATTCAGTAGTAGATTGTGCTATACAATCTTATTTCTTACTTATTCAAGAAATCAACTTTTTTCCAAGGAAAAATGCTCCACCACTAGTACTTTTTCTGTCATCAATATTTCTTTCCCAATCAGCATCAGTGTAGGCATGAAGTTCAAATCTATCATTCTTGTCATACCATAAGCCATAGTCTATGGTTCCTCTGAGATACCTCAGTATCCTTTTCACAATAGCTAGATGTGTCTCTTTAGGTTCTGCCTAATATCTAGCCACAATTCCAATAGCATTAGCCATATCTAGTCTGGGATGAGTTAGATATTGTATCCCTCCAACCATTGATCTATACAAAGTCTAAAAGAACCATTTTGATTCATCGTCAATTATTAGCTTGTTTCCAGTCACCATAGGTGTTCCTACTGGTTTACAATCTTCCATACCAAATTTTTTAAGTAATTCTTTGAGATACTTGGTCTGAGAAATGAAAATACCATTCTCATTCTAAGTTATTTGTAGTCCAAGGAAGAATTTAATTTCACCTATCATGGACATCTCAAATTCACTTTCCATTTCCTTAGCAAACTTCTTACATAGATCATCATTACCTCTAAAGATAATGTCATCCACAAATACTTCTATTATCAGGATTCCATCTTCAGTAGTTCTTAAATATAAATTACTGTATGCATTACCTTTTTTGAATCCAAGTCCAAGTAGATACTTGTCCAACCTTGCATACCAAGCCCTAGGAGCTTGCTTCAACCCATATAGGGCTTTCTTCAATTTGCACACCATGTCTTTGTCTTTGCATAGAGGAAATCCATCTGGTTGTTCTATGTATACTAGTTCTTCGAGATATCCATTCAAAATTGCATATTTAACATCCATCTGATACACTTTGAAGTTTTTGTGTGCAGCATAAGATAGGAATAATCTTACTGCCTATATTCTAGCAATAGGAGAAAATGTTTCTTCAAAGTCTATGCCTTCTTCCTATGAGTATCCCTTACACACTAGTCTTGCTTTGTTCCTTACAAATGTTCCTACTTCATCCATTTTGTTTCTAAAGACCCATTTTGTTCCTATAAAAATTTTATTTTTTGGTCTTGGAACCAATTCCCAAGTATTATTTTTATTTATCTGATCCAATTCTTCTTTGATGGCATTTATCCAAGATTCATATTTAAAGGCTTCATCTATAGTTTTTGGCTCAACTTGAGAAATCAAACAAATTTCTTCTCTAGCTTTAGATCTAGTTAACACTCCCTGACTAGTATTGCCAATAATTTGATTTTTAGGATGGTTATTTTTTACATACCTTGGAGTTTTAGGAGTTTCAGTAGTCTTTCTTGTATCAGCATCACAAGCTTTTTTTCCAGTTTCTTCCTCAACAAGATCTTATGTGGCAAGAGTAGTGGTTTCTTTCACTTCTGATACTTGACTGTTGTCATACATTCTTTCTTGTATCTAAAATTTTGCATCTATTCTTACATTGTTACTTTCAACCATCTTCCTTAATCTTAGATTGAAACATTTGTATGCCTTGCTTTTAACAAAGTAACCAAGGAAAATACCTTAATCACTTCTAGCATCAAATTTCCCTATCTCATCATCCCTCTTGATGTAACATTTTCTACCAAAAATTTTGAAATATATTACAATAGGAGTATGATCAAACCATTGTTCATAAGGAGTCTTACTTGTGCCATCTCTGATTTGAATTTTGTTTAATGTGTACACTATTGTTCCAACAGCCTCTCTCCAATGTACATGAGATACATTTCCTTCAATCAGCATTGTCCTGGCAGCATCAAGTATAGTTATGTTTCTTCGCTCTGCTATCCCATTATGTTGTGGAGTCCTAGGAGCAGATGTTTATCTTTTTATCCCATGCTCTTCACAGTATGAATTAAATAAATCTGATGTAAACTCTCCACCTCTATTTGATCTTAAACACTTAATTTTTAGTCCTAATTCATTCTCTATTTTTTCTTTAAACAACTTGAATTTGTCAAATGCTTCTAATTTCTCTCTCAAATAAGTAACCCACATCATTATAGAAAAGTCATCAACAAAGAGTATAAAATACCTTTAACCATAGTATGACTTTGTTCTTGTAGGCCCACATAGATCTGTATGTACTAGATCCAACTTTCCTTTTGATGTAAATGTTTTTCTTTTATGACTTCTTTTAGTTTGCTTTCCCATAACACATTCTCTGCATACAATGTTAGAAGGTTTCACAATCTTTGGTAGATCTCTTACTACATTAGCCATACTTGCCTTCACAATGTTATCAAAGTTAACATGACAAAATCTTCTATACCATAACCAGCTATCATCTACCTTTGCAACAAAACAAGAGGCTTCCAATGTGTTTAGTTCAAATACATTACCTCTAGATCTTGAACCAATAGCAATCAGTTTTCCTTCCTTGCTTCTGATAAAGCATTTGCCATTAAAAAAACTTAACTGAAAGTTTTTATCCATTAACTATCCAACACTCAACAAATTGTGTTTCAGTCCTTCAACAAGTAGTACATTGTCTATATTAGTCTTTCCGTCCAAAGTGATGGATCCAACTCCTATGATGGAATTTGGGAGATTGTCCCCAAACCTTACAACACCTCCATCATAATTTACTAATTTAGCAAACTTATTCTTATCACCAGTCATGTGATGAAAACATCCACTGTCAATTATCCATTCAGTTTTCTTGTCAACATGAGATACTGAGGCTTTTTCTTCATGAATAGGTTCATCTTTAATAGCAACAAATCCAATCTCTTCATCATCTAAATCATCATCATAAATTCCTTCACTAGCATAATAACATTCTTTATCTCTTCTAATCTTTGCATAATTAGGTTTGTACTTAGGAACTCTTGTAGGGCATCTAGATGCAAAATGACCTATCTTATTGCATGAAAAATATTTCAAAGGTAATTTTCCTTCAAATTTTCCCTTACCTCTTTTCTCTCTTCTAGAAATCAGTGCAACAAGTTCTTCCATCTTCTTTTCTTCTTCCATTAGCTTCTCCCATTCTTCAGTATACTCACTAAGCTATTCTTTCAGGTCTTCTTTGATTGTACTCGAAAGAGCAGATACTTTCTTGTGTGTGGATGCCCTAAATGCATATTCAGCTTTAGGTGCAGCTTCTCCTAATTCTGTAGCTTCAAAGGTAGTTAACTTTGCAATCAACATCTCTTTGCTAAAGTTTGGAGTAAGGGGTATAGTTTCTTGAATTGACATTGCCTTGAATTTGTAAGTAGGAGTTAGAGATCTAAGAATCTTTGCAATAACTTCATCTTCATCATAAGTGCCTCCACAATTTCTGATTCCAACTACATCTTCTATAACCCTTTGAACATAGGTTCTAATGCTTTCATCTTCATTCATTTGCAGCTTCTCCATCTTTTTCTTCCAGTTTTGCAATTTCGCTTGTTTGGTATACTTGTCTCCTTCATAGAGTGCCTCTAGTCTATTCCAAATATCATGTGTCGAATCTAGGTCTTTAATTTTAATAAAATCACCCTCAGATAGTGCGCTAATCAATGCTTCTCTTACGACCATATTGCATGAAAATAACTTCTTTTCATCCTCATTGGTTGTTTCCAAGTCATTCTCAGCCTTTAGAGATTCCTTCTTCTTCACAATCATCCAGTAGTCTATGCCCATACATAGCAGATGTGTTCGCATCTTGTTTTTCCAAATATCAAAGTTTTTAGGATCAAACTTAGGACTTTCCTTCCTATAGAATGTCATCTCCAAGATCACCTCAAGATGTTAAGCTTTCTCTCTAAGGACCACAAGCTCCAATACCAATTGTTAGCAATAACAGTCCACAATAGAACTAAGAGGGGGGGTGAATCAGTTGTATGATAGAATATTAAACTTTAAACTTTAAGCTCAACAATATCATATCCAATGAACACAATGAATGCCAACATGATATTTTGGTTATGGAGAAACACTATTAAAGGTAAAAACCCCAGTGGGAAGTAGCACCCACTAATGATATACTGAGAGTATAATAATCCTTGTTAGAAGATATAGCCCTATTAGGAGCTTATTGAAACATTACAGTACATAGTCCTTGTTAGAGGACAGACCCTGTTAGGAGTCAAGGAACAAAGAGGGCTCACTGCCCAAGGCTCACTACCCAAAGAAGGTTAAATCCACCTTCAGAACTCACTAGTTCGCAACAGGTGTGTATGAAGAAATACAAAATCTTTTGAACTATTTTCTAGCAACTGTCTTTGCTTGATTAGTTCCAATGAAGTCCACCAGTAAACCTCTGCTCTACATGTAGTAGACTCAAGCCCACAACTTTCAAAACCTCTCTATGTCACATATATTCCATCCATATATTTTCCAAAGAAAAGACCTTTCATTTATACCTTATCACATTTTACCAAGATCAAGTCGGCCCATAAGGCTTTGCTAATTATAAACAATTACATAAACCCTTGCTAAGATACACACGGTATCTAAAACAAGTTTACAATGATTACATTACCAATTAAGGACCGACATCCTTGATTTATGCTTGCCAAACAAAACACATGCTTCATTCTCTGAGTCGACTTCAGAATAAGCCATCGCCAGAGCACACACCATAGATGACATCACCAATCACTCCGTACCTTGCATTGACTGATGAACATCCATCAGTACCTCTTCCATCATCCTTCAAGTTCGCATACCTTGAATCCAACCCCTCTGAAAGATATATCAAAAACCTAGATGCTAACTCTGTCAATTTTCACTGTCACAGTCCAGTGACTAGTCTTTACCAAAATAGTTGTAACTTTCTTAATATGAAATACTTAATGATGTGATCATAGATATAAGATCACAACATCCAGCTGAACTCTCATCTAACTTCGTAGCATCTAAAACATCTGTACACTTACCATACATTGTGATTACCAGTCTGGTTCCTTCATAAAAGCATATGTTGACATCAGTGACAAAACACAAATGACAACAGTATGATTGGCCATTTAGTAACGTAGTGATTAAACATATTACATGTCTCAATCACCACCCATGCATTATCAATATCCAACACCATTGATATGCTATTGGTTCAATTTTAGGAGGTGCTTATCTCTAGGCCAGATATTCTCCATGTTGACATGGTGTTGGAAGATCTAAATAAGATGGTTGATCCAAGTTAGGGGTCTTAAGTGATTATTAATTAGATTGAGGAAATAGAGATATGGGGACTAAGACTTTGTAGATCCAAATAAGTAGGGCCAATGGTGCCCCAATCATCAATGACATACACATTAGAACTTAAATAGTATTAGAAATTTGTTATTACAAAACCTTCAAGACCTTAATGTGATTTTTATATACTCATCAACTAGAGAACAACATATGCTTCATGAAGAAGCATCCATTTTATTATTAGAACAAGCATTTCTTATTTGTTGAGTGTCACAAATCATACTTGTTAAACAATGATATAATGGATATAAATACTCATAGTTTCATCACCTATTCATCTAAAAAAGATCACAATACATCCCATCTACCTTCTTCAATAGTTCTATCCATGAAAAGTTTATCATTTCATGTTCAAACCTTTGAAACTTTATCAAATCATGTCATTACAGTCTAAAACTTATGCAAACAATCCACTAGGGAATTATTAATACATGACCAAACCTCTTCACAAAAATCTATAACTTTAGATAGCCTCTAAATTAGTGGAACATTTCCTCTAAATTCTTATTTTATTTCCAAAGTTATAGATTTTAGGAAATACTTACATAACTATAAAGACATTAAAATAGTAATGATCATGATTAGATAGCCCAACAGTGAGGGTTTTGATGTTCTTTATGCCCTAGCTCGAGCCTTATCTATTGGATCAACATGGCCATTGGTAAGACTCGGGCTAGGAGCAATAGCTTTAGGATTTCCAAAGGCATTTTTGTTTACATGCAGAAGTTGTGGATTAATTTGAAGCCCTAGGTAAACATCCCTTATGTGTTTACCTTACTGTTGTAACAAGAAATTCATGTAACTTGCCATGCAAAGTGAACTAGTTGGTGAAACTAGAGATCTAAGGTCATTTTGATATAATGGATACAAATACTCATAGTTTCATCACCTATTCATCTAAAAATGGTCACAATACATCCCATATGCCTTCTTCAATAGTTATATCCATGAAAATTTTATCATTTCATGGTCAAACCTTTGAAACTTCATTAAATCATGTCATTATAGTTTGAAACTTGTGGAAACAATCCACTAGGGCATTATTAACACATGACTAGGTCTATTCACAAAAATCTATAACTTTTTAATTATAAAATAAGAATGTAGAGGAAACGTTCCACTAATTTATAGACCATTCCTACGGTTGGAATGAAAGTTATGTATTTTATTGTATTCATTGTTTACCCTCATTGAGGGTTTTGAAAGAGGATTAAAGGTATAACCAACCTCAATCATTTCAAGGATAAAAAGTACAACATTTTTTTGTATTGATGTCAAGACTCAAAAGTACAACATTTTTACAACACCCCAAATATGTGCAATTTTAAAAAGATGAATCTCAAATTTCAATCCCATATATTGACAGGCCAAAACATAACCAGGTGACGACTGTATAGATACAAGAAGATACTAAAACATGAGTTTTGTTGAGAAGTTGTATCAAGTTTCTAGATCCAATGAATTGATCACAAAGACAGACAGATCTAACATAAGGAGGGAAAGATTGTACAGAGGCTATAGGAGACTAAACATGTGTTTGGTTGATGAGTTGTATCAAATATTAAGTATCGCATATTCCTTGGAACAAACCTTCAAGTAGAAAAGTATGAAAGTTAATTTCATTTGAAATAACTTTCTCTGATGTACAAACAATTGCAAGAGTAAATGCACGATGCAACAGTTTTACACCTGAAGAACACATGATCCTGCACTAGCACGTGAACAAAAAATAACACACATGGACACCCCACCCTATCATATAGCCAATGCTAAGATAAATAATTCTTTTGGTGGGCAAGTTCAAGGGAAAGGTCTTGCATATATGACCAAAAAAAGAAGGCAGTTCCTAATATGTATCCATAAGTAGCTAATTGCATTATTTGGCTTCCAAATCTCTTAATTCACTGGAGATTTTGCTTCAAAAGAAGCTCATCCACAACAATAATTCCTTGTCCATAAAGTACCTTACACTAGATACTAGAGGCCTTTTGAACTTCTCAAGCAGGCATGCTAGCCTTGTAGTCTTGCTTCTAGTAACTTTGCCTTCAAACTATTTTCTCATGTACTTTTAGACCAATCAAAAGAAGTTTTGAATCTTTCAAAATTAGGAGAAGAATGATGATGATTCCACTGGAATGTTGGGATAGCTAATCCACTCTCCATTGTAATGTGGAGGAGTGAGATGCCCTTTTCATGTCAAAAATAGGGTAAGATTTGTTTCGTATTTCATTTTTAAAAATTGGGTCAAACCTAGCTAAGATCCCTATTTTTTGTTATCAACTAAATAAAAAATAATAATTTATTCTTTAATGAATTCCTTCAACTACCATAGCTAAGAATTTTTTTGAATTCCTTCAACTACCTTTAATTATCGAAGGTCAATTTTTTGTTTAAACAAAGAAGATTCAGAGTGAATTTTTTTACAAAATTCATGTACCTCCCAAATGTACTGGAAAATTATAGAAAGAACTTCAAGAATTTCACAATAATCCACAGGGTCACAATGAAGATACAAAGCGGGCTTGGCGCAAACAGGGCACTGACTCTGCTCTGCTCTCACTGTGGAAAGAATGAAAAAGTGATGTTCTTTTTTTTAAAGTTATGCATGTGTTCGTCAAACTTTCAACTAACATGGTAATGGTCATAAATTCGACGGACATGGGCATGGATTAAAAAACTCAAAGTTTTCCTTCTGCAATCCAACCAAGCAAAACCATTTTTCTACTTGGTCGAAGTTTGGGGTCAAATTTACTAGTCAAGAGATGATTTAACCTGGGTGATATCCAATACCTATGCCCCAAATAATAGATCTAGGAGGAAGAAATTTTGGGATAGGATTGCCTCTAGCAAGATTGCTTTCCCTACCATTTTTTGATTGCTTATGGGTGACTTCAATACTCCTCTTAGAGACTATGAGAAGTTAGGAGGTGTGGAAAGTTAGATGGATGGAAGATTAGACCTTATGGATTTCATTAATCAGAAAGCTCTTATGGATGTTGACCTCCAAGGTATTAATTTTACTTGATCTAATAGAAAGGTGGGAGAGGATCTGATCCAAGTCAAGTTGGACTAGGCCCTAATTTCTCATGACTGGTTGCAAAAGGTATCTATGCTCTCTTTCTTCTTTTATGAAATTGTATCTGATTAATTTCCCATTATTTTTGTGGTTGATCTAATTTTTGGAAAGAGAAACTTTCCCTTTAGATTTGAAAGCATGTGGATGCTTCATCCCCAATCTAAGGAAAGCTTCAAGGTTTAGTGGGGCATTCCGGTGGATGGTACTGCTATGTTTAGGGTTGCTAAGAAATTAAGGAATGTGAAACACTATTTTAAGAAGTGGAATAAGGAAATGTTTGGGGACATCTTCACCTCCAAATCTAAAATTTAGTAGGATCTAAAAGATATTCAGGGAAAAATCCAAGAGGAAATATATTCTCAAAACCTTTTGGATAAAGAGAATGAGATAGTAGTCAAATATCATGATGTTATTACTGAGGAAGCTTTTTGGACATAGAGGTCTAGGTCTCTTTGGCTTAAGGAGGGAGATAGGAATACCAAGTTTTTTCATGTGACTACTCTCAAACATAGAGTTACCAACCATATCTCCTCTCTTAATTCTGATAGGGGAAAACTCAAGAAGGAAGAGGATATTAGGATAAAAATGGTGGGATTCTTCTCATCATTGATGTCAGTCGATTCTATCCTTAATCTTGAGAATCGGGAACAGCTCCTTTCTAATATTCCTCCAATCATTTATGAAGGTCAGAATAGATTCCTTGAATCCATTTCATCTTTTAAGGAGGTTAGAGATGTGCTCTCTTTTGAAGGAGACAAGGCCTCGGGCCTGGATGGCTTTCCAATGTTTGTGTTTCAAAAGATGTAGCATATTATGGGCAAGGATGTGTCTGATGTTGTTAAAGAATTCTTTGGTTCTTGTAGAATCCTCAAGAAAATCAATGCCACTTTCATTGTTCTAATTCCTAAAATAGTCAAAGCTGACTCAGTGAACTCTTTCAGACCTATCATCTTATGCAACTCTCTATACAAAATTATCTATAAAGTGTTGACTTCCATAATTCTGAAGCTATTGCCTACTCTTATTTCCCCCAGCAAAATAGATTTGTACCAACTAGGCAAATCTTGGACTCTATAATATATGTGCATGAAAATATCCACTCTCTTATCAGTTCTTCAAATCAAGGATTTCTTATGAAAGTAGATTTATCTAAATCTTATGATAGAGTTGATTGGGGATTTCTCTTAAAAGTTCTTCAGGCTTTTGGTTTTGGCAATAAAGTTATCCAATTGATTCATCAACATATTTCTACTTCCATTGTTGTTGTAATGGTTAATGGGGCCTCTTCTTATTTTTTCAAACCTTTTAGGGGGCTCAGGCAAGGGGATCCCATTTCTCCTACCCTCTTTTCTATTATGCCTAAGTGTCCAAGGAGATATTCTCTTAAATTTAATAGATCTAGAGCTATTCAAGGGTTAAAGCCTTTTTCTCATCCTCAAACCTTCTGTCCTGAGCAGTTTGGGGATGATACCATTCTCATGGGAGCGGCCACAATAAAAAAATCTAGAAACATCAAATCGGTCTTGAATATTTATTCCAGTGCATCTGGGAAACTAATTAATTGGGGGAAAAACTCTTTATTCTTTATCAAAACTCCAGTTGAAAGACAATTGAAGATCTCCATAATTCTTGGGTGTGTTATTTCTACCCTTCTTGGGTTCTATTTAGGCTTGCCTCTGGGACCCAAACCCCCAAATTCCTTTTGGATATCTCTAGTTGAAAAATTTAATAACAAGCTAGCTGGTTGGAAAGGTAATCTGTTGAGTCAGGCTGAAAAAGTACAGTTACTAAAAATTTGTCTCAAGAATCTCCCAATTTATGCCCTTAGCTTGTTCAAAATTCCAGCAAAATATGTTGAAATTATGGAAAGAATACAAAAGAAACTTATTTGGTTTGGAATGAAGGAAAAGAAGACAATTCCTTTGATTTCTTGTGAGTAGTTTTGTAAACCTAAAAATTAGGGTGGATTAGGTATTAGACCTATTCGAATGTTAAATAAAGCCCTATTGGCCAAGAAAATTTGGATAATGTATGAGGAGGAAAGGGAGTGGAATCTCATTTGGAAAAGAAAGTATATCTTTAATGCTCCATCCCTTAAGGATTTTTTCCTCTCTCCCAACATCATAAATGGTTCCTATATCTGGAATTGTGTGCATGGTGTTAAGGATGTGGATATGCAAGTGAAAAGGTGGAAATTAGGAATTGGCAGCAAAATTCAATTTTGGGAAGACTATTGGTTGTTGGATAAACCTTTAGAGAAGCTTATTGAAGATAAGAATATCATGCAGAGATGTAAATTTTCTTTGGAGACCTAATTTATGATTACTGGATTGAATAATCTTGGGCCAACTTAAGTGTGATAGATAAAAACTTATTTGAGATCCATCTTTCCCTTAATTCCAGCTTTGTTAAAAGAGAATAGCCAGACTTGTTGATTTGGGCTCTTAACCCCAATGGGAAATTCATTGTTTCCTTTGGATTATTTACTTTAAATATTTTTGAAGGGGAGACCCCTTTCTGGGCATCTTGTTGTCAAAAAGCCCTTATTCCTAAATTTGAGATCTTTTTATGGCTCCTTATTCAAAATAAAAATTTTACCATTGACAACTTGTGCAAGAGGGGTTTCCTTCTAAGTAACAGGTGCTTTCTTTGCAAGAAAGAAGTTGAATCCTTTTTCTACCTTTTTTTCCAACGCACTTTTTTTGTAGAGATTTGGGGAATCATTATGCAGGGGTGGAATCTCTCTTGCGTCTTTCCAGGGAACATAAAGGACTTTCTTGCTCAGTGGAAATGTTTGGCCTCTAATAAACCTTCCAATTTGGTTCGATCTCTAGTTTCTCCTCATGTTTTTTGGAACTTATGGAAATAACGCAATAATAGGACTTTTAGAGATAGAGATTCTCCTTCTGGTGGTTGCTAAAAAGATTATTAGAGCTATTAAGGAGAACTTTTCCTTTGCAAATGGTGAAGGAGGTTTTAAAGGGGAAGGTTATGACCCAAATTCCTTTATGTTATGTAACTTCAATTCCAAAAGAAAGAATGAGAACAAGAGGGAGGGACTAGTGTGGTTATCTCCTCTGAAGGATGGCTTAAAGCCAATTTTGAGGGCGCTGCAAAAGGTAAGCTAGGTCAGCTTGGTTGTGGGGGGTTCATCAAAGATATGTATGGTAAATGCATTGGTGTGGTGGCTCGCCTTTTGGATGTTCAAACTAGCCCCATGGCTAAAGCGATGGGAGCCCTCTAGGCCATGAAACTCACTAAACGGTTGAATTGCCAAAATTTATGGGTGGAGGGAGATTCAAATAACATTATCAATTTATTACTTGGCAATAATAAGGCATCATGGTCTATTAATCCCATCATTAAGGAAGTTGAGGTCATTCTTGGTACGTTCAACCAAGTTTTTATATCTCATGCATATCATGAAGTTAATAAAGTGGCAGATCAAGTAGCGAATATTGCTATTAAATGTAATGAAATTATTACATGGTAGGGCAGACTTAAGCATGATGAAGAGTTAAAAGGTATCATTAATTATGACATGACGCATTGTAATGTGGGGAGTAAAATCGACAATGATGGAAATGACATTATTAGGCACTTCATTTTTAGGGAATGTATGATGTTGATTTGGGGCAAGTACAAAAAAAACTCTTTTATAATCCCCCTTGGCACATTTTTTGGGTTACCACTTGGTCTATCACAATCTTCTGCAGTTTGAGCAACTACTCAAGTTTGTTTACTGGTGATAGCAATATGGGAGGGGATCCTAAGAGATAGGAGCATGAGTCCTGCAAGGAAAGGAAATAGGAGGAGGTCTAGAAGCATCTCAGGAATAGCTCCATGGGTTTAATAGAGAGGTAATGAATGCTTTTGTTAAGGGCTAGAATGGATCCTCTGTCACTCTACATGGGGTCAATATTGATTTAAATTTCAATTTCATTTTTGAAATCATGAATATTTCTAGTTCTGGGAGGGTTTTTTTAAGGAAATAAATATATCCGACATTGCAATGCGTAAATTCCCTAAAACTGAAGAGGAGGAAGAGTTTTTAGTCAAGATAGGGAATTAGTATAGTATTGAACAGATTAAGCCTATATGGAAGAAATTTTTGACATGTGCTATGGATTATTTCATGTTGGATAGATACACAAGGGTACATACCTACCACTTTGTGTTTTTTAATTATTTTCAAAATAATGATCGAGTCTTGTTTCCTTTCTTTCTACTTAAGTCTTTGAACCACATTATAGTTGAACACAAGAAAAAACCCAAGTAGCATGTTCTGCACGAAGGCCTTATCTTGTTCATTTCTAATTATTGTAAGGCGAGGACCCCTAAGCCTGAAATTAAAGAGTCTAAGGGTAAGAGGAAAGTGGAGAATTATGGGTTTGATGAGGTTGAGAGGAAAAGCCCTTGGGGTACTATAGGAAAAATAAAACTCCTCTGAACCTCCAGAATCAATTTGATAGTGCAAAGGGTATGGAGATGAAGGACGATAGTGATGGTGACTCTAAGAAGAAGGAAATGTGTGTTACTAAACCTAGGTTTGATGAAGATAAAGGTATGAAATCTAAAGAATGAAGATGACTCCACTACAAATTCTAGCAAGGATAATAATTTTTTGGTGTCCAAGTATGACAAGGGTAACCCCTTAAAAGAGAAGATGGACACTATTGCTCGGGAAGAGGAGAAATCTCGGACCAAGGGTGAGCGGGATAAGGAGGACAATCAAAAAAATGACAAGGAGGTGATAGCGGTTGATAATAAGGTCTTGGAGGAGAAAGGTGATTAGGGAAACAAACAACATGGTGAGAAAGGTAAGGAATAGATGCCCAACATTGTTGATTATCCTAGTTCTAGTTCGACTGCTCCCCCTTTTGGCCCTAAAAATGTTTTCAGAAACATTTTTATTGGTTCTGGGAGGAATGAGGAGTCTATCCATTTGAGTCTTGGTCTTCTTGAGGGTAATTTTGAATCTCCTCTATATTTTCTTTAGAAGGCCTAGCTTAGAGTTGATAACTCCTATGCCATGGATAAATGGGTGCAAAGTGAAATTAACAATATTAAGTTCAAGTTGAATAGCATGCACGATCAGTTGGATAAGGAAACCCAGGCCGGAAAGAATTTAGAGAACTTTGAAAAGGTTTCAGTGAAGATAAAATCCTATGAGGAGCACCTGGGAATATCCTTGGTGGTAGTAATGAGAATATGAAGGCCACTATCTAGAAGTTAAGGGACTTGACTAGTAGAATGAAGAAGATTGTTGAGATCAGGGAAGCTGGCCAGACTAAGTTGGACAAGGGCGTTGAAGATGCTACTATTGTCGAAGGTCCCAGAAAGCACACATGGGAAAGAATGAGGAAGAAAGCTATTGCTTCTCATATGGCTCTTCAAGTTCTAAATGATATTGTGGAAGATTATGTTCACATTAAGGGATGGTAACTGGTAATATTGCAACCGGTACATGGCAATAGAGGTATTGTCATTGATTGGAAAAAGAGGTGTCAATATTTGTGGCTAAGGACACCAGTGTTGGATTTGTGAAGCAAGACAGATACAACTAACAAAAAACAAGTGTGTGGAGAGGCTAGTTTGACAACCAGTGACACTATGAAAGAAAGAAGAGACTATATCTGCTCATCAAGAGCAACCGGTCACTAAGAAAAATACATCAGCAACCAAGGAAAGGACACAGCTGGTGTCAACTACACAACCAAGGAAGGAATGAAAACATTATAGAAAAAGGTAGGAAAGCTGACAGGTCAATGCTCTTACATATACACAACATCAGTTCCTTTACCTCTCAAGATAAGACTTTGTCATAATAGATGAACTGGGGAAGTCTTAGTCAACAAAAAAAATTCTAACTCTTTGACCAAGAGTTACTGAGCTAATTCATCGAGTCTCTGAGCTATCAAGATGACCGATATGAGGCGTGATTGAAGGTGTTAATATCGAGATTTGTGGCATTAAATCATGGAGATATCTCTTGTGAAGGAAAGATTTGTGACACGCATCTGTTGCTTTCTTTAACAAAATAGATAAAGCAGAGCATGCATCGAATGTTTCCTCAGTAAACTAATACTCTACTGGGTGATGGATCCGAAGATGATCTTAAATAGGTCATGTATGAGAAAAATAATTAGGGCAAGAAGTCTATATATTCTATTGTCTAGTGAGAATACACTTTTACCTCATTCTGCCAAAGTAAAGAGTGAACCTGTACATTGAAGAAGCTGAGGTGAATAGAAAATAGAAGAGAGAAGAGTGTGCACAAAAGCACAACTGAAAAGGAGAACATACCTATAGCAACTGGTAATGTTTCTCAGTTGAGTATAACAAAGATCTTATCAGGCTATGCAAAGCCATTTCTAAAAGGTCAATCCTTCTATTCTTTTCTAACAATTACAATAGCTAAATCTTAATATTTTGGGTGGACATTAACAGGTCCCTTGTACTAAATCCCTTAACCGGGTGACATCTATTCAGGTGTTCTAAGTCTTCTAACCAGGTAGGCACTAACAGGCCTTATTGTATCAAATCCCTTAACCGGGTCGCATCTAACAATGCGTTGTAATCCTTTAACAAGGAAGGCTCCTAATAGGGCACACTTCAGAAGAGTGCAAAATTTGGGAGGTTTCCTCACACCATGGTTTTCACCCAATTTGGGTTTCCACATGATAAATCTGGTGTTTCTTTGTGGTTGACTACTTGTTTCTATTCTTATGCTGGAATCTATTTTTTCTTTCAGTTAGAGTATACTACATCATATCTATTTTAAAGTTTTAAAGGTGATGATTCACCCCTCCCCTCTCAGCACCGGTTGGGACTGTCAATTGGTATCAAAGCCTCAATTTCTTTTCTTTACTTCTTAACCGCAAAAAGGAAAAATTCAAGATGATGAGAAAGGAAGGACCAAAGTTTTCAAAGGAAAACTTTACTTTGTGGTGAAAAAGAATGAAGTTGTACATGAAGACCACCAGAGATCAATATTGGACTCATGTAACCACAAATTACAATGAACCCACTAGTACCCTAACTCGTGATCAATTAAAGATCAAGACAGAACACATAGCTGCCATGGATATGATAGCTAGCACGCTACTAGACTATGTCTATGCTGAGATTGAAAATCTAGAAATTGCTCACAAGATGTGGGCCAAGCTGCAACTAGTATATGGAGGTGACCCAAATGTACAAAGAGCTAAGGTTGAGAGCCTCAGAGGAAAGTATGACGACATGAGGATGAATGATGGAGAAGACATTGAGCAATACAACAATCGAATCAAAGAAGTAATCAACTCCATCAAAAGAGTTGGAGGAAAACTCAGTGAAGAGGAGGTGGTTAGAAAAATACTAAGAATGCTTAGACCTCGGTATGCCATCAAGATCTCTGCCATTAAAGAGCTCAAATCAGTGACCATAGATCAAGTCACTCTAGACTCCCTAATCAATAAGTTGACTACATTTGAATTGAATAATTTTGATAATAGCTTACCCATTTAGGAAGCTTCTTTTAAGTCCTTTGTTAATACCTCTTCCACTAAGAAAGGAAGAGAAATTGATAACAACTACATCGGTAAAATTGGAAGTCTTTTTGAGAATATGCTCTTAGAAGAAATGGAGCAAGATGAGTTTGAAGCACTCATCGCTAGAAGATTTCTCATAGGGAAAGGGAAATACAAAGGAAAGCTTCCTCTGAAATGTTTCTCTTGTAATAAGATAGGACATATTGCTGCAAGATGTCTAGATAATGACAACAAAGACAAGAGCAACCGATTCAAGAATAAAACAAAGGAGTGCTACCTTGCAGGAGTCACAAACAATGAATCCGAAGACTCTAAAGATCCAAAAATTGCATTTGTTTCAATAACAAAAAAGAGCCCATTGGTAAGTGAAATGGCACTTATCTCAAGATCTCATCAGCATGATGGTTGGATCATTGACAGCGGATGTACTCACCACATGACCGGTGACAAGAACAATTTCATCAGGTTAAAGCTCAATGATGGTGGATTGGTAACCTTTAAAAATAATGCTCCCTGTGCTATCAAAGGTACAGGTTCTATAGAGCTCTACAACAATGTTGTTTGTGAAGATGTGTACTGGGTAGAAGGACTTCAGTACAACCTAATGAGCATTCCACAACTGAACAAAAAGGGATTCCTGTTGGAATTCGAGCAAGGTTCTTATGTTGTCAAGAACCAATCTGGAGCTCATGTTGCAATGGGTAGATAGAGAAAAGGGAACTTGTTCTACCTGGACTCAATGGAAGGAGTCTGTCTCATTGCATCAATCAAAGAGGAATCAAGCAAGATTTGTCTTGTATCCAAAGAGGACAACAACTGGTTGTGGCACAAGAGGCTCTGCCACATAAAATTTGATAGTATTTTCAAGGTGAGAAAGAAGAAATTAATAAGAGGACTCCCTGAGATCACAAAACCTGACAGAGGTATTTTTAAGGATTGTTAGATAGGAAAACTGATAGGAACAAGTTTCAATAGTAAATCATTTTCTGCTGAAAATGTTCTGGATCTCATGCACACAGATTTGTGTGGGCCTATGAGAACAAAGAGCTACTATGGAGATAGGTACTTCGTGCTTTTTGTAGATGATTTCTCAAGAATGATGTGGACACTCTTTCTCAGAGAAAAATTAGAGGCATTTCAAATGTTAAAAATCTACAAGGCTCGAGTGGAGAAGGGGACCGGTAAAATCCTAAAGTGTCTGAGATCAAACAGAGGAGGTGAATACACTTCTCAAGAGTTCACTCACTACTATTAGGAACATGAAATAAGAAGGCAGTTATCTGTACCAAGGACTCCTCAGCAAAATGGAGTAGCAAAAAGAAGAAATAGGATGTTGATTGACTGTGCGAGGACCATAATGATTTAGAAGGATCTCCCCCATCACTTTTGGAGAGAAGCTATCAGCACTACTGTCTACACGTTGAACTAAGCTCAAGTCAAGAAAGGAATGGGTAAGACTCCCTATGAACTATGGTTTGGTCATACTCCTAGTGTAGGATATTTCAAAATCTTTGGTAGCAATTGTTACATTAAGAGAGATATGTTCTCAAGGAAGTTTGAGCCCAAGAGTGACGAAGGAATATTTTTGGGTTACTCTACCAAAATTAAATCCTACCGGTGTCTGAATAAGACAAGGGGAAAAATAATTGAAAGCATCAATGTAAAGGTTGATGAATATTCATAACCAAGAAAGAAGATCAGTCATAATGAACATGACGGTCTGCATGGTCACAATGAAGGAAATCCCTTTGAGTTCAATGAAATAACTACCGAAGATGAAAGAGAAGAGCATGTGAACAGACATCTGGAGTAGGAGGTAGTACTTGAAGCTAAATAACCAACTCAAGATGATGAACAAGAATTTGTTCACGACCATGATAAAGAAATTGCTCAACGGGAAGAACCTGATCAGGAACAAAGACCGGTTCTCCCAAGGTATATCACATATCACTCAACTGACAATATAATTGGTGACAAACACACAAATGTCTTGACCAAGAAAAACGCTAGAGAAGATGTCTATTTTCTTTCTTGTATAGAGCTCAAAACCACCAAGGAGGCTCTGGATGATGAAAATTGGGTCAAGGCCATGGAGGAATAAATTGAGAAAATAGAAAAGAATGACATGTGGGTGCTTGTGCCTAGACCACAGGACAAGAATGTCATTGGGAAAAAGTGGGTCTACATGAATAAGCTAAATGAAGAAGGAAAAGTAATAAGGAACAAAGCAAGACTGATCTGCAAAGGATATGCTCAGGAAGCTAGACTAGATTATGGGGAAACCTTTGCACTTGTGGCCAGATTGGAAGGAGTAAGAATCCTTCTTTCTTATGTTGCTCACAAGAAGTTCAAAGTATACCAGATGGATGTAAAATCTAAATTCCTAAATGGAATCTTGGAGGAAGAAGTTTACATTGAACAACTAGAAGGCTTCACATCCACACAAAAGGGTGGTATGGTATGTAAGCTCAAAAAGGCTCTTTATGGGCTAAAGAAAGCTCTAAGGGCATGGCATGAGAGGTTGCACTCATATCTCCTAACAATAGGATTCACAAGAACCGAGGACAACAAAAACATGTATCTCAAGACTCGCTAGTACATTTGACCCACTTTTTAAACCAACATTTTCGACCAAGCTATAAAATGATTTTCCATGGTCGGTTTATAGAAGAAAATTTTGATTTTTTTTTACTTGTATCCCCATGTTGATCAGAATTATGACCCTAAAGAGTGGTCATAATTCTGACCAACACCGGAATAGAAGTAAAAAGAAAAAGTCAAATTTTATACATATATCCCGCCTACCGGCACATTTCATTTTATTTCATTTTGGCATAGTCCACAAGAAAAGGAGTGTTCAAGGAGGCGGTATAAGGTGGGAAGTTGCACTACATCGACACTATGCCTGTATATGCAAGTAAGTTTGAACTAGTGGTTGAAGGTGGGAAGATGAACTACATCGACACCGTGCGCGTATATGCAAGTAAGTTCAAAATAGTGGTTGAATATCACAGAAGTGCAGACCGGTGAACAATAAAATCTTCATTTTTTACTATTTCATTGCTTGGTTTGGTGTGTTAATGAGTTAGCAAGTTTTACTTGTGTTTATTCTTTGAAAATATACTTTTCTTTGAAAATTTGTACGCCTAGTGTTAATTCTTGTGTTTATCTGGCTGTAACAGTCTTAAGTTTTTGTTAATATATGGAAATACCATGAACTCTAAGGGCCCAATTCATCCAACAACTTGATCCCACATGGTTTTTGTCTATTGTTGTAGTCGAGTTTCAACTTGTCTGGTTGAATACATACGAAATATTCAACCTAGGGCATCATTGTTCAAAAATAAAACTAACCTTCCCAACTCTGAGCTTTTGAGCTCTTATAAAGCATTTCCTTAACTCACCTTTCATACAGTGGCATTGAATCCCAATGTTGAAAATGTGAATTAGGGCCACATCTTCCAACAAAGATTGTTTGCACGCCAAGCACTGTATAGGAACAGTCAATAAAAGGACTGAAATTCTTTGATTTTAAGACTTCAAAACAATATAATCGTTACATGGAATGATCAAAACTTATAATACCAATCAATGAATGATTTTCCTATCAATGTTGAATTGAATAGAGAGTTTAAAATATAAACACCAAACTGTGTCTTCACGAGCAGAAAAGTGACTGTTTGTAAAGAATTAAAAGTTTATTTCTTAGTAGTTCATTACATTGTCTTCTTCGACCATACACACCTCCACACAAGAAGGACTAAAACAAAACCATAGGATGGTCTAGGAATTTAGAAGACATCCTTTATTACAAAGAAAAACAAAATATAGAACTCAAGTCCCAAAGCAAAACTGAATGGCCTAGGTGCCCTGCACCAATACACCCCCCATGTAAGTCAATATTCTAAAGTCCTTAAATCCAAGCAAATTTAAGTCAATAACACCAAATATATCACTTAGAAATCTTGTGAAGAGTCTTGATGAGTTTAAGCCTTTTGAAGCACTTTAGAAATATTGAATACATCATTGCTTGCCAACTATTTGACAGAGCCTAGGAAATCATTGGTTCTTCAAGACAAAGATTGTTTGCATGCCAAACACTATACAGGAACAGTCAATAAAAGGACTGAAATTCTTTGATTTTAAGACTTCAAGACAATATAATCAGTACATGGAATGGTCAAAACTTACAATACCAATCAATGAATGCATTTCCTATCAATGTTGCATTGAATAGAGAGTTTAATAATATAAACCCCAAACTGTGTCTATAGGAGCAAATCACATTGACCAATACACCCCCCATCCCACCATCAACACCCATCCACTCATGTCAAGATCCTTTCCAAAATCATGTTGAAATATCCATTTACCTAAATCAAGATCCTTCCCTCTCACTTCCTTCGTTACACAATCACTTTTGGAGTATATTCTAAAGTCATTGAATCCAAACAAATGTAAGTCAATAACACCAAATATATCACTTAGAATTCTTGTGAAGAGTCTTGGTGAGTTTAAGTGATATATTTGGTGTTATTGACTTTTATTTGCTTGGATTCAAGGACTTTAGAATATACTCCAAAAGTGATTATGTAACGAAGGAAGTGAGAGGGGAGGATCTTGATTTAGGTCAATGGATATTTCAACATGATTTTGGACAAGATCTTGACATGAGTGGATGGGTGTGGATGGTGGGATGGGGGGTGTATTGGTGAAGAGTCTTGGTGATTTTTAGCCTTTTGAAGTACTTTAGAAATATTGAATACATCATTTCTTGCCAACTATTTGACAAATCAATGATGTATTGTAAAGAATTAAAAGTTTATTGCTTGGTAGTTCATTAAATTGTCTTCTTCGACCATACACACCTCCCCACAACTTATAAGACTCCTCTCCCATAAAAATCACGTACAAAATTGACCAAAATCCCCTTACAAACTGATTTTCAACTGCTTCTTAACCTGCACAGTTAGTTATTCGTTTGCATTGTTGTCTACTTGACAACTAGTTGTCAACTTTGACCACTTTAATCTTTCTTGCATCATCTTTAACCTTTCAAAATGTTTTAGGTTCCTATCATAATCCCCTAAACTCCCTAAACCTCTACTAAACCCTCATTTATCCCTTTAGGCCATAATTGCATAAAAATACAATTTTACATCTTTTTGGCATCTTTGTACTTTGAACTGCAATTACATGATAATAATGGCATTAATGGCCATATAAAAAACTTAGATATACCTATAGGTCCTTGACCCTTACATAAATCCTTGGATCACTCAAGTGACCCCATAAATCGATACTGTGTCATAAATCTCCCATTTAGACATAGGATAAGAGCATAGTGATAGAAGATAGATCTATTTTGTGCATAACTTGAAGTCATCGTATTCCATGAGAGTGCATCTTTTGAGAATTTTTTTTTGAACATTTCAATGGACCAGTAGTTCTACAATTAAATCATCATAACTTTCCCATTACTAAACCATCACACATGGCACGGACTATCTTCAAACTAAGAATATGTTGCATGTGTAGTACAAAACTATTAGTAATTGGCAAATTAAATGTAGATAATTACTAATAGATTAAGCATATTATTACTAATAGATTAAGCATATCATTGCTATGCTTAATGTTCCATTTAAATGCTAGTATATAAAGAAGACAATCAGAAGACAATGAAGATTTATCTGACCAATAGTCTATAGAATTAGACCTTTATTTTAAATGCATTTAACACAAAAAAAAATTACAAAATTGAACCAATGGCATGTTTACAACAAAGAAATAGAATGATAATAATATGCTGAAAATTCTATTTTGTTTAATATACGCCAAAGGACTGGTCCCAACAATTCTTAAACATACTTTTTGTGATATGATGAATTCTTTAATAATTGTTTAAGAATTCATCATATCAGATAAAGTATGTTTAAGAATTGTTTGGGGTTCTATTAAACCTTTGTTGTAAACATGTCATTGGTTGAGTTTTGTAATTTTGTTTTTTGTGTTAAATGCATTTAAATGGAACATTAAGCATAGTAATAATATGCTTAATCTATTAGTTAAGATTTAACAATGAAGATTTTATTGTTCATCAGTCTTCACTTTCGTGATATTCAACCACTAGTTTGAACTTACTTTCATATAGGTGTGTGGTGTCGACCTAGTGCAGCTTTGTTAGAAAGTAAAGTCCACCAAGATAACTGAGAGGGGGGGGGTGAATCAGTTATCAGATAATTATAACCTTTATCAACTTCAACAGCATTTAACCATGTAAGCAATGTAATTACCAACCATAGAAAGATATTCATACACAATGACACAATAACACAAGATATGTTGACTAGGGAACCTCTTGATCAAAGAGTAAACCCCGGTGGGAATGATGCCCACAAAAGATACACTAATATAAATATTCCTTGTGAAAGGATGGACTCTGTTAGGAGTCTTATGAAATACATTCAGTACATATGAATCCCTGTTAGAAGATTTTGAATCCCTGTTAAAAGATTCTAACCCTATTAGGAGTTATGGAAGACAGAAGGACCCACTGCCCAAATAGCTTCAGGGTAAGATCACTGAACTCATTGTCCAAATAATCTTAATATTATTCAGCAGAATAATATGAAATATGTTACTTCCTTACTGTGCCAAACCGCACTCACTGCTACATTAGATCTCAATTCCAGATCTCTGTACTTCGCATGTCTTCCTTCACAATTTTGCTTTCACAACTTCATTGGCTCTTTTCTTCACTTCATGCTTACATTCGCATCCAACCATACCATGCTCACACTTCTTTCACATTGCTAATCATTGAACAATAAAGAAAAAAATTCTTTCCTTTATACCACACTCAAATAATTACAAATTAGTCGGCACACAAATACAAAATAAAAGTTTCCACACGCTACATCAGAATTACACAAAACTATCAACTTCCAGATGTAATAACTCTTCACTCATGTGACCTCGAAGTTTGCATTGTGAACCATGTCACTATCAATTTGTCTCAACCTTCCCTTTTACTACGCAAAACTAGATTCCATCCCGATTAGGAGATATCATCTGATTTCCATAAACCACTACTCAGGAACACTGCCTGAATATTGCTTCCACCAAAATACTCATAACTTCTATGAATAAATGAATTTATGTCTGTGCTCTTAACCATAGACAAATAACATATCAAAGAATATAACCTCAACATCGCATAGCTATATCTGCAATATCCCACGTGCGCTAATCAAAACATTGTCTGCTTCTCTGCTAGTCTCCAGAAGATCACTGTGTTGACATCAATGACAATCATAGTCATGAATGCAACAACAACTGCTACAGAATGACTGCCAACATCTAGCATTCATTCCTAACAATCTCCCCCATTGGAATTGATGGCAACATAGATGAAAAACATCCAATGTTCCAAAAATCCAATACTACTACTCTAACAAACATTTCAAATCTTGCTTAGTTATCCTATTCAGTTCTCTCCAACAAATGGTACAAGTGATTTTTCATGTACACTTCTTCCGCATTGACATCAATGACATAAATTTCATCACTATGTCAACAACAACTCAATGTCAATAGACACTGTTCAAAAAAATACATTCACAAGAGTCCTCATGACTCAGCTCACATACTCCCCCATAGAGGAAGTACCAACATCTAATCCAGAAGAAAGATAGGGCTCATATACCACTAGACGGATGCAACCAATTGCATCATTACTCAAAAGTAGGATGGGGCATAACCCTAAGCATACCTCTCAGATACTCAAATGTATCCTTACGCAAAGACTTTGTAAATATGTCTGCTATATGTTCCTTTGTGCTTATGTACTCCAATCTGACTTATTTTTCAGCAACTTTCTCTCTTACAACATGATATTTGATCTCTATATGATTTGTCTTAGAATGTAGTACAGGATTCTTAGACATACTGACTATATTGGTGTTGTCACAATGTATAACAACAGGCTCAACAAACCTAATTTCAATATCTTTCAACATCTGCTTCATCCAAATTATCTGGTTACAATTGTTTGTTGTTGCTACATACTCTACTTCTGTTGTGCTCTGTGAAATACAATTATGCTTCTTGCTTAACCAAGAAACTAATCTTCCTCCAAGAAAAAAGGCTCCACCACTGGTGCTTTTCTTGTCATCAACACTACCTCCCCAATCAGCATCTGTATATGCACATAGGGTAAAATCATCATATTTTTCATACCACAATCCATAGTCCATTGTACCTCTTAAATATCTCAGTATCCTCTTTACTACTGCATAATGTGACTCTCTAGGTTCAACTTGAAATCTTGCTACCATTCCAACTAAATGTTGTATATCCGGTCTAGTATGTGTTAAGTACTGCAATCCTCTAATCATGGATCTGTATTTCTTCTGCTCAACTACCGGTGTTTCATCTTTGCTAGATAGTTTGTCCTATAACCATAAGTGTTCCAACTGGTTTACAGTTCTCCATTCCAAATCTTTTCAGCAAATCATTCAAGTACTTTGTCTGACATACAAAGATACCATCATTGTCCTGTGTTATCTGTAATCCCAAAAAGTATTTCATCTCACCAATCATGCTCATTTTAAATTTAGTCTTCATTTCATCAGCAAATTTGTCACTAGCTTCATCTTCTCCTCCAAAGATAATGTCATCAACAAAAATAACTATAATCAACAAACCATTTTAAATTTCTTTTGTATATAGATTGCTATCATCTGTTCCTTTAGTAAATCTCAATTTCAAAAAAATACTTATCCAGTCTAGCATACCAAGTTCTAGGTGCTTGCTTTAGTCCATATAATGCCGTCTTCAGTTTACATACCATGTCTCCTTCTTGAGTCAAAGGAAAACCTTCAGGCTACTAAATGTAGACTTCTTCTTCCAATTCTCCATTTAGAAATGTTGATTTCACATCCATCTGATACACTTTGAATTTCTTAAAAGATGCATAGGCCAAGAACATTCTTACTGCTTCAATTCTTGCCACAAGTGCAAAAGTTTCTTCATAGTCAATTCCTTCTTGCTGTGAGTATCCTTTACAAACTAATCTTGCTTTGTTTCTTACTACTTCTCCTTATTCATTCATCTTATTTCTGAATACCCATTTAGTTCCAATCATATTCTTGTCTTTAGGTCTAGGGACCAATTCTCATGTCTTGTTCTTTTCAATTTGTTCTAGTTCTTCTTTCATAGCATTAATCTAATGTTCATCTTCACAAGCTTCACTAGTAGATTTAGGTTCAATTTGAGAAATCAAACATAAATGTACCTTATTCTGAGTCAGAACTCCTCTGTCCAAACTTCCAATAACTTGTTCAACAGGATGATGTCTTGATATATACCTGTTCGGTGTCATAGTTACAGATCTTGCTTCAACTGTAGATTCTTCTCTAGATTCTTCTTTGGTTTCTTTTGCAGGACTCTCATTCAGTAATTCACTGTCAATCTCATAGAATAATTCAGTAGTTTCAATGTTAGGCTAAGGATGAGCTTCTTCATCAGATTCATAGTCAAGTATTCTTTCCTGAATTTTAAACTTCTCATCAACTTTAACATTTGTGCTTTCAAAAATAGTTTTAGTTCTCTTATTGTAACATCTATATGATTTTCTCTTCAAAGAATATCCAAGAAAAATACCTTCATCACTTCTAGGATCAAACTTTCCAATATCATCATCTCTCTTTATATAACATTTGCTTCCAAAAATTCTAAAATACTTAACTGAGGGTGCATGTCCAAACTATAATTCATAAGGTGTCTTGTTTGTGTCTGCTCTGATTTGTACTCTGTTCATTGTATATACTATTGTATTCACTGCTTCTCTCCAAAATGTCTTCACCAAATCATTCTCAAATAACATAGCTCTTGCTACTTCAGTTACTGACCTGTTTCTTCTTTCTGCAATACCATTTTGTTCAGGTGTTCTAGGGGCTGAAAACTGTATCTTAATACTATTCACTTCACAAAAAATGTTAAACTATCTAGAAGTAAATTTTCCACCTCTATCATATCTCAAACATTTAATCTTCATTCCAGATTCATTCTCAACTTTATTCTTAATGATCTTAAACTTATCAAATGCTTCAGATTTTTCTTTCAGAAATGCAATCCACATCATTCTTGTAAAATCATCAACAAGAATCATAAAATACCTTTCTCCATAGAATCCTCTAGTCCTGGTAGGACCGCTTAAGTCTATATGAACAATCTCCAACTTCTCTGTCGATGCGAACTTCTTACTAGGAAATGAATTCTCTTTTGCTTAGCCATCACACATTCTTTACAAATCATGTTAGTAGGCTTCATAATTTTAGGCAAATCCCTTACTGCAAGTGTAGTACTTACTTTCACAATGTTATCAAAGTTTATATAACAAAATTTTCTATGCCACAACCAACTGTCATCGATTTTAGTAATCAAGCATGTCATCTTAGTAAGATTCAACTGAAATACATTACCTCTAGTTCTAGATCCAGTTCCAATCAGATTTTCATCTTTATCCTTTATCACACACATTTTCTTAGTAAACCAAACTTGATATCCCTTATCCACTAATTGTCCAACACTCAAAAGATTATGTTTCAATCCATCAACAAAGTAAACATCATCAGTATTAGTCTTTCCATCAAGAGTAATAGATCCTATACCTTTAATCAAATAAGGTGCATTGTTACCAACTCTAACAATTCCTCCATCATAGTTCTTAAACTTTATGAACTTCTTCATGTCACCAGTCATATGATGTGAAAAACCACTATCTGTAATCTAATCAGCTTTCTTTTCAACTTGGGAAACTAATGTTTTTTCCTCCTTAACATCAAATTCAGAATTCTCTTCTTTAATTGTTACAAATCCTATTTCATCATTAATCTCAGTATCACTTTCACTCAAAGTTCTTTCTATATTAGCTTCAAGATCTTCATCATTAGCATAATAACATTCCTTAGATCTTCTAGGCTTAAAATTATTTATGTACTTTGTAACTCTCTTAGGACACTTAGATGCAAAATGACCATATTCTTGACAAGTCCAACATTTAAAAAATTTCTTACCGTCTTGTTCTCTTTTCACAAGCAAGGCAATACCTTCTTCAATCTTCTTATCTTCTTCATTTCTAGATCTAATGCTGTTGACATAATCTCCACTTACACTGGTACTTCTTGACAAAGTAGGATGAATATTAAGAGCACTGAATGTTGTCTCCATTCTAGGTAAGTCTCCTGATACCCTCAAGTTCATTTTTGTTGCTTCCAATCTTCCAAGAAGAGTCTCTCTTGTAAAGTTTGTAGTACAAGGTATAACTTGTTCAATCATCTGTGTTGTATGCTTAAATACAGGAGTTAATGTCCTCAAAATTTTTCATATCACTTCATTCTCTGTCTTTGTTCCTCCACAAGCTTTTATTCCTGCAACAATTTCTGACATTCTACCAATATAGCTTCTAACAGATTCATCTTCCATCATTCTTATATCTTCAAATGCACATATATAATTATGTAATCTAGCTCTTTTTGCATGTTCATCACCTTCAAAAGTAGAGTGTAAAGCTTTCCAAATTTCATGGGCTTTTGTTAAACATTTTACCTGACTATATTCATTCTTTGAAAGTGTTGTCAAAAGTGTTTTTCTTGCAAGTATGTTACACATGAATAGATCTAGCTCATCTTTAGATCCTATCTCAAGATTATCTTCTCCAATGATAGTCTTCTCATTCTTTGTAATCAACCAATAACCTAGTCCTAAACATAGTAGATGTGTCTTCATCTTCTCTTTTCAGCTGTCAAAATTTACTCCATCAAAATTAGGGCTTTCTTTCCTGAAATTCGCCATGGATCTCTTTAAGCTGTTAAACTTTTCTTTCAAGGACCTGTTGCTTTGATACCAATTGTTAGAAAGTAAAGTCCACCAAGATAACTGAGACGCGGGGGGTGAATCAGTTATCAGATAATTATAACCTTTATCAACTTCAACAGCATTTAACCATGTAAGCAATGTAATTACCAACCATAGAAAGATATTCATACACAATGACACAATAACACAAGATATGTTGACTAGGGAACCTCTTGATCAAAGAGTAAACCCCGGTGGGAATGATGCCCACAAAAGATGCACTAATATAAATATTTCTTGTGAAAGGATGGACTCTGTTAGGAGTCTGATGAAATAAATTCAGTACATATAAATCCTTGTTAGGAGATTTTGAATCCCTGTTAGGAGATTTTGAATCCCTGTTAAAAGATTCTAACCCTATTAGGAGTTATGGAAGACAAAAGGACCCACTGCCCAAACAGCTTCAGGGTAAGATCACTGAACTCACTATCCAAATAATCTTAATATTATTCAGTAGAATAATATGAAATATGTTACCTCCTTACTGTGCCAAACCGCACTCACTGCTACATCAAATCTCAAATCCAAATCTCTGTACTTCGCATGTCTTCCTTCACAATTTCGCTTTCACAACTTCATTAGCTCTTTTCTTCACTTCATGCTTACATTCGCATTCAACCATACCATGCTCACACTTCTTTCACATTTCTACTCATTCAACAATAAAGAAAAATATTCCTTCTTTTATACCACACTCAAATAATTACAAATGAGTTAGCACACAAATACAAAATAAAAGTTTCCACACGCTACATCAGAATTACACAAAACTGTCAGCTTCCAGATGTAATAACTCTTCACTCGTGTGACCTTGAAGTTTGCATTGTGAACCATGTCACTATCAATGTGTTCCAACCTTCCCTTTAACTGTGCAAAACCAGATTACATCCCGATTAGGAGATATCATCCGATTTCCACAAACCACTACTCAGGAACACTGCCTAAATACTGCTTCCACCAAAATGCTCATAACTTCTATGAATAAATAAATTTCTTTCTGCGCTTTTAACCATAGACAAATAACATATCAAAGAATATAACCTCAACATCACATAGTTGTATCTGCAATATCCCACGTGCGCTAATCAAAACACTGTCTGCTTCTCTGCTAGTCTTCAGAAGATCACTGTGTTGACATCAATGACAATCATAGTCATGAATGCAACAACAACTGCTACAGAATGACTGCCAACATCTAGCATTCATTCCTAACAAGCTTCCCACCTTATACTGCCTCCTTCAACACTCATTTTCTCGCGGACTATGCCAAAATCAAATAAAATGAAATGTGTTGGTAGGCGGGATATATGTATAAAATTTGACCTTTTTTTTACTTCTATTCCCATGTTGATCGGAATTACTTTATCTGATATGATGAATTATTAATAAAGGTCTAATTCTATAGACTGCTAGCACGAAGGAAGATTTGACCTAGCCAAATCTTCCTTGTAGCACACAAAAAACTGTGTGATAACTATGTCTACTCCAACCTTAATTGTTTAAGAATTCATCATATTAGATAAAGTATGTTTAAGAATTGTTGGGAGTTCTATTAGACCAAGACTATTTGACAATGCAATGATGTATTCAATATTTCTAAAGTGATTCAAAAGGGCGCTTAAACTCACCAAGACTCTTCACAAGACTTCTAATGTTTGTAAGCTATAGCTGAAAAAAAATTGCAAGTTTGTTGTAATATCTTGGTAGTGATGTTGCAGTTACTATTTTCCCTTGTTAACAGCAAATTACAAAGTTGGAATGAAGGTTTCATATTCAACAACATTAGTAGTGCAATAGAAATGTAATTTAAAAGGTGGAAGACAGTCAATGTTCCTTGTCTCCTTTCACCTTCCCTACATAAACACTTATAGGCCTAGGTAATACAAGGCAAGGCTTCTCCCACAAGTCACATTAAACACAGAAAGTGGGAGAGCCTAGGAAATCATTGGTTCTTCAAGACAAAGATTGTTTGCATGCCAAGCACTGTACAGGAATAGTCAATAAAAGGATTGAAATTATTTGATTTTAAGACTTTAAAAAAATATAATCAGTATATGGAATGATCAAAACTTATAATACCAATCAATGAATATTTTTCCTATCAATGTTGCATTGAATAGAGAGTTTAATAATATAAACACCAGACTGTGTCTTCACTAGCAGAGAAGTGACTATTTGTAAAGAATTAAAATTTTATTGCTTGGTAGTTCATTACATTGTCTTCTTCGACCATACACACCTCCCCACAACTTATAAGACTCCTCTCCCATAAAAATCACGTACAAAACCGATCAAAATCCCCTTACAAACTGATTTTCAACTTCTTCTTAACCTACACAAATAGTTATATGACTATTACAGTTAGTTATTTGTTTGCATTGTTGTCTAGTTGACAACTAGGTGTCAACTTCAACCACTTTAATCTTTCTTGCATCATCTTTAACCTTTCAAAAGGTTTTAGGTTCCTATCATAATCCCCTAAACTCCCTAAACATCTACCAAACCCTCATTTAGCCCTTTAGGCCATAATTGCATAAAAATACAATTTTACATCTTTTCGGCATCTTTGCACTTTGAAGTGCAATTGATAATAATGGCATCAATGGCCATATAAAAAACTTAGATATACCTATAGGTCCTTGACCCTTACATAAATGCTTGGTCAAATCTGCATGTTTGTCAAATGTAAATGGAATACTTTGTGCCTGACATACTTAAATGGAATACACCAAGAAGTACCAAATGATGAGTGCTCAATTATTGTAATGGCAAAGCATCAGAACCATCCATTTCTAGAATTTGATTTTTCTATAGTCCTAATGATTTTTATTTTTATTTTGTCTTTTGTCCCTTTTTTATTTCCTATGTCTGTGCTTGGTGACAGGATTTTGAACATTGTTGACATACTTAAATGGAATACATAATACCAAATGATGAATGCTCAATTGTTGTAATGGCAAAGCATCAGAACCATCCATTTCTAAAATTTGATTTTCTATAGTCTTAATTATTTTTCTATAGTCCTAATGATTTTGAACATTGTTGGCAAAGAGTGTTTCTTTTTGTGATTATAGTTTTAATGATTTTTCTATAGTCTTAATGATTTTTCTTGTTTCTTGTCTTTTGTCCCTTTTTTATTTCCTATGTCTGTGCTTCATGACAAGATTTTGTCACTTTTTTTTTATGGTATATTTCATTCACTCTATGTGGAATACTATTTTGTTCACTATTTTATTTCATCTTGATATTTCTTTCATTTTTCATATACACATTGACTACACATGCTAATAAAAAAATGAGCTATTTGATTTAGGTTTACTTTTCATGATTGTAAATGATTAATATTTCTGATGGTACTCCTTAGTGTATTCCATATAAAAATAATCAAGTTTCTATGATATGATAAATGTCCCTTTGCGTTGATAAAATTAGAGTTGAGAAAATGGTTGTTCAGTGACGATTTGTATCTGCGGGTTGCAAACAAATCATCCTTCTTCCACCAACGAGTCATTCCATTCAAGAAAGACCATGTCTGATGATATCAACCCACAATAAAATAGGGAGACAATTGCTAGATTGTGGTCTAACCTTAAAAGAAAAAGTGATGGAAAATATCATTGTCCCTGCAAAATTTGTAAGGGCTTAAAGACTCGAAGATATCTAATCAACACAGCCGAGGAACATTTTAGATAGCATGGTCACATTGAAGGGGGAAATGAATTTCGTCTATTGGTATGTATTTTAATAATTTATAAAATACATAAGACATGATTTGATGATGACATCATGGTCATGGTTAATTTAAGGTCATCATTTTAATATAGTTCAACCACCCTAGGTTTCATGTTATGGACCATGACAATCCGGAGAATGTGAATTTCCAAATGAGGGAACATGGAGGTGTGAATATAGAAGTAGATGGTAATGATCTCACAGAAGATCACGATGATCAAGATGATGATGATGATGGTGATGATGTTGATGCAGATGACCTTGATGTACCTATACTTGAGAAGGCATACGAACCCTTATACGAAGGCTCTCAAACAACTCTTCTTGTCATTGTATTGTTGTTGATGAACTTGAAGTTCATGAATGGTTTATCCAATGTAGCAATGATACGCATGTTAAGGTATGCCATCATTTTTCATTTTTTTAGTCATAATTCTCGTACAGTTAACAAAGGGTGAATCATGTAGCAATTAATATTCTTTATATTAAAAATTCATATTTTTGGTCGTAGGTTGATAGGTGAGTGTTTGTTACCACCACGAACATTCTACCTCGCTTGTACTGAGAATTATTTGCCATTATGAAAGATATTAGAATGGAGTATCAAATAATACATGTGATACATGCATGTCTAAATGATCATATTATATATCATAAACAGCATGAATTTGCAATAGAATGCCCTGATTGTCATATTAATAGATATCGATCATATCAAATAACAAAAAAGGTGCCTCGCAAGGTTCTTCGGTATATTCTCATTATTCCATGTCTACAATAGTTATTCAAGTGCAGTAGCTTGGCATAATTTATGGATTACCATGCACACAATAGAAGTTGAGATGACATTGTGCGAATGTCTACAGATGGTTCGGCATTTAAGGAAATAGAGTAAACTTGGCCACACTTTAAAGAAGAACCTCGTAATCTCAAGCTTTCATTGGCAGTGGACGGTGTCAATCCGTTTGGAGAGATGAGATCTTTTTACTCGGTGTGGTCTATTTTTTTATCAACAATAACATTCCTCATTGGATGTCCATAAAGAAGGAGCACATAATGTTGCCAATGATTGTTTCAAGTATTTTTTCATTTAATAGTCATCTAAATAAATTTATTATAAATAATCCACCAAAATGGTCATAATAATTATGTAATATTTTTGTTCATTCAACTAGGTAAGTACCAAGTTAAAGATATCAATGTATATATTGAGCCCCTTATCGATGAGTTGATGGTGTTATAGAATGGGGTCACTATGTATGACATCTCTAGACCAATAGGACAGACAATTTCAATTTCATGCAATGTTTGTATGGACAATACATGATACCCTTGGGCTAACACATTTTTGTGGTATGTTCTCTTCTTAACACCTTTTTTTTGGTATGTTATAGTGCAAACACAAAATTAACATTTTTAATCTAATTACACATGATCTTGTAGATCTTCAGACAAAGGGAAAATTTGCATGTCCAGTTTGTGGTCCAAAGATAAAATCTTGTCATTCAAAAAATTTAAGAAAGCAAGTGTTCGATGAGCATAGACACTTTCTCCATAGAAATCATAAGTACCGAATTACTGAAAAACATCTTTGCAGTAGGAAAGAAGAGACATCAAAGCCACGGAGAATGACACCTTGCCTATGGAAGTTGGAATACAATAAAATAAATCGTTGAGTTAATGTCATTCCATCTGATGGTTTTTGTTTAAAATTTATTTTTTGATATTGTATTTTATTTACTGATGATATAATTGATGCTCGTGAAGGTCGTCAAAGCATTAATGACCAACTTCCAAAATGACTAAAAAGTTATCTTATACAATTTAGTAAGTTGTCGTACTATGATCAAATCTCAATTGTGCATTTGTTTGATGCTATGCATATTGGAAATAATGTAACAGAGACATTATAGAAAATATTAGATGGAAGGCATGACAAAGACAAAATTGTCAAAATTTGTAGTGACATTGAAGAATCCAACCATGCAATAAAAAATGTTATTTGATCAAATAACAATGGAGACTAGATTGATACAAGTGCCCTTATTTGGTTATTGTCGGAGTAGCAGAGAAATGCTATAAAAAAAGTCATAAAAAAAAATGATTTCCCACGGAATTTGCTCTGAACATAAATAATCTCATATCAAAGAAAAGTGAATTTGGGCTAGGGATGAAAACACACGATTGGCATACATTTATTAAGGTAATTCATGTTATTTTGTATTCACTATATATTT
Organism: Chamaecyparis obtusa; assembly: GCA_027943335.1. NCBI lineage: Eukaryota > Viridiplantae > Streptophyta > Pinopsida > Cupressales > Cupressaceae > Chamaecyparis > Chamaecyparis obtusa. The sequence goes on from BSBK01003454.1 coordinate 170,344, forward strand.
GTATACTACATGTAGTTTTCATTACATTCTTTTATAAAACATTGATAAGATCATTTTACAAATATTGCAACACTTTCTACTTCTATCTCTCCCACACCACTTCGACATCATGTCAAACAAGTTATATATGATCTTAAAAAATAAATGAGGTGGTTGTCATAAAAAAAATCAATAAAGAAGATATAAAATATTGGAAGAGAAAAATTTCTCATCTTATGTGTGAAATGCAAAAGTGTCCACATTTAACTTTTTTCAATGCACAAGAACACTACCTCATACATCAAGTTGAGGAGATTGAATTATGTAGACCTGTACAAACTAAGTCAATGTGGATGGTTCAGAGGCACTTGAAATTTTTGAAAAGTTTGGTTCGACAGAGAGCACATTATGAGGGTTCTATGGTGGAGGGATATATGGTATACCAGACCATGGTGTACATTAGTGAATATCTTCCTAAGTTTGCAGCAAAGATCCATGTAGATCATATTTGGGATTCCAACTCCATTAAGCAAATTCAAAGGGGAGTACTCGATGGGCAAAGGTAAATTGAGGAAAGTGAGAGGTAAATATAAGATGTTATTGTAGTTAATTAATTTTTATCAATCTTCAATATAAGTTATTTGTAAATGGTGTATTTTTTTATATAGTTGGTCGAGAGTGGGATGCAATACATTTGCATATTGTGAACAATCTTGATTGGATGACAATATGGATTGAACGATGTCAACAAAATGGTTGCTTATTAACATGGGAAGGTGTTTCTTCATTAGTTAGAAAAGCTCATCGTAATGGAGATTCCAATGTTACGCCAATAATAATTGATCTAGCATATGGTTTAAGAGGTAAAGAGGTACATAAAAATTTATTAATAATCGTGACCCATATGTTTCATATCAATTCACGATGCAAATAGTTTTCACACGCTTGAAAAATTGTAGGTCAAGCACCACAAAGCTATGTATTATCATGGCCACAAATTTCGCATAAAAAAGTTGAATGACACGAAGAAAAATTTTGATTCTGGGATAATTGCAGTTTTCGAGGTCACTAATATATCATTTAGAAACGACATACATCCTCAACAATCTCAAAATTGATACTATAGCATCTTGGATGATTTAATTGAGTGTGAATTTAACTCCTTCAAATTAATTCTATTTGTCATCAAATGGTAGAGGCTACGACTGAATAAAAATGATCCTGATAGAACTGTTATTCAACATGATAATAGATTTACAATGATTAATACAAGGTCATTTGAGCTAGTTGGTGTAAGGAAACTCAGGTGCCAAAACAGCTTCCTACGCTAATCTCTATAGGAGAGTATTGTGCAAATTCTTAGAAATCCTTACAATTTCAGATTCGTTAACTACTTTAACAAAGATATTGCAACCACATACAATGCATACAGAAAAATAGAGAATGACATAATGATATACCCTAGGGAAAACCTTTCGGTAAAAAACCCCAGCACTCCAAAACCTGCACAATGTATTATCTTCAACACAAAGATTACAATACACTTGCAATGCAAGTTTTTTCAGGAAATGAGAGACAAAGCCAACAAGACTTAAATTTTTTGTTATATCTCTCCCATAGGAGTAGCATCATATATATAGACTCCTCTGGACCCAAAAATAGGCACAACCACCAAGACCCATGCACAAAGTCACATGTACACAGTTGTTACATGCAATACCAAGAATAGGCATCCATCCCTAGAATAGACTATGATAGCTTGTCATAGAATCCGCAAAAATAACGGTCACAAGAGAAATGTAAGAGAATCTGTCATACCAACCTATTTTTGGCATATTCTCTTACACACACCAACCACTTCTTCTTGGGTGCCCAAATAGGCCCAAGTCATAAGATGCTCTTACACCTGTCATAGCACATTCCTTAAATAGTTCTTACGCGTCATAGGAATCTGTCATGACCATTTCAGTCATGATCTCCTTACACACAAGATGCCGACACATCAAGTGGAGTGACACATCAACATGCCAACTAGACATGTACACTCACACTTAATTACATTATTTGCAAAAAATATATTTACAAAACAAATAATAAGAATAGGAATTATCCAAGGTTGAGACACCTTATTCCTAACATTCTCCCACTTGTCGAACACCTTGTAAGAGCAACAGGAACATAACAGAAACTTTAACCGCTATAGGCCAAAAGGCCATAGACTCCGAACACCATCTAAACTTCTAAGTGCCCACTAGTTTTGTTAATGCATCTGCAACATTCTTCATAGTATCTACCTTCTCCAAATTTACCTTTCCATCTTCCACCATATCTCTCACAAAGTGAAACTGCACATCAATGTGCTTCGTTCTAGCATGGAAAGTTGGATTCTTTGCAAGGCAAATAGCGCTCTGACTATCACACCAAATAGTAATTTGTTCTGCATCAACACCAACATCAGAACACAATCTTCTAAGCCAAATGGCTTCTTTACAAGTATGAGTAGCAGCCATGTACTCAGCTTCTGTAGTGGAGAAAACAACCACAGGTTGTCGCTTACTCATCCAACTAATGGCACCACCAAACATAGTGAACACATAAGCACTGGTGGATCTCCTGCTGTCAATATCACCTGCCCAATCTGAATCCACAAACCCACAAATACAAACTGAATGCGGAGATTCAGAAGAGTTACCATGATAACATATGGAGTAATCTGATGTACCCCTCAAATATCTAAATACTCGCTTAACTGCATCCCAATGTACCCGTCCAGGGTTAGCCATAAACTGACTCAGGATTCCCACCGCTTGGGCAATGTCTGGTCTAGTACAAACCATAGCATACATAAAACTGCCAACTGCACTAGCATAAGGTACTCTACTCATGTCCTCCACCTCACTAGGAGATTTTGGACAATCATCTACAGATAACTTTGTTCCCACAGAAATAGGAACACATAGTGGTCTACAATCTGCCATGCTGACCCTGTCCAACACAGACTTCACATACTTACTCTGACTCAACCAAAGTTTTCTGTTAGACCTGTTTCTACTGATTTCCATACCCAAGATGTACCTAGCTGCCCCAAGATCTTTCATCTCAAACTGTACTGACAACTGAGATTTAAAATCAAAAATCATAGCCTTACCCTTCCCAAACAGCAACATATCATCAACATATAATGCAACAATAAGAAGGCGATCATTTTCAACTCTGAAATAAACACAATGATCTGATTTTGATCTTACAAATCCAATTGACAACACAAAGGCATCAAACTTAAGGTACCACATCCTAGGAGATTGTTTCAAACCATATAGAGATTTCTTTAATCTGCAAACTAAAGATTCTTTATCTTTAACAATGTAGTGCTCAGGCTATGACATATAAATCTCTTCCTCCAAATCACCATGAAGGAAAGCTGTCTTCACATCCATCTGTTCTATCTCTAAATCATATGATGCAGCAAGAGATAACAGAAATCTAATGGATGTCAACTTTGCAACAAGAGAGAATATTTCACCATAATCTATTCCCTCTACCTGTGAAAACCCCTTTGCAACCAATCTAGCTTTATACCTTTCAACACTGCCATCTGCACAGAATTTCTTCTTGAACACCCATTTACAGCCAACAAATTTTCTCCCTTTAGGCAAAGGTACAAGGTCCCAAGTTTTGTTTTTCTCTAATGAAGTCATCTCATCATCCATAGCTTCAATCCAGGAACCTGCATCTTCCATGCCCAAAGCCTCTTTCACAGATCTAGGCTCATCAGTGTTAGTAATCAAAGCAAAGGCACAACTAGAATCTAACATAGAATAACCAAACTTTTTTGGTTGCTTTCTTTCTCTCATGGATCTCCTCAAGGGCTGTGGTTGAGGTTGTTCTTCCTCTTCTTCCGAACTATCAGAGCTGCTAGAGCTCTCCTCATCATTAGACCCAACATGGTCTCTCTGTTCAGTCTTCTCAGGGGTAGGAGGCAACTGAACAACATCTTTTTCTTTTTCTTTTTCACCTGGTTGTAGCACAATAGGAGAAGATGTTAGCTCTCTAAAAATAACATTTCTACTATACAACACCTTACTAGTCACGGGATCCCAAAGCTTGTATCCTTTCACACCAGCACTATATTCGATGAAAATACATTTAACAGCTTTGTTTTTCAACTTAGATCTTTTCTCCTTTGGAACATGTGCATAAGCTTCACAACCAAAAACATGAAGATGTCTAATTGAAAGCTTCTTACTAGACCACACCTCCATGGGTGTCTTACCAACAAGGGCTGATGTAGGAGATCTATTAACCAGATAGCAAGCAGTGGCCACAGCTTCGGCCCAAAACCTTTGTTCTAAACCAGCTCCACTAAGCATACTCCTAGCCTTCTCCATCAGTGTCATGTTCATTCTCTCTACAACTCCATTTTGTTGTGGGGTATAAGGAGTTGTCTTATGCCTCTCGATACCTTGTTCTTTACAAAACTGTTCAAACTCTACTGAGCAAAACTCACCACCATTGTCAGTTCTCACACACTTAATCTTCTTACTAGTCTGATTCTCTACAAGAGCTTTAAATTTCTTGAACCGACTAAAGACTTGTGTCTTACTTTTAAAGAAATAAATCCACGTCCTTCTACTATAATCATCTATGAAAGATACAAAAAATACAGACTTGGAGATTGAAGGAACTTTTACAGGACCAAATACATCAAAATGAATAAGATCCAAAACATCAGAAGATTTGTGAGAACTAGAGTAAAACTAAACACGATTTTGTTTACTATAGACACAGTGTTCACAGAAGTCAAACTCGAGATTGCAATCATTTAACCCCTCAATGAGATTTTTATTTTTTAGGGTTCTGAGACCCTTTTCACCAATGTGGCCAAATCTCATATGCCACAACATTGTCTTTTCTGCAGGAAGCTTACCTTCCAAAGTGTTTGCACTACCATTGGAACCAATAGCCACAGACTTCTTCACTGCTTGCTCAGATGGTGAGGATGAAGAACTATTACATAGAGGAATACATGCATCTAGCTGAAATAAGGTACATCTCCTAGTACCCCTTGCAAGCACTATCGATCCTCTTATCATCTTGCATCCTTCTTTCGAAAAAATAACTTGCACACCTACATCATTCAGCATACTTACAGATAATAGGTTTCGTGTCAAACCCAGAATGTGCATGACTTTGTTGATTCCCTTTACTCGTCCATCAGGAAATTTGATAGTGACCCTTCCGCGTCCAACTATCTTTAGGTGGGAATCATCACCCAAGCACACCTTTCCACCATCGAACTCTTCATATTTTGAGAACTAATTTTGATGAGAGGTCATGTGAAAAGATGCACCCGAGTCAACCAACCACACATCATCAGATTCATGGGCTGCCAAAGCTGCGATGAATGCATAGCCATCTTCTTGAGATCTTTTTGAAGCTGAATCTGAACCTTTCTTCTTCTTCTTCAGCTCTTTGCAGTCTTTATGGAAGTACCCAGATTTATCACAGTTCCAACATTTTTCCTTGGACTTATTGGAAGTCTTTGACTTCCCACGGGATTTGGATCTACCCTTATTATCAGACTTATTGTCATTTTTATTCCCTCTTTCAGTGGATCTCCCAAGAACAGCAAGGGCTTCTTTTTCCGAAACGGAAGCATTTCTCCGCATCTCCTCTGATAGCAGTGAAGACACCACATCATCCATTTTGAAGGTGATCAAAGTGCTTCTGAGAGCCATCACAAGATGGTCCCATGAATCCGGTAAAGAACACAAAAGTGTGTAGCAACGATCCTCCTCCTCTAACTTGACACCAGCTGATGTCAATTGTGCAGCCAGCAGATTAAATGCATTTAAATGATCTGTTAAGGATCCACCTTCCTTCATTCGCAGAGAGTACAACTTCTTCCTCAAGAACAACTTGTTCACTAGAGATTTGGCCTGATACACAGCCGCAAGTCTTTCCCATAAACTATTTGCGGTTTTCTCATCTAGAACATTTAGAAGGACTGCATCGGTTAAACAGAGTCTTATGAGACCCTTAGCTTTGCGGTCTTTGATATCCCAATCTGCTTGAGCTATAGTTGCTAGTCTTGTAGCATTTGAAGTCACTTCCCATAAGTCACGATCTTCCAACATGTCTTCCATCTTGAGTTTCCACAACTCAAAATTAGTGCCATTAAATTTCTCCACCTCCATTCTTCCATATGATGAACTTGCCATCTCAATCTGCAAATAAGATTCAGAATGCTCTCCAAAAAACTCCCACTCAAACTTGAGATTAGCTCAAAAAACCCTACCCAACAACTAGGATCAAAAGTTGATCAAGCTCTGATACCACTTGTAAGGAAACTCAGGTGTGGAAACAACTTCCTATGCTAATCTCTATAGGAGAGTATTGTGCAAATTCTTATAAATCTTTACAATTTTAGATTCGTTAACTACTTTAACAAAGATATTGCAACCACATACAATGCATACAGAAAAATAGAGAATGACATAATAATATACCCTGGGGAAAACCTTTCAGTAAAAAACCCCAGCACTTCAAAACCTGCACAATGTATTATCTTCAACACAAAGATTACAATACACTTGCAATGCAAGTTTTTTCAGGAAATGAGAGACAAAGCCAACAAGACTTAAATTTTTTGTTATATCTCTCCCATAGGAGCAGCATCATATATATAAACTCCTCTGGACCCAAAAATAGGCACAACCACCAAGACCCATGCACAAAGCCACATGTACACAGTTGTTACATGCAATACCAAGAATAGGCGTCCATCCCTAGAATAGACTATGACAGCTTGTCATAGAATCTGCCAAAAATAACGGTCACAAGAGAAGTGTAAGAGAATCTGTCATACCAACCTATTTTTGGCATATTCTCTTACACACACCAACCACTTCTTCTTGGACGCCCAAATAGGCCCAAGTCATAAGATGCTCTTACACCTGTCATAGCACATTCCTTAAATAGTTCTTACGCGTCATAAAAATTCGTCATGACCATTTCAGTCATGACCTTCTTATGCACAAGATGCCGACACATCAAGTGGAGTGACACATCAACATGCCAACTAGACATGTACACTCACACTTAATTACATTATTTGCAAAAAATACATTTACAAAATAAATAATAAGAATAGGAATTATCCAAGGTTGAGACACCTTATTCCTAACAGTTGGAGATGAACCCTATGTTCTTCCAAGCCAATGTGAGCAAGTGTTTTACTTAGAGGTTCCAAATAAACAGTATTGGTCATTTGTTGTTAGACATGATCTGAGAGAAAGGCCAATAAATTATAATGTTATGGAAGAAGAAGATATTGAAGACGATGAAGAAGAAGAAGAAGAAGATGATGATGATGATGATGATGATGATGATAGTGGTGATGATGATGATGATGATGATGATGATGATGATGATGATAGATGAAGAAGATGATCAATGACATGATTGAAATGTACAAGGTATGTGATTTAATTATTTATATATATTTATATTGATTAGTATATATATTTAATATTGATTTATTGATTTCAATTCTAATGATTACATATTTATTGTGTTCAATTCTAATGATTACAACATATGTGATTTATAATTATCAATGTTTTTCTTATGATGCTCAATTAATTCCTATTGATACATATATATTCTATTTGATTGTCACCGTTTTTGCAAACAGTCAATTGACTGCAGACATCTTCACCCCTTATGTTGATGATATTGCATTCCATATATAAGGTAAAGGTAATTTGTTTATGTTTACGATCTTGCGTATTATTCATGTTGTCTTCTATGTTATTTGTAGCATACGTATCATGTAATTTTTAGCTAACTTAAGATAAATGATTAACATATGCAAAAAATTTAACCCCTTTGGTGAGGATCTTGCATAGTGACATGGATCAGCAAGTATAAGTCAATAAATAGACATAATTTTCTTATATTCTTCTTGTTTATCATTGAGCACATATGTTATAAATAGACATATTATATAATCATATAATGTGTTGAATAATCAAAGCAGAAATTTTGACATGTTATATTCTTCTTGTTTATCATTTTATATGATTCTTATTTTTGTGCCTTTCCTTCACTTTCAACTTACATTTTATATCTCTCACGTATAGACAAAGAAGAACCGTATGGGTCACGACTTGATTATTCTATATATATTATTTAATTATTATCAAAATTTTATTTGAAGCAGGGACATGACAATATCTCATTTGATGGATTGCAGGACCCACCAAATAGGTACTTGTCAGATCTATCTACATCGAATGAGGGAAATAAGGGAATGGTAGATGAAAGTTCTACATGTAGTATGACTAAAATAGGAAAATCAACTAGAGGTCAAAAGATTTTTAAAAAAATTAATAAACACATGCAATTTTTCCTTGCTAAAGGGGGGTCATGTTCTTATGATGATGAGACCAAAAGCGATATCAAGGTGCCCTTTCGGTACACACATCTTGAGAAAAAATGGGTACCCAATGAGCTACCTCCAATTAACACTGATTTTTGTGTTAATGAGAGGATATATCGCATAGCTCCATCCTTATTACATGGTTTGGGCCTATTTTCCATAGATGGGATAAAAGTATGTTACAACAAAGTTGTTGAATTGATGGAGTATGTCAGTCCTTGTTACAATTACAATGACTAGATGCAGATTGTTCAATATAAAAAAGTATGCGTAGGTATGCACTATCAACAAATTATATACAATGGAAAGAAAATAATCAAAGTAAAAGATTTGTTATGTACATTGATGGGAGACCAAAAGAAATAGGGAATATTGCGGGTTTTATAAATAGTACATGACCTTCTTCAACTAATAAGCAACCCAATTGCATATTTGAGACGCGTGAGGGGAATCATATTTTTGTATGTGCAATAAAATCAATAAGTGCAAGGGAAAAACTGCTAATAGATTACCATTTAAATCGCATAGATACAAACAAAGTTACTATCATGAGGGTGGTAAGTACCATATACTATTTAAACTAACCTCAAGTTTATGACTCCAATATATACCATTTTATTAATAAGTTTTTTTTGCTAAGTCTATTACTTTCAGTTTGCTGAAGTTTTTATATTTAATCTTTGTCACAGGACAACATGGATCCCCCACATGATAGAGGCTGTCGGGATGCTCCTCCCACCCATTCTTCAACAACAGTAAACCTTATTGAAATTGTACAAATTAGATAGTTGAAAAATGTTATATTATTATGTTATTTTATTTAGAATTTTGGAGTTATTATGATAGTTTTATTGATATTCCTGTCATAATTTGATGTTCAAGATAGGGGAAAAGCACCTATAATAACAAAGGTAATAGTTGTAGATACAGATGAGGATATCTCAAAAATCCCTAATATAATAAATACGGTGAAGAAAAAACTAAAAAGAGTCAATGTAGAAATTATTAGCATTTTGGAAGATGCAAATCCAACTGAGGAGATGTTGAAAGGACAGATGAATTGATGGCGCAAGTACGTCATTTTGAAGTAAGCAATAATGAATCTTTAGTTATAACAAAAGTTTAATAAAGGTTTATATTTTATACTTTTTTATGTCGTGAACTAAAATATGTATGTGTTCTTGTTACAGGATTTTTTTCTTGCTCAAGTACCTGGTCATGGACATCGCGGTGAGGCTGGTACTAGCAAAGCTCTGGCCACCTTAGGTAAAATAATCCTTAAGTTGACAAGTTACAAGAAATTTTTTCTTTGGAAACATTCAAAAACTTCTTAAGTTAACTTTTACATTTATTATTTCAAAATGTATTTGCTAACAATGTATTGGTCAGGTGATCAAGTGCAGGTGACTCCTCCTAGGAGGTCGACCGACGTCCATCTGAGATTGCCAAGTGTAATGTCGGCAACAAGGGGCATGCAAACATCGACGCATTCACGGTCTATGCCTAGTAAATCCTTGTTTTGCTATATCTGGTTTTGTGTTAATTATGATTTAATAATTTGTACTTTAATCTTAGGTGCATCTCATAGTGGATTAATTTTGTGGAGTAGGAGATACACTGACGCCATCTGCTACGCCATATACATATTAGAGTACCTGTATTGGTGATAATTCACCATTGTTTCATGGATCTACCCATGTTTCTAGCACGGGAGTTATGCAAATGTCATTGTTGATTGACAATAAAGAATTGATGTCTTTAAAATGTCCTAAGCTTCCAGGTATTTTAAAATTATTATTATTTATATAGTAATATGCATTTACCTATTCATAACAAGTTTTGGATTGATGATCCCATGACATTTTTGCAGGAAACAATTCTTTTTATAAGATGCTTTATGACTTCACATTGAAGATATTCAGGCCCACCATACGTACAAGGTGGAACATCATAAGTGAACTAACCCTATCCCACTATTTTTATTTCATATCATTAATTGGTACAATATTTTTCCTTTCATTCAGGTATTTTCTTTTACTATATTCAAGGTACACAACTTTAGTTAATTTTTCTATCTAACAATTTTGTGTTTTTTCTTAAAAAGTGGAACTTCCAAGACAAAAAATTAAAAGATCAGCGCATTAAAGATTTAGAACATGAGTTTGGTAGTAATATTTTTGAGGAGGATAAAATTTTAGAAAAAGTTGTCAAACATCTTAAGACTGTGAGGGACTCATATAGAAGGAGTCTCGTCTAGAACCCAAAGTGTGAGTGTCCTCCCTTTATTCTAGTGAGGGATTGGAATGAGTTCAATTTGGATGCAAAGGAGAAAGGAGATGCTCAAAGAGGAATTACACTAGAAAATGAGAGAAGAAGGTATGCAATAGTATTAACTACTAGTAGAATGTAATAATGCACTAATTAGTGATATTTATATCTATATCATGTAACATATTTTAAACTTTTCATAGGTTGCAAGACACATCAAAGGAAATGAAAATCAGACTGCAAAATATTGGGCAACACAAACTTGGCTCTAGTGGATATTCAAAAATTAAAGCATGAATTGTAAGTAGCAGTAAATGAATTCCATAGAAAAATTATTAATAAAATGCAAATAATTTTGTTTAATCAAAAAATGCAAGGCTCAGAATTTAATTTAGAGGCCACGGTAGAACACAAAAAAATTGCATTCAAGGAAGGCTATCAAGCCGTGGCTTAACGCCTACACCAAGCTTCCATTGGCCCAACCCAAGAGTCTCCTGCATCATGTGAACAGGTAAATATGCCAAAATAAAAATATTTGAAATTGAATACTTGAGCAACAATCTATTTGGTAATAATGCACATGGCATTGCAATGCAGCCTCCTAATTGTAACACAGATCCTATGCCCCATGATGAAGCCCCTGATGTGCATCGTAGTGTCAATGGAGGTGTTCATTTTCTATTTTAAATTTAATTATGTAATTATTAATATAATTTAACATCTTAAATTGAAATTGGTGTAATATTTTTTGTGTCTATTTTAGAGCATACAGAATGTCATGCTAAACGAGTGGAGGATGTTCAAAGTGATTGCCATGTAGATCATGTGGCACATTCAGGTAAAGAAAATCTATGTTTTGTTCTTTTAAATATTTTTTTTATTTATAGTTCTTTTACTTAATTAAATACTTGTAACACTAATATAAAATGGTGTGAATTTAATCCATGACGTAGTTGTTATTGCAGCGGACCCCCCTTTGATGCAGCAACCTCCTATTCCTGAACAGATGAGGAGGAGACATGTGTTGGCATTAGAATCAGTAAAGGAGGGAATGGCAAGGATATTGATGCTCCACTTAGCCGTTACCTTAGAAAAACTAGCAAGAAACCAAAAAAGAAATGATTGTAATTAACATTTTTTGCTAATGAAAAAATGTTGTCTTAATGGATGTAATTTTGTACTAGTAAATGTTGATGAATGACGTGTTTATAAATTATTCATGAATGTTGTGTGTTAATGAATTCTATGTGTTAATGAATATTATCATGTGATTATAATGGTTGAATGTTATATTTCAAAAATGGATGAATGAATGAATGTTATTAGATGTTAATGGGGAATTTAGAGTGATGTTAGGGGGGGGAGGGGCCAAATGAGCTTCCACCTTCACGTGGTTGGCCTTGTTAAGTAGAGAATATTAAGCTATTCTCGAAACCAAGTGAAACTCAAACTAAACCAATGATGTAGATTCAATGGTCAAAAAACCTACTTCTTATTCCATATTATTTCTCATTCACTTTAAGAAATATTTTACTTCTTAAACATGTTCATCAACCAATCTGCATCACCATGTTCATCAAATTAGATTTATAGATAAGAGAGTGAATGGGGAATATTTATAAAGCACTTACCTTTAAGCCTAAAAATCTAGATGAAAAATTATTAACTGCCTCTGAATGACTCATTCTCATGTTTCTTCCTACCCCTTTTACTTCCCTACTACCTAAGGAAATGATGGACTGTGTTGTATCTTGGATTAACTAGTTGAAGAAATGGTCATGAGTCCTTAATGCACCTGCAAGATTTGTGAAAATGGTGTCAATCCAACAACTGATCAATGGAAGATCTAAATCCTATATCTAGGAATTGACTTTCATACAAGCATATTTCAGTCATATGCATACAGACAAATCTAGAAAGGCCAACTGAACATAATCTTGATAATAATCAGTCATACTCTATTAATGTTAGTCTTTTTATTTAGAAGCATCATTTTCAATGTTTTTAGATGAATGCCCTCTTGAGAACATTCAATCATCCTTCTAAAAAAGTGATATGTTACTCCTTATCAAATGTGGTTGTATGTAGTTCCTTGGTTTACACCTAATTTAAGCTTCTTGTATCAAATGCCAAGATGTACTTTATTTATCAATTTTGTAGTCTTTTTCTGTCGTTGATAAGTGTTTTAACTCTAATTATGATTGCTTCATAATTATTCTTTATGACTGCATGTATGACAACTTTGTCATATGACCATACCCATGACTGCCCCAATGTTCTAGTTTAACTTCATTTTTACCACATAGTATCACTTGAAATCAGATAATATGCACATGTATTGTAGTAAAATGGGCATTGATTCATGGTATTAATGATTGTTCATGTAGTATCCTTTGATACCTTGAATGCAAGTTTTGAAAACTTACCTTTGTTTAGATACCACTATCTCGTGTTCATGTTGTAACACTTCTTTATGCATTTCATTTATAGTTGTACCAAATGACTATGAACTAAAAACATGTGTCTAGTAAACTACTCACTCAGTTAATATATACAAATGTAACTTTTGATGTGCTATATCTATCAATGCATCATTTCTTTGTCCATATTTGAATCTATTCCTTTCAAAAGTCTCTATTCTCACTTTACTTGGTCGGTCTGTTTACCATTGATTTGATCATTTTCCATGTTCGACCTCATGTCTTTGTAACACATCATAAATTCATATCTCTATATTGGTTGTCCTTGATTTCACTAGTTTTTATATATTGTGGTGATTATATTATCTTGTTGATTTCTCCTTAGGCTCTTTGACTATTCGCTTATAAAATGATGTTTTGATGAGAAAAGACTCTAATTACTGTCATGATTGCTACAACATTGACCTTGCAAATATGTCTTTACATGAATGATGACTCTTATTTTTAAAAAAACATTGCAACTTTGAATCTATATTTAGCATTAATAAGTTTGTCTTAAGCTGATACCTTTTAAAAGTTAAGGTTGGACTGAGTTCTACTGAAGAATGGCTTTAAAAATTAAAATTTTGACAAAGTTCCAATTATGTCATGTTGGGAACAAGTTTATCTTTATTTGTGAGGCCTCACCCCGATCCATCATAGCACTATTGACACATTTGCATTTTGATACTCTATGATTTGATATTTCGATACACCTTTTGATCATTATGATAGAGACTCATGATATTATGTTTTATGATGATGATTATATTGTGAGAATTATGTTTTGATGTGGATTAGAACCTAGAACATATTGTTGATTTTGAATATACATACTTAGATATGTGATTTGATGAGAAAGACTTAATCATGATTAGATTAGATTATTTCATGGATTATGTCTTAAGTTAGGAAATAGTATGGATATTATGTCGTGATGTTAAATTATGAAAGTACTATGTTTGAGCATTACTATATGGAAATTATGATTTGAAATTAAATTCTGCATATTGATTAATGTTGCTATATATATGTGTGTGTGTGTGTGTGTGTGTGTGTGTGTGATTTTATTGCCTTGGACTACTGATGCTTGAGCTTAGTGTGCAGAAAAAAATCATGAAATTATTCGGAGAATCGGGACTAAACACATGTGAATTGAGTAAGTCAAAGTTTAATGTAATGAAAAGATTGAAACCTCGTTGTAATGTGATCTTTGTTGTAAACGTAATTTGAATGTATGTTAATAGTTTAGATTCATGTTGTTAATTGGACATGTCATTTGTGAATGTGATGTGTATTTTTTGGTGTCACTTGACACTTGTATTGTCCATGTGGATGGTGACATGTCAATTAAGGTTTGGGCAAGAATTACCTAACCTTATAGGGTAATATATTAATTCCACTTACATGTAGATGTCTTGTAGGGATCACATCAAGTTAGAACTCGGATTTGAACTTTAGAAGTACTTTAGAGGGGTCAAAAGTGACCCTAGAGTGCATTTTTTGCCAAGATTAGCTAACCCTAGGGGGTACCTTGAGTTGGGGGCTAGTTTTTACCTATGGGAAAGTCTAGATCACCAATATGGCCAAAAAGGCTACTTTTCAAAAGTGGTGAAAATGGAGATGGCCACATGCATTTGACTTGTCCCACACTCTTTGCTAAACTCACCATTAAGAGGGGGGACAAGAGGTAAGACCAAAATGACTAGAGGGCATGTCTCATTAATTGCTAGTTCTTGAGTACATTTTTTAGAGGTCTTTTTAGAGGGCTTGGAGAGACTTAGTGGGTGTTCACCCACTCTCTAATTTTAGAGACACTTAGGGTTGGAGAAAGGAAAAAGACAAGGGAAAAGGATAAGAAGCTCTTCTCAACTATCTTCTTGCCATTTTCTTGGACCAAGGTTGGTGATTTTTTTCCATGGAGGAATGCTCTTGCATTTTAGTTTTGTATATTATTGTTTTGGATGAACATGTAAATCTTGTATGGTGTTCATGTATGCAAATCTTGTTATTGTTGTGTTGGGTTGGGATGCATTTGGATTTTGAATCTTTCTTATTCTTTTGGTTTTGGGTGTGTCGTTCATGGGAGTTGAAGGCATCACTCACCCTTTGGGAAGGGAAGTAGTAGCCTTGGGTGAAGGGGTGAAGGGGTTAGTTGGTCTCTCCATTGTAGTGAGAGTCTCTTCTCTTGGAGAAGAGGGAGAATTTCATGGAGTATGGGCTCGATGAAGCCATGTTGTAAATCTTTGTATTTGGGAATGGAAATGAAAAAAAATTGTATATGAAAGGAATGTCAATGTAGCGTTGCAAAGGCATAGAAAACTCTTGTTGGAAATTTTTATATGTAATGGCATTCTCCTCCTTGGAAAAGCTCACCTTCACCCTACTTCATTGGGTTTGGAAAATCCATTTGTGAAGCCATGGTTGGGAATTTAATGTAGTGTTGTTCATTTATGTTGTTTGTAAGCATTTTGTTGTATATACCCATTTAGTCTTGATTCTTCAAGCTCGGGGGTGGTCTCCTTGAGACCTTGGATGGAAGGTGAGCTCTCCATGGTTCTACCCCTTTTATTTGCAAGTTATGAGGACATGTTCTTGTGAAGAAAGCTCTTGGAGAAAATTTCATTGGGTGTCATTGAAGCAAGAATGTATTTTGATAATGTCATTATGTGAAGGAGTTAACACTCCAAGCCTTGATGTTGTAACAAAGTATATGATGTATTAAAGTCTTGAAACTAATGTCTTGGTTTCCTTTGAAAAGGATTTATATCCTTGTGAAAATATTGTATGATGCTCAAGGAAAAATGCAAATGTATTCATGTTGAAATCAATGGATGAAATAGTGTAGCATCTCATTATGGCTCTATTGCATGGAGTTTCATTTGTATGAATGTAATAGTAGTTATCAAGTAGAATTAGTTTATTTAGTATATGTGTAGAATGGAATTCAAGTTGATGGATTTTTAAAAATAGAATTATGGAATAAGTTAACTTGGATAACTTACTAGGCTTGTAAAAGAAAATCTGTGTAGTATTAGTTAGAGACTTAATTAAAATATTGTATTGAGAAATGTATTAAGCATGTAAACCCCTTGAAATGTTAATGTATTGTAAAACAAAAAAAGAGATCAACAAAAGAGAAGAAAACAAAAAAGTTAAGTGCTAAGACAAAAAAACAAAATTGAGACCTACAGGTCTCTGGAAAATGTATGGGGAAAAATAAATTCCCCATACACTTCCAAACTTTTCCATAGTCAATAGAAAATTCTATTTTCTATCCACTTCGCAAAGGCCCCACTTAAGCCTTTAGAAAAGGGGAGGAGGTGGGACCCACATGGGTTGCCACCCAAGAAAGCAAAGGGGAAAAGCCCTTTTAAAAATAATAATAATAATAATAATAATTCAAATTTCGTTCAAGAAAAATTATTAAAAATAAAAATTAAATGAAAAAAAAACTTACCTTAAAAAAGTTTGTTGTCTCTTTTTAAAAATAAAAAAAATTAAATTGGGAGGGGGGCCGGGGGGGGACACCCCATCCCCCCTACCACGGCAAAGGGACCTGCCGCAATAGGGTAATGTTGTCGCACGACAGGCAGGCCTGCTATGGTAGGTATTGTTGTCGTGGTCAGCAGGCCCTGCGGTAGCAGGGTACCGCTGCCACCAACAACAGCGGGCCCCGCCGCCAGTCCCCTCGGGGACTTAAAAGAAAAAGAAGTTTTTCTTTTGTTTTAAAATTTTAATTTTTGCTTTGTTTATATATATATATATATATATATATATATATATATATTGTAAATCGTTTAAATGATAAATTTAGGTATGTAACGACCTTAAGTATGGTGTAAAGGAATGGCCAAATTCTTAACTAGTTATTAAATTTGACATCTAAATATTACATTATTATTAAAATATGATAGTTAAACTTAGAGATAGGAAGTTCAAGTTATTTAATGGAGATTTATTAGTTATAACCTCTTCTAAATAGAGAGTCCCAATTATCAAGGAAGATATATATAATTGGACAATTATTGAGGATAATAATTCTTTCCGTAACATTGTTTAGTTAAATCTCTTTATACACCTAAGGTATCACCTTTAGAGGTATGGAAGGTTTTAGATATTTAATTGCTGATAGTGGGAGTTTATCAATTCTAGATAAGAAATCATTATGATATTAAATGTATATGTTAGACGAGATTCAAACTACGAACCTAGAAAGGACACTATGCATTAATGGATACAACGGTAGGATTTGTAAATTATTCAACTAGCTTCTCGACCAAAACTGTCAAACCTCTAACATAGTGAACTAGGGGTGTATATACTTAAAGAGATCTCCTTATGAACGTTCTTCCTTTATATAGGTGTGATTGCTTTAGGGTGTCGTATGCGCAAATTCCTAGTCGACTTATCCCTCGAAATGATGAACATTAGCATCAAACAACTTGTTCAAAAAAAAAATTGTTGCACTTTGTGTGTTAGATTTTTGGGCATGACATTTGGTATCAGAGCCAAGTTTTCAACACTAGGACCTTAGACCCTTCATGTTTCACTTATAATTTACAACTATTGTGTAGGATGCCTATCGTCATGTGCAATGGTCGCAGGCATGGACGAGAGCATAAGCGTACCCCTTCAGTGCATTCAGTTAGGGAACAGGAGGCAAAGGTTCCTAGGGAATCTCAAATTCCCCCATCGGAGCCACCTCCTAATCCCAACCAGGATATCTTAGTTGCATTACAGAATTTAGTGGGCATCATCGAGCAGAGACTACCACCCGTAGTATAGCAGGTAGAGCAGCAGCCCTCAGAGGACCATGTGACAGCTACCAGAGAGAGTAGGAGCCCTCCGCCTAGACAGTTTGAGGGCCACGTAGATTTTGAGGTTTAGTCGGTACATCAGATAGAGCACCCATGTGACTTGGGTGTCCATGCAGTTGAGAGAGAGACCCGCGACATCAGGGATCAGATCAGGGAGATATTACAACTCTAGCCACATCTATTTTGAGGAGCTATTGATGGTGGCGGAGCAGAGGCATGGCTTTTGAGCTTACAGTGGTGCTTTGGATTGCGTTCCTACGGGAGCAATCTAAAGGCGAGACTCGTCATTCACCTTCTTCGAGAGGGAGCCTATACTTGGTAGCAGCAGGACGAGGCCATGGGTGGCATTGATATTGACACACTCAGTTGGGAGTCTTTTGTGACCCGTTTCCGAGAGAGATACCTCTCCGAGCATTTCAGATAGAGACAGATAGAGGAGTTCCATGATCTCTAGCAGAGAGGTCTCACAGTGACCCAGTATGAGAGACAGTTTCTCGAGCTCCTTCCATACGTAGATTATATGAACGATGAGAAGCTGTGTATCCATCGTTTCATTAGGGGACTCAATATGTCTCTTCAGGGTATGGTACGTCTAGCTTTTCCTACCACTTTTAGAGAGACAGTTGAGACAACACTTGTAGCCGAGGATATATGTACTAGACAAGAGACTCGAGATCGCTCTCAGCACCAAAACCCCTCATCCCAGTAGTCAAGACAACAGAGACCCCCTTGGAAGGGGAATCAGAGTCATTCAGCAGGGTCCTTTAAGGGCCAACAGTCACAGCAGCGACCACAGCAGGACTCTAGGTAGAAATCATCTCAGGGACAACAGGGCTCTAAGCCCAAACACTAGTGGCAGTCTTAGGGTCATAGGCAGGATCAAAGGTCGCAGGCCTCTTACACACAGCCAACTACGACTTAGCAGTCCTCTAGGGGTGGATACAGTGGATCTAGTAAGACTAGGGGTCAGCAGTAGTCTAGGCCTCAGGGAGTTCAGATACAGACACGGGGTCCTTGTTACACTTGTGGTGGTATGGGACACCTAGCTAGAGAGTGCCCACAAGGACAGGCAATAGGCAGTCAGAGAGGAGCCACATCAGAGCCGACAGTGGGTGATTTGGGTAGATCTCACAGGGTATTTGCAGCGGTTGATAACCGTCAGGCTGAGCATTAGGCCACGGTCATAGAGGCCATAGGTATGATTCAGGGTATCAATATTTCTATCTTGTTTGATTCAGGAGCCACAGACTCCTTCATATCTCCATATGTAGTGGAGCATTGCGGGCTGGTGGCAATTAGACAGGATGTCAGTTGGGAGGTCGAGTTAGCCTTAGGAGCTAGGGTGTTTGTTAGTTCCTTAGTTCATGGTTGCCAAATTCATATTGGAGACTTAATCATGATGTTTGATCTCCGCATTACCCCTCTAGGTTCTTATGATGCAGTCCTTGGCATGGATTGGCTATATGCCCACAGTGCCAAGATGGATTGTCGACAAAAGAGGGTTGAGTGCATTGATGATCATGGTACTTCTACGGTGATATTTGGGGTACAGAGACTCGTATCTCTTCACATGATTTCGGCTATGCAGCTTAGGCGGTGCGTACGGAAGAGATGTCAGTTATTCGCCATCACCATTAGTGATAGAGGGGAGGATTCAGAGGGGGAGCCCTCACTCGAGGATTATCCAATCCTTCAGGAGCTTACAGATGTATTTCCTTCTGAGCTACCTGGTATGCCACCACCTAGGGCACTTGATTTTCATATAGACCTTATGCCAGGAGATGAGGCCGTTTCTAGAGAACCTTATAGGATGACCACACATGAGCTTAGTGAGCTCAAGATTCAGTTAGAAGAGCTCTTGGAGAAAGGGCATATTCGACCTAGTGTATCACCTTAGGATGCACCAGTGTTTTTTGTGAAGAAGGATGGATCACTCAGGTTGTGCATTGATTATCGACAGTTGACTAAGGTAACAATTAAGAACCGATACCCACTCCCCAGGATCGATGATTTATTTGATCAGTTGCAGGGTGCCAGAGTATTCTCAAAGATAGATCTAAAGTTGGGGTACCATCAGTTGCGGATAGTGGAGAGTGATATCCACAAGACTACTTTTCGTACGAGGTATGGTCACTATGAGTTCACAGTGGTGCCATTTGGCCTCACAAATGCTCCTGCTATGTTCATGAGCCTCATGAATGGAGTATTTCATACATTCTTGGATATGTTTGTGGTAGTGTTCCTTGATGACATTTTGATATATTCTCGCGATGAGAAGCATGAGAAGCATCTGAGATAGGTTTTGCAACGCTTGAGAGAGAATCAGTTATATGGAAGCTTGTCAAAGTGTGCTTTCTTTAGACCCGAGGTGCATTATCTTGGTCATGTTATATCCGGTGATGGCAACTCTGTGGACCCATTAAAGATTAGAGCCATTATGGATTGGCCAGCACCCACCAGTGTCACCGAGGCCAGAAGCTTTATGGGCTTAGCAGGTTATTACAGACGCGTTGTGGCAGGATTTTCTAGAGTAGCTCATCCCATCACTTCCCTTCAGAGAAGGGGGAAGAAATATGAGTGGACAGAGAAGTGTGAGAGAGCTTTCCAGGAGCTCAAGAGAGCCCTCACTAGTGCACCAATTTTAGCAGTGCTAGATCCTTCGACAGACTCTATCGTATGCACTGATGCTTCATTGGATGGTTTAGGAGCAGTCATTATGCAAGATGGTCGTCCTATAGCTTTCGAGTCTAGGAAGCTAAGGACTCACGAGTTTAATTACCCTACCCATGACCCAGAGCTCACAGCGGTGGTTAATGCTTTAGTGAGATGGCGACACTTTCTTCTAGGTCACCAATTTGAGCTTCATTCAGATCACTAGAGCCTACAGTATATCTTTACACAGCCTAATATTAATGCTAGGTAGAGGAGATGGCTGGAGTTCTTATGTGAGTATGATTTTGATATTCATTACATCAAGGGGAAAGAGAATGTAGTTGCAGATGCCTTTAGTAGGAGATGGCAAAAGCTCTCATCTATGACTGCTAGTACAGATCTGAGAGAGAGCATTTTGCATCATTTGCCAGAGGATGGGTTGTATGTAGAGGTTTCTCAGTTTATCCATTCTCAGAGACCTCTTGAGGGGAGATTCGCAGAGTATTCACTAGAGTCTAATGGCCTACTATGCCATAGGGGACGCATCTATGTACCTTCTACGGGTGACTTGCGAGAGTTTATTGTGCTTGAGGCTCACAGAGCACCTTATGTAGCTCATCCTTGCCTGCACTTGTTGCTTCAGGGTGTGCATTTTTCTTTCAAAGCTCATAAGGTAAATATTCACTTCATGTGACATGTGGATAAATGGCCTCAATTGTTATTATATTGCTTTGAGTAATGTTTTCTTTCTCCATTTATTTGTTTATCATATTTGCAATTTGCAAGAGGGTTTGATGCAGAAATCATGTGTTCTTTTGAGGAACTGCGTCGTCTTGTTCACATTGATGATAAAGAGTCACAAGATCTAAATTATTCTAGTTTCTCAGCTTAGTATCATTGCCAAGTAAATACCCTATTTTTATGGAGGCATAATGATAGGTGCAATAAACTATGTAATGGTACCTTGAATGTGAAAAAATAAATTCCACCTCAAGTTAAGTTGGTTGGTTTTCTGGTGTGCCATTTGAGGTTATTGAGGCCAACACATTGTGAATGAACTATTTTTCATTCATGGCCATGCTTTGTACTTCTAAAAATATTGACAATAAGATTTTGGATATATTGTTCCCTAGGTACCTTCAGTGTATTGGGCCATCCTCCTCCATCTCCAAATAATTGAATATTTATAATTAATTCAATCAAATGACATTAAAGACTCGGTTAGCTCTTGTTTTAGTTAAATTGATGATTCATTTTCATTCAAACATAATTTTTCATAATTTCAGATGTTGAAGTCCCTTATCTTCCCAAATCAAGTGCCTGCAATGATAAGCTTTTTTTGTTTTTGCCTGTCAGAATTTTAGCCTAGTGGACAATATTTGAAAGTAGTTTGTCTCCAGATTTTGGAAACAGTGTGAACTATATGATTCTCTTTTTATCAATTTGATAAATCTCAACAAGGTGACTGATTCTTTCAATAAGGAAAATTGTGTTTGTTTTTGTATGTAGTTATGCAGAACTGAATTTCATTAAATGTTTTTGCTAAGGTCCTAGTCAATATTTTTTCTAACAACATTAGATGACTTGAACATATGTCCTCTTAACAATTCTGTGCATATTGAATTTAACATATGGCAATCCCATGAACTCTAAGGGCCCAATTCATCCAACAACTTGATCCCACACGGTTTTTGTCTGATGTTGCAGTTGAGTTTCAACTTGTTTGGTTGAATACAAACAAAATATTCAACCTAGGGCATCATTGTTCAAAAAGAAAACTAACCTTCCCAACTCTGAGCTTTTTAACTCTTATAAAGCATTTCCTTAACTCACCTTTCACACAATGGCATCAAATCCCAACGGTGAAAATGTGAGTTAGGGCCACATCTTCCAACAAATATTGTTTGCACGCCAAGCACTGTACAGGAACAGTCAATAAAAAGACTGAAATTCTTTGATTTTAAGACTTCAAAACAATTTAATCAGTGTGTGGAATGATCAAAACTTATAATACCAATCAATGAATGATTTTCCTATCATTGTATTGAATAGAGAGTTTAATAATATAAACACCAGACTATGTCTTCACAAGCAGAAAAGTGACTATTTGTAAAGAATTAAAAGTTTATTGATTGGTAGTTCATTACAT
The DNA here is from genome assembly GCA_027943335.1 of Chamaecyparis obtusa. Classification (NCBI taxonomy): domain Eukaryota; kingdom Viridiplantae; phylum Streptophyta; class Pinopsida; order Cupressales; family Cupressaceae; genus Chamaecyparis; species Chamaecyparis obtusa. The sequence continues at coordinate 193,114 of BSBK01003454.1, forward strand.
TGTCTTCTTTGACCATACACACCTCCACACAAGAAGGACTAAAACCAAACCATAGGACGGTCTAGGAATTTAGAAGAAATCCTATATTACAAAGCAAAACAAAATATAGAACTCAAGTCCCAAAGTAAAACTGAATGGCCTAGGTGCCCTGCACCAATACAGCCCCCCCACCCCCCCATGTAAGTCAATATTCTAAAGTCCTTGAATCCAAGCAAATGTAAGTCAATAACACCAAATATATCACTTAGAAGTCTTGTGAAGAGTCTTGGTGAGTTTAAGCCTTTTGAAGCACTTTAGAAATATTGAATACATCATTGCTTGCCAACTATTTGACAGAGGCTAGGAAATCATTGGTTCTTCAAGACAAAGATTGTTTGCACGCTAAGCACTGTACAGGAATAGTCAATAAAAGGACTGAAATTCTTTGATTCTAAGACTTCAAAACAATATAATCAGTACATGGAATGATCAAAACTTATAATACCAATCAATGAATGCTTTTCCTATCAATGTTGCATTGAATAGAGAGTTTAATAATATAAACACCAGACTGTGTCTTCACGAGCAAAGAAGTGACTGTTTGTAGAGAATTAAAAGTTTATTGCTTGGTAGTTCATTACATCATCTTCTTCGACCATACACACCTACCCACAACTTCTAAGACCCCTCTCCCATAAAACTCATGTACAAAACCGACCAAAATCCCCTTACAAACTGATTTTTAATTTCTTCTTAACTTGCACAGTCAGTTATATGACTGTTATAGTTAGTTATTTGTTTGCATTGTTGTCTAGTTGACAACTAGTTGTCAACTTTGACCACTTTAATCTTTCTTGCATCATCTTTAACCTTTCAAAAGGTTTTACGTTCATATCCTAATCCCCTAAACTCCCTAAACCTCTACTAAGCCCTCATTTAGCCCTTTAGGCCATAATTGCATAAAAATGCAATTTTACATCTTTTTGGCATATTTGCACTTTGAAGTGCAATTAAATGATAATAATGGCATCAATGGCCATATAACAAACTTAGATATACCAATAGGTCCTTGACCCTTACATAAATCCTTGGATCACTCGAGTGAGCCCATAAATCTATACCGTGTCATAAATCTCACATTTTGACATAGGATAAGAGCATAGTGATAGAAGATAGATCCATTTTGTGCATAACCTGAAGTCATCATATTCCATGAGAGTGCATCTTTTGAGAAAAAAAATTTGAACGTTTCAAGGGACCAATAGTTCTACAATTAAATCATCATAACTTTCCCATTACCTAACCATCACACATGGCACAAACTATCTTCAAACTGACAATATGTTGCATGTGTAGTACAAAACTATTAGTAATTGCAGATTAAATGCAGATAATTACTAATAGATTAAGCATACTATTGCTATGCTTAATTTGATAATATATTTTATTATTTTTTTAAAAAATTAAATTTGTTGTCGCTTTTCCGATGTTCAAAAGAATATACTTATCGTCGAAAATGCTATATACTCGATGACTATTCCAACCACCCCTCGTCACAATTTCGACCAACATTGTTTTGTCATTTCGACGAGAATGTTATACACTCGATGACTATCCCAACCATAAGTCCTCGCAATTTCGACCAACATTGGTCGCATAGATGAAAGGTATGGTCGATAATTCTTTCAGGTTGAAGTGATTATTTCGACGTCGGGTCCATCAATAATTCAACCGCTATAGACGTCGCAATTGTGACGACGGTTTTATGTGTCAAATAATTGACGAAAAAACTTCAACAACAGTTATGGTCATTTGGTCGACCAATTGGCATCTAAAAATTGACTAATCCTCGTCGAAAAACAAGCTAAATTTTACAAGTGACTGGAAAATATGGGAATGTGATTGCTGAAATCTTTGTGGATGACATCATCTTTGGAGGAGATGACAAAATGAGCAAAGCCTTTGCTGAAGAAATGAAGGAAGAGTTTGAAATGTCTATGATAGGAGCCATAAAATTCTTCATTGGACTACAGGTCCATCAGCTAAAGGAAGGTATCTTTATTTCTCAGTCCAAGTATGTAAAACATATTCTTAAGACTTTTGGACTTGAGGAATGCAAACCAGTTGGTACTCCTATGAGAACTAACCTCAAGTTATCTAAGAAAGATGATGCAAAAGAAGTAAATGAGACACTATATCGGTCTATGATAGGCAAATTACAATATGCAGTACATGGTAGACCGGACATTGCACATCCGGTTGGCATTGTAGCAAGATTCTCTACAAATCCTAAAGAGACACATCTAGTAGCAGTGAAGAGAATTTTCAAATACCTAAAAGGGACTGAGGAGTATGGCTTGTGGTTTCCTCACAAGGGAGGCTTCCAAGTAAAGGTTTACACTGATGCAGGTTGGGTTGGTGATATTGATGACAGAAAGAGAAAAAGTGGTGGTGCATTCTTTCTCGGTGGAAGGATTGTGTCATGGACAAGCAAGAAACATAATTGTATATCACAGTCTACAACGGAAGCTGAATATGTTGCTGTAGCAATCAATTGCACATAGGTAATCTAGATCAAACAGCTACTTGAAGGAATCCAAGAACAAATACCTGAACCGATTGCAATTTACTATGACAGTACAAGTGCAATTAACATATCCAAGAATCTTGTCATGCACTCTAAAACAAAGCATATTGCTATCAAGTATCACTACTTGAGAGAACAGGTACAGAATAAAGAAGATTGGAGTATGTTCCCACAAAAGAACAGATTGTTGATATCTTCACAAAACCATTACCAAAGAGTACTTTTGAGTATCTCAAAGGTAAATTACGAGTGATGCCCCTACCTGATCATCAGTAAACTTGCAAAGGTGTTCATTAGTTCATTATGCTTCAACAAAGGAATAAACCTCATCTTATCTGGACTGATGAAAAGGATTGTTGCTAGAAGGGGTAGCAGATTTCATTAAGGTAGTATTTCTGACTAGCCTTTGGCATTATTGTCAAAGGGGGAGATTATGACCAGGCACTAGTATGTGTGGACCGGTAGTGTAGTCATGGTTTTTGCCATCAATGCCAAAGGGGGAGATCGTTGGCATTAAGGGATGGTAACCGGTAAGATTGCAACCAGTACATGGCAATAGACATATTGTCATTGATTGGCAAAAGAGGTGTCGACATTTGTGGCTAAGGACACCAGTGTTGGATCTGTGAAGCAAGACAGATATCGCTGACAACCAACAAGTGCGTGGAGAGACTGGTTTGGCAACCAGTGACACTATGCAAGAAAGAAGAGACTATATATGCTCATCAAGAGCAACCGGTCACTAAGCAAAATGCATCGGCAACCGAGGAAAGGATACAACCGGTGTCGACTACGCAACCGAGAAAAGAATGCAACTGGTACAAACAAAGGTAGGAAAGGTGACAAGTCAATGCTCTTACCTGTACACAACATCAATTCCTTTACCTATTAAGAGAAGACTTCGTCATAATAGATGAACCAGGGAAGTCTTAGTCAACAAGCAATTTTCTAACTCTTTGATTGAGAGTTATTACACTAATTCATGGAGTCTCTGAGCTGTCAAGACGACTGATACGAGGCGCGATTGCAAGTGTAAATGCCAAGATTTGTGGCATTAAATCATGGAGATATCTCTTGTGAAGGAAAGCTTTGTGATACGCATCTGTCACTTTCTTTCATAAAGAAGATAAAGCAGAGCATGCATCGAATGTTTCCTCAGTAAACTAATACTCTACTGGGTGCTGGATCCGAAGATGATCTTAAATAAGTCATGCATGAGAAAAGCAATTACGGCAAGAAGTCTATATATTATGTTGTCTGGTGAGAATAGAGGTTGCCCTCATTCTGTCAAAGTAAAGAGTGAACTTGTACGCTGAAGAAGTTGAGGTGAATAGAAAAGAGAAGAGAAGAGAGTGTGCACAAAAGCACAATTGAAAAAGAGAACATACCTACAACGACTGGTAATATTTCTTAATTGAGTATAAAAGAGATCTTATCAAGCTATGCAAAGCCATTTCTAAAAGGTCAATCCTTCTATTGTTCTCTAACAATTACAATAGCTAAATCCCAGTATTTTGGGTGGACATTAACAAGTCCCTTATACTAAATCTTTTAACCGGGTGACATCTATTCAAGTGTTCTAAGTCCTCTAACCAGGCAAGCACTAATAGGCCTTATTGTATCAAATCCCTTAACCGGGTCGTATCTAACAGTGCGTTGTAATCCTTTAACAGGGAAGGCTCCTAATAGAATGCACTTCAAAAGTGTAGAATTTGTGAGGTTTCCTCACACCGTAGTTTTCACTCGATTTGGGTTTCCATGTGATAAATCTAGTGTTTCTTTGTGGTTGACTGTTTGCTACTATTCTTATGCTGGAATCTGTTTTTGCTTTCAGTTATAGTATACTACATCAGATCTGTTTTAAGGTTTTAAAGGTGTTGATTCACCCCTCCCCTCTCAACACCGATTGGGACTGTCAGATGTTACTGTCATTGAAGAGGAATTTGTCACTTCTCTGAAAATGTTGGCCTAGTGTTCAATTTGTTTTTGTCTCAGTGTCTTGTTCTGTGTCTGGTTCCTAGTTTTGTTTGGTTGTTGTCTATTTTGTTGCTAGTTGCTAGTTGTTGGTTTGGCTCTGCTGGTTGGTCCGTCTCCGGTAGTGTTTTTCCATGAAGAACTTTATTGATTATTTTTTGTAATGCTTTGTAAGGCATTTCGGGCTCCCCTCAAAATCTATTTTTGCCTTAATCCAAAACTTTAGGTGTTGCCCCTACTACTACAGGTGCAACCCCCTCTGGCCCTATGGACCATTCCTCTCTTCCTGCTTCTACTCCTACCCTGCTCCTAGCTTATGCTGCCACTGCATAGCTTTGTGTTGACAGGTGTGCTAGTGAAGTTTCTTTCGTTGGGGATCCTAAGGATAGCATCGCCTAGACAGTTATCCAACGACATAGGAAGAATTATTTTTCAAACTCTCACTCGCGGTGTGAGAGTGGCCTTCCCACTAGAGGGCTTCTAGTCTTTGTGCTAAGTGTTATATTTTTTCTTAGTCAATAACTATTGTGATGTCTATGCGTCGTTGATGGCCTGTAATTTCCACACTTTGATACCTTTGGGCCATGGTTGCGTAAGGGTCGGCCCCCTTGTTAGGCTGCTTTAATTTTCAAAAACATTTATCCTTGTTCATATTACTAAACGTACTCTTTATGACTATGTCTATATTTTGCCTAACATATGTTGAGATCTTTATTTTCTTCTAACAGTGAAAGAAGGGTGAAACCCTTATCTAGAGCAGTGTAATAAACTTTTAAGAAAATAGATGCTCCTTATGAACAGAATCGTGATATTTCAACCCCTTGAGAATTAGTGAATAGATTTGCCCTATCAATCTAAGAGCATTGTCTATATAAACATATGAAAGAAAACTCCTTCACTATTCTTTGATCTCGCCAATGCTCTACAAAAATTCTAGAACCTTTCTAACTTTGAAAGACGTCTCATATTCAATGTGACTTATCTCTCACAAATCTTGAATGAAGACACTTAAAAAAATGTACCAACAAAGAGATGGGTTTTATGAATATGCATGGAACTGTACCTTTAATGCAATCCCTTTCTTGATCATCATGTTGAATGCCCCTTGAAATCTGCATCTTCTCTGTGAAAACTACTGTATAGGATTTTTTGCCAATTAATCGCAATTTCTAATTGATTAATCACCCAAAAAATTGCGAAAACATCATTGAAAATGGTTGACCAAAAAATCGTTATTTTTTGGGGAATAAATCAGCAGCATTGGCAATTCTCAATTAATTGGGTGTAATCGTGATTTTTTGCAGATTTCTGCTTCTATGGGACTCCTTCCATCTAAATGCAGGCTTGATAATATATTGAATCTATATAGTATGTACATTGCATGAGATTGTAATGAAAACATCAGTACGAATTAGATGCGCATAACATGTCTTCTTCTAAGTGCTGCTTTAATTTGTCAATCTTTGTTCTGCTCATTTTCATGTTATAGTTCAAGTGTAATGAAGTAACAAGAGACTTCTGATAAAATTAGGATGCCATTATCAATATACCCACAAAACTTCCAAGCGTATGGTGGAAACCAAGAACCATCATTTGAGTGGTCGGTGAAATTTGAAATGTCAGCCATCCCTTCTTTTAGACTTGAGATTATAGAACAAGGATATAAAATTTAAATGAATGCATATGTTACATTATCTTATGTGAAAGATGTCAACCTGCTAATGTTATGCAGGTTGTGACATTACAAGTGTAAAGATCAAGAGAACAGATAAGAGATCTCCTTGACCAACAACAATGGGAAAACTCCCCAATGAATACGATTGTCTTTTCAAGAAATTCTGATGAGAGTAAAATGCCCTTGCAGTGTAGATGTACAATGGAATCGCAGCATCTGCTCCGTAATTTGAGCAGCTTTAGCAGATGATGAGGTAAACAGAGATTTGGGAATTGTGGCTACAACTCACATAACCATCTTGAATAAAAACAGGAATATTTCCTTCCTTCAGATTTCCAATCATGGATTCCTGATCCTTTGAATTTTGTTTACAAATCTATTATATTGTTTAAAAGTACAATTTACCTTGAGATCTTTAATAAAGATGTACAACAAAGTGATCACCTTCATTTGAATTCTGCCTTGTCTCTTTGGGGTGCCAAAGTTGAGAGCTGCCTCACAGATTAAGAGATTAACAGGTCATTTAAAGCCTGTAAAACTGGAATACTTGCTTCTTATATTATGAAATGAAGGCCTAAACTAACTCAGAAGAGTCGAACATGTCATTGTTACAACGACCTCTCAAGTTCCATGTTTCAAGAACCTTTTGCATTGCATAGTGAACTCTGAAATATAGAAATTACAGAAAAATTACTGTTTAGAAACAGATAAAAGAGTAAGATAGCATGACATTTTCAATTACTCATTCTGTCAAGAGAACTAAGTAAACAATATAAGTTGCCAAAAAAGATTTCAACCAAGAGACTTCCAGGGAATTATTTTATATTTTTTAAATTTTTAAAAACACTGAATGTTTCTAAAACAATATCCAAGTCCCATCATGCAGTCTGAGCAATCAACTCAGTTCCTTCATTAGATTGATGTTAATATATGTCCAAATGAAAAAATTATCGACTTCTATGGACTGTCGTCCCTCCAGCTATAAGGGGGATTTGGCACTGAAAAGGGTAAAAATATCTACCAAGAAACGGTCAATTTCTTTCTATCATATGTAGTCACTGGTTTAACCTGAAATCTTGTCCATTCTAAGATTGGAGATAACTATCAGGAAGGCATTTACAAATTTCAATAAGCAAAAAAATTTAAATAAACATGAGTGTATGTAATATGGCTATAAAGTTTCTTGGACAAGAAACAATGCCACGGTCTAACCTCGATCCTTTTCTGGGATTACCATTAAAAGGTAAGAGGATGATGAATGTGATAGAGCATCTGTAATGTGGACTTGTATAGATTGTTTTTTTTGCCTAATCTGACATGTTTTGCAGCTCACTTGACTCTCAATGAATAGTTCGACAACATCAAGAAACTGCAATTGCATAACCCTGGGAAACAGTATGGCCCAACAACTGACAAGGGAGTTTCATGGTGTACAGTGCATGTGCTACAAAATATATGAACTTGGTAACCAGCACAATGTGGAGATACATTCTAAAACAATATTATGATAACACTGAAAAGTTTTACTGCTTACATTAATCCTTAAGTCAATCCAAGAAGGCCATTTTCAATGTAAATATATAGAGGAACTTGAGCATGAGTATATTTGACTTTCTTACCTCCATGGCATATGGTCAAGAAACATCGACGGTGAAACAACAATGTCCTTGAAACTTTCTCTCTGTCTCAATATTGCCCTGTGAGGATGATCCTCAACACGATGCCACTTCCAATTTCTCCATGAAGGCCACGTATTTTCCTTGGCTTCTGGAACCATATGAATGACCAATCCTGGAACATACATTTCTACGGGATCTCTCTCTGCAGCATCAAGTTCTAAATTTGTATCCATAGGCTCAGATATTGTATTTCCAGACATAGCTGTGTGTGTAATTGTTGACTCAGAAGAGTGCACACTAAACTCGTTAGTATCCGTTTCTTTGTGTCTGCCCTCATCCTCATCATTGCTATGCTTCTCTGCATCAGAATCCTGAATTAGAACTGAATGCTCTTCAAAGGAGGCATTATCCCTTGATTCTGCACCTGCAGGCAATGCAGATGTCTGCTTATCAGAAATGCTTGTATGCTTATGCCTTCTACTCCCAAAAGATAAGGACTCTTCAATCTCTGTGGCATCAATAATTACATCCCTATGTGTCTCATCATTCAGCAAATCCCCTTTAAATGATGCATGTAATTTACATTTAACAGGAATCCTCACAGGACGAGTAGAACTAAGTTTTGGCATGTTTGTGATACATGAAGTTGCATGATTACAAAGGAATACCCCACCTTTTATCGTGTTTTTAATACGCCTTCGTTTCTGATTCTTATTCTTTCGGATCACAGAGCTGGATTGAGATATCTGAGCAGAAACCTCTTCATTGTTCTTACCCTGAAGATATTTATTTGCACGCAAAAGGCGCCTTGTAAGTTTGGATATCATAGCAGAATCTGTTGAAGAATCTGCTGCAAGTGCCGCAAGTGCTGCCGCTCTCAGCCGAAGGATTGAAGTAATTGAAAGCCTCGATGAAAACTCATCATTGTAGATGATACTGCAAATAATAATCAGTTAATAGCATGCAGATTTCTGATATCTAGATTAGGTACACAATCACCATCAATTAAAAATGATGTCAGCTAATAGCTTATAAAGTCAAAAGAAAGAATAGGTTATTAAGCCTTTTTACAGTTTTGATCAATAGTTGTGTATCCTATTAACATTAGCACTGAATTTCATTGGCATCATATAAATCTCTCATCTAATTAAGTCTTTGGATATTATGAATCCTTTCTTTACATGAAAGAAATTAATGATCATTTCTGAAGATTAAATCACTCAGAAAATATAACTCTTGCCAAAATCAACTTAGTAACATGGACTTTTGATATAAAATACTCATGATTTAAGCACCTCTAAAAGAGATTTTACCTTGTAACAAAACCAGAGCATGCATCAGCTATCACTGCATCTACACAGGGAAGGACACCATATGCATATACATGCATGTTTGGGTATTGCCCATACATCTGCAGATCATGGAAGTCACAAGGCATGATATATACATTTTCTATAAAGCAGAAATAAAGTCATCTCTTGCAACTAAATTAACTATGGATTGAATGCAAAGACCCCTTCCAAATGCACCCTGAATTTTCACTCACAAACTGATATCTTGCTGTTTATGCAAATATCTTGTTTTTCTGTTTATATGTTCAGATAACATTTTTCTGTTTGGTACTGTTTTATCATAAATATTACATAAATATATGTTGTATATTGTTGCTTGTGACTTTGACCAACTCTCAAAATTTTTAAACTTTCCTCAAAATTCATTTGATTCCATTACTCGTTCCATGAGCATATGGGTATATGTGAAAGTTCCTATGTGGGAGAAGTTTGCATCTATCCTCAATATGATGATGCCTCTTTGATGGGTATAATTAGCAAGGAGATTCGTATCTCTAAATTTTCCAGACAAAACAAAAGGTGTTCAGCTTAAGTTGTGCTACATTCGATTGCTTCGAATGGGGCCTGTTTCAAAAAGGAGCCAAAGGAACAACAGTCCCAGCCTGATCACTCAAACCTAATTTTTAATTGGTAATGGGCACAAGCATTTTGAGGTTTTTGTTTGCACAATATTAGAAACAGATTGTTCTTTGGGGATGTGAAAGCTTCTTGATCCTGAGACTACATTAATCAGTCCTATGGAGCTCCATGATCATGTTGTTTGTGTCAAGCCAGGTTTAAGAAAGTCTTTAGTAAATGTATTTCATAAAGGGATTTGCCATCCCAAGATCACAATGGTAATTAACAATTGATTGAAGGTCTAGAAGGATACAGATCAATCGCATGTGCATGTTGTTCTACCTTTTTTCTCCCTACTATGCTCCATTAGTAGACACAAGTGTTCCCCTTCCAATATTTATGTGTTGCAATAAATGTAGCTTGCAATGTCAGAGAGGCCAAAGCAGCTACAAATGGCAATGTCAATAAATCCTGAGATTGAAAAGAAATTGAATCTGTAAGATCAGGATTTACTTCCAAACACATGCCCCACCAAAGTAATCCACCACCTAATCAGCTTCTTGTCAGATTTGTGGGAGCAAAAAAGATGTATCTGCAGATTCTGAAAACATCACATACAAAACAACCATGATTCTGAATCTCAATAATTCAATATGTGTCATTTAAGGAACAATTCTTTTTGCTCTGGCCTGAAAAGTCTTTGCCCTCAACTAGGAATAACCTCGAATTCAAGAGAGTGCTGCCAAAAAGGATTTTGGTGGGACAATGAACTCAAGCACGGGTATATGCAACATGATTATTCCTCTCTCAGGAAACCATACATCAAAGCCCAGCTCAGTAATACCTGGAGGTTTTTGTAATAGAAAAAATTTGGATCAGGTGAAAAACATCTACAAAATGCAGTCTCGTGTAAACCCATAGAAGCCAATTTACCTGTTCCAAGCACATCTGAGTAGTCAAAATGTGTCGATCCTGATTCTATGACTTTGTGTACAGAGAAGATTAGTCATGAAAGGGATGGGGATCAACCAACCCAAGATTCTATGGGTTTTGTGGGACTACCTTGTGCAGGTGACCCATAATTTACATGTATATATGCACAAGCAACATGTTTTGAGCAAACATCAGATAATAATGTGAATGTGACTTATGATCCCATCATTGCTCTTAAAGAATTGTGCACAAGGGAGGGCCTTAGATTTTTGAAACCAGCATTCAAATGGAGCTTTGAATATGATGGATTCCCATGCACAAGTTGAAGGGATCATCGCAGGCAGTATATCAGCATTTTACCAAGTTCACCCAGCCACCTAATTACCCAACAACCACTTGAGCAACCATTGACCTTTCACAAAACCGTAATTAAGTAAAATGCAACCAGTGGCATTTTACAAGGTTCTGAAAACCTTATCGGAACCCGATGAGGTCCTCGAAACCTCATCCGGACCCAAAGCCTTGTTGCAAACAATAAAATGAAGAAAAGGAAAAGTCAAATCAATTCTATTGGCATGCTATTGATGGTTTCATAACTGTAGGTGGGGCCTGCAACAATTTCTAAATTGTCCTCAAAAGCCCGCTAATGGATTTTATTTAAATAAACAGAAGACTCCTGCTGTTGTGATTCAGAGTTGGTTTCGGGGACATCAATGTTGGAAGCACTACAAGTTATGTATGGAGGCCTTGATCGATATCCAGAGTGTCATCAGAGGAAGATTGGTGTTACAAACTTATTCTATTCAGCGATACTTTCATGGTCATACAACCTGTTTAGCGGTTCTGAGAAAGGAACTAACCAATATTTCAAAATAGAAGGATGCAATGCAGCAACAAACTGAGCGGATAGGTTGGGAGGTCATGAGATTGAGGCATTTCAAAGCAAAGTTGAAAAACTAAATGATGAATTAATGAGGATGGACAAATTTCAAGCTTAAGAACAAGCCTCGATGACCGCAATTTCTCGGTGAATCCTTGAATGCAGAAAAAGGTCTTTTCACAAGGGTTTCCACTTGAGTCGAAACAAAGTTTTAGAGAGCTTTGCAGTGTTTAAATTTGGTTACAGAATATTTTTCATAAACTTCAAAATTCAACCATTCTATATATAGCCAATTTGTTGGATAATCAGATGATTCTAGTACAATGTTTCTGGGTAGGTTATTAGCCCTTGCATTGTATAATAATAGTGCACTACACTCATCAATCTACATTCAGAGGAGTGAATTTGTGGACATATTTGTGGAGGCTGGAATGGGTGACCTGAATTACTATGTGAATGACCTTGAAGCACCAATGTTAAAAGAATCTAAAACTTGAAAAACTGGATTATTGTTTAAACTTATAGAGTATTCTTTCCAGACTATTTGTTGAAGGTTGAGGAATGTTTGCGACCTGAAAAGGTTAGAGTTTCCAAATATTTGCATGCCAGCAGTGAGCGTAGGTTATTATTACTTGATCATTATAAGGAGAAAATTTTAGAAATGGGTTCCAGTCCCTTGAACTTGTTTAAGGCTGATGAGAAAGATGCTATTTCAAGGATGATCATGCCGTTTGATAATATATGCTATGGCTTGGACCCAATTGCAGATACTTTTAAACAGTTTGTCACTGTAGAGGGAGCAGAGGCAACAACTCATATTCAAGGCCGGATAAGGGATACCAGCGAACTCATAATCAGAGATTCATAAGGAAGCTTATTGGAATGCATGAAAGTATGAACATCATGTTCTCAAGTGTTTTCAGAACAATACCCTATTTCATAAGGCTCTAAAAGCGACATTTGATACATTTTGTAACAAAGTATATGGAGTAATCTCGACTACAGACATACCCTCTGAAATTGTCTGATAATGCACTAAAGAAGGGCAGTAGTGAGAAATTAAATGGCAATGAGATTGAGCTTGCACTTGAAAAGGTGATGAAGATTCTTCAGATAAAGATTATTTTGCAAAATTTTACAGAAAAAACTTGCTCGTATATTGCTGTTTGACAGCAGTGCAGATGTTTGTAATGAATGACACATGTTGAACTAATTGAAGGACCAAAATGGAGCACAATATACAAATAAAATGGAGATACATATTTACCATTACGCACGGAGGATTATTTTTTCTTTGGTAATGTTTGTTTTAATTTGTACTTGAAACTTTATAAACTTTTGGAGTTAAAAGAGGATATAAAAGGACAGTTACACCTCCAAGAGCCCATTACAGAATTGAAGGCCTCAAAAAAATATCTTTAAATATATAATAAGAGAACATTACAGGGAGCCTCATTTCCTGATCCCCCTTATGCTTTAACATATGAGTGAGACTTGATAAAGGGAGGACATTATCATACATTTCTGAAAAGGGGAGATGTGATCTTTTTGTACAAGGAGGGGGAGTGTAATGTCCCATACTAGGTCTAGATTCAGTTATTACCAGAATGAACCCAAATTCAGTTTTCTTACGTCCTAAGCTGAATTGACAAGGATATTGTTGTCGGCATAATTGTTATGTACGGGTGTTGTTAATAAAGTCATGTTATGTTAATCTGGGCAGTTAGTACTGAAAGGGTAAACCGTTACGACGCGACGGTTCGGTCGTGTCCCTTCGGAAACTATATGTATACACTTGTTCTGTGTTGTAGACGATTGAATGTATAAGTTCTTATGATTATGAATGGAATAGCTTATTGTCTTCTATGTTGCGTACTTGAATATCTGATTGTGTTTATGTATCTGTCTGTTACCCCACGAGGGTAAACATCTGGCGCCGCTGCCTAGACATACCCGGATGGCGAGTAGGCATAATGGGCTTACCCGTTGGTGAGATAAACCCAGAAGCAAATGATGCCCGTACTGAGTTGTACGAAGGAGAGGATAATCACGCATGGGAATTCCAAATTTTATTCCAAGTAGCTCTTGAAACTTACGTCCGAAGGGAGGCAACAAACCAAGACGTCCCTACAGGCGTAGTGTGGGATGCGATTGGGGCTAATCCAGCAGCCAATCGACTATTGAACCAACTTCCACGGTTGCTGGCACAAGCAGCACTAGCACGACGCGTTCGGCAGGAGGAAATTGATCGAGAGGAACGCTGCCAAGAGATCCTCCGTGCATTCCACGCCCGAGAGCATCTTCATCGCCGTCGGGAGGAAGGAAATGACAAACAGTAAAGTTTTTGAAGTATGAAACGAAGGGGAAGGGAACGCAAAAATTCAATTGTAGTACAATTGAGAATGTTGTAAAGCAACATGAATTAATAAAAATAAGTGTTCTTTTTGATTGAGCAATGTGTATAGTCTGTCTTGATGCCCAATAATTTAAATAAAGATCGGTATAAAAAAGTGGTAGATGACGAAGGGGAAGCCGCACAGAAGGCTTTGATCTCCGCGCAACAACATGAATGTCGGTATAGGCTCAGGCAACTTGCCAAGGACCAGCTTGCCGGAGGGTTGCCCAAAGGGGACCTCGGAAGTGGCACGGAAGTTGTAGAAGCCGACTTAGAACAATTCATTTCGCCGGAACATCGAAGAGTGCGGAGTAGAGAAGAATTAATTGAGGAAACACGAGCGAGGAAAACCTTACTCCAAGAAGAACGAAACCGGTTTGAAGACTTGACCCGTACACCACGTGTGGAGGACCGAGATCACGAAGGGAACCATACGGACGAGGGTGACGGTGACGGAATTGCCGGAGGTACCAGGGATAGTATGACTGAAGGCACTCGAGACGCGCAGGTAAACCCTCCGTTGGAGCCCACGACTCCACACAACACAGTTCCACCGGTTCCACAGGCACAAGTACAAGTGCCATTAGTAAACACTACACAAAGCAACACAACAGGGGTGGGTGTGGGTACCAGCACAGGCGGTGCCGGACAACCGAAAGCAGCCCAACCACCTATGGCAGCACACAAAGAAAAGTTGCCCAAATTCCATGATGATGGAAAGGACGACTCAACATGGCATTGCCGTACATGCGAAACCATCTGGTCAGCCAACGAGGTGACTGACCAGGACAAATGGATGAAGCAATTCCCCGCTACACTCAGGGGAGTTGCCATTGACTGGTACTCAGACTTGGATAAAACCAAGATAGCCACATGGGACGAACTCAAGAAACTATTCGAGAAGGAGTTTCGGCTTCTGAGAGACGACAATGAGATAGTCTCCGAAATCTACAGAATGAAACAAGGAAAAAAGGAGACCGTACGAGCGTATGGCTGCCGGCTAAAGGAATTAGTCGGAAAGATGGAAAGCCAACCGGCCAACGGCCTAAAGAAGAGGTGGTTTGTTAAGGGCTTGAACTCTAAGTTACATCGAAAGATGAAAATCGTACCTCCGACATCCTACGATAATGCATACAACTGGGCCATGGACCTGGAAAGTGAGAACAAGACATCCAAAAAGAAGAACAACAAATCCTCCTCGTCCGACGACGACACTTCCGAAGAGGATAGTAGCAGTGACGACCAACCAAAGAAGAAAGTTACGGCACTTCAAAAAGACATGGAAAGAATGTTAAAAGAATTCAAGTCAATGAAGGGGACAACAAGCAAGGATGATGAATTGTGGTGCACGGATTGTAAGGAGAGCGGCCACACGAAGGGTGCCTGTCCCAAGAAGGCATTCTGTGACATCTGCTAGATCATGGGACATCCTACAAAGGAATGCCCATACAATCTAAAGGCGCGTAACCAGCAAGTGCTCTATACACAAGAGCAGCCCCCCCCATCGGATTCAAACAATAATGCATCTTTCGGAGGCTATCGGGGAAACCGACGAGGCGGAAGAGGGAATAATAATAATTCCACCCAAAGCAGAGTCCAGTACGATGCGAAGGGACGCCCAATGATTCAATGTCGGGCATGCTACGAGTGGGGTCATTTCGCAAGGGAATGTAGTAATAATGATGCCCCTCAAAAGCTATGTCGGTGGTGTGGGCCCGGTGACCATGAAGATGCCGATTGTCAGAAGTCTGGCATAGGGGCCAATCTGATTGATATCGAAGGCAACACACGGGTTAAAGAAGTTATACTTGCTCTTACCCGAGGGCAAGTGAAGGAAGCCCGAAACCCCCATCCCTATACGGAGAAGTAGAGAATGGTAGAAGCAAGGGAGGAAATAGAAAGGGCGATGAAAGCCCAACGGGGAGAGATGCACGAATCATCCGGACCCTACTGCACAAACGCGGAGAGGAACATTGTACGGCAGATGCTCCAACTGGAGGTACCTGTGAAACTGGAGGACCTCCTACACACCATGCCTCAATTGGGGACAGTCCTGTTGGGTACAAAGGTTGATAAACCCAAACTGAAGCACACGGACGCTTCCGTACCGGGAAGCTCGGCAACAAATCCAGTTGTGCTTACCGTCAACAACTGCAGACGCCCAACCGTGGTGGAGATGGGCATCCTGGGCACCATCCTAACGGATACTATAGTAGATGGCGGTTCCGGGGTAAACATCCTTTAGGAGGACACATGGAAAAAGCTAGGACAGCCCACTCTGTGGCCACCTACGTTTAATCTGCTAAGTGCCGATCAGTATGGGATTAAACCCCTCAGCACGTTGATGGCACAACAAGTCACCGTGGGTGCACAACCATTTGTGCTCAACTTTGTGGTCATTCCGTTAAAACAGAAAGGGTATGACGCCATACTCGGAAGAGGTTGGCTGGTGGCAGCGAAAGCAAACCACAACTGGAAACGGAATACACTCTCGATGGAGAGCGGAGGCAAGAAATTTACTATTGATCTTCGGACCCAGTTGGTAAGCGAGGAACTTGCCTCTTCCTCGGGATTTGAATCCGAAGGGGAGAATGACCCACAAGACGAAGGCAGAGAGGGGATGGATCCGGATGCCGAAGACATACTAAAACTCGAAGGATGTTGTTCGGAGGATGACACAGATTCATTAAATGGATTGTTCCATTGGCAGCAAGAGGACTATGAGATGTTCTCACCCTCCTGTAACGTATTAAGCGTCGAAGAAGAAGAGCCAGATCAATATCCTCCAGAGTACGGAGAGTATAAGGAAGGAGAAGCTACAATGGACACCGTATCCGCACATCAGTTTAAAAACAACGAGGCTATGAAGTATGAAGAACTGACGGTGAAACTTTTGAATCTGGGTACGGAGATGGATGAGAAAATCTTTCTGGTAGGGGACGATTGGAACCCAGTGCTGAAAACGGCAGCATTCAAGATCTTCACCGAGTACAAAGATGTATTCGCATGGACTTATAAGGATTTGAAGGGGGTCCCACTGGAGTTATGTGTTCACCGTATCCCATTGGTACCAGGCGCAATACCAGTACGGCAGCGGTCGTACAGAATGAATAAAAACTATGCTGCGAAAGTACAAGAGGAGATTGAACGAATGCTAGAGGCTAAAATTATCTTCAAGGTGCAGACTAGTGAATGGGTATCCCCCATCGTAATATCTCTTAAAAAGGATGGCAACTAGATCCGGATCTATGTCGACTTCCGGCGTCTCAATGCAATCACTGTTAAGGATCCGTTTCCCATACCGTTTACGGACTCTATTCTTGAGGTGGCCAGCCATGAAATCTATTCATTTATGGACGGATTTTCCGGCTATAACCAGATATCAATCGTGGAAGAAGATACGCTGAAAACGACATTCGTGGTGGAGGACGGAGTATATGCTTACAACCGGATGCCCTTCGATCTCTGCAATGCTCCAGCAACGTTCCAACGAATAATTCTCCACATTTTCGATAAGATGTTTGTGGGTAATTTCAAGGCGTTCCTGGATGACTGGTCCATCTACAGTGGGGAGGAGACGCATCTGAAGGCACTCGGAGAATGTATGGACAGGTGCCAGAGGGCACGACTCGCACTAAACCCTAAGAAATGCCGATTCATGGTACCCCAGGGTAGACTACTGGGGCATATAGTGTGTAAAGCGGGACTCAAAACAGACAAGGATAAAGTTCGGGTGATTGTGGAGATGGAACCCCCACAGGATGTCACAGGGGTAATGTAATGACCCTTACTAAAAAGGCCACTAAAACCTCTATTGCTGGACTAAGCAATTCTGTCAAACACTTGGCGTGCAATTGAATAGGGTTGTTGAAATGTAAAATGCTCAGAGAAATAATTGATGAGCAACAAATCCACAATGCTCAATGATACTAAACAGTGCCAATATGTACATGCAATCAATGTAAATGTAGACTTTCACAATCAACTACAATTCTCAGATTTTCAACAATTGTGGCACTAGAAGACAACTACAAAGCATTCGATGCAAGAGTTCTTATTGTTTGAACTGACTAAGAGTGTTTGTCACATACAATTGATTCCAATTATGATATGCAAAGTAAGACAGTGACTGATTTCTAATTATGCATTGAGTGTTACAGCAGTGACTATGAATGCAACCCTTATACCAATGCAATGATCAACACAACTAACTAAGGTATATATCATTCAAAGACTGATTACAACAGTGACTGAATTACAACTAGACTGTTCTTCAAATCAGTACATATCCATTAACATTTGCTATTTTTTCTTATGACCAAATACAATATAAAGAACCTGGAAATTGACGCAATGTGTAAGCCAAAATGCTGAAGGAAATGAGGTCGAACTGCACCCCAAAAGCGCTGACTGTCAATGATGACTGGGACTGAACTGGAGCACCAAAACTGGGCCGTACCCCTGCTGCTGTACCTGGCCGTACAGTACGGACATGTACGGCACTGATAACAATTTTTTGCAATGATGTTGGCAGCTGAAAATACCAGGAACAGAATCGCCTGGGGTTATATGATAACCTCCCAAATTCGTAAAATCAAACTCCAAGGGTACAGGGAGTTATGAATGAAAATGTGTGACTCAGCTGTATAACAGGCCCTGATAAAAACTCCACAAAAATGCACCGTATTGCTTCCAAACCCTTGTCAAAATGATTCTCCAATGAGTAGATGAAATTCAAGACTCCTATGCAATCAATATCAAACCCTTATTCAACCAATTACAAACCCTCAATATCAATTTTTCAGGTCTGCTTTTTCGGACTGCTTTTCCGGGTCTGCTTTTTCGGATTTGATTTTTCAGACTGCTTTTTCGAACCTGCTTTTTCGGATCTGCTTTTTTCGCTTGCTTTTTCTTCCTCTTGCAACCAAAACTCAAACCCTCAGGTAAATCTGAGGATTCCAAATAAGCTCAATATGAAATGGCTAAATACCACTTCCAATGTGCAACCCTTCAGAAGATATCTCACTTCCTCAGTTATGCAAATCCAAGGGAGTTATCGTTCCCAAAGATCTAATGAAAATTTGCAGACCAAATGACTACAAATTGCTCCAATATGGAAAAATAGAAGAATCCTCGAATCAACTTGTCCAAATGAAAGTCCAAGCCCTCTATTTATTCTTTTCCTTGAGAAGTTGCTAGAACTTCTAGAAACATCCAATTATAATGTACTTTATAATAAAATAACATTATAATAATAAAGTACATTTCTCAACTCAAAATTATAACAATGTAGGCCCAAATGTCTCATAACTGAATGTAGGCCCAACTACGACTGAACGTAGACTCAAGACTGAATGTAGGCTCTACTACAACTGGATGTAGGCTCAAACTGGATGTAGGCTCACTCTGGATGTAGGCTCCACTACAACTGCATGTAGGCCCAAACTGGATGTAGGCTCTACCGAATGTAGGCTCTTTCAGCAATATGCAATCAAATGATCAACATAATGACCCTCTCTCCAAACCATTTGCCTACGAGAGTCGATGATAGGCAAATCCGTCATGCCAAACGATGTCAGCCAAAATGGGGACATGATAGGTAAAATCTTTTCTAGGACATATCGGTTATTACCGAAGGTTCATAAAAAAAATTTCCCAGATATCTTACCCCTTAGATAACCTTACAAGAAAAGGGGAACCGTACGTATGGGGAACAACACAAATGGAATCCTTCCAAGAACTAAAATCATGATTGTTGGCGGCACCTATATTGGCCTATCCAAACTGGGACAGAGAGTTCCATGTGCACGTGGACGCCTCCAACTATGCAATAGGTGCGACATTGGCACAAGTTGGGGACCATTGGTTGGATCACCCGGTCTACTTTGCCAATAGACTACTCTCGAAAGCAGAAAAGAACTACAGTACAACTGAAAGGGAAGCACTTGGAATGGTCTACGCCGTCCAGAAGTTCAGACATTATTTGTTGGTGACACCCTTCACCTTTTATGTAGACCACCAAGCTCTGATGTACTTGGTGAATAAACCAATTATCCAAGGCCGGGTGAGTCGATGGCTGCTATTACTACAAGAATTCACATTCAATATTATAGTACGGCCAGGGAAGAGCCACGTGATTGTCGATCAACTGTCACGGATCAAGTCGGGAGAACAAGCGGGAGGGGTGAATGACAATTTTCCGGACGTGCACCTATTCCGGATTGCAATTTTACCATCTTGGTACACTCGTATTGGCGAGTACCTATCTACGTCCCAGTTCCCTCGAGACATGCCACCAGGGGAACGACGCAAACTGGTTTTGAAAAGCCGAACGTTCCAACTTATCAATGGGCTCCTCTACAAAATGGGGACAGATCAAGTACTCCGACGGTGTGTGATGGAGGAAGAGATTTCGGGTATCTTGAAGGAGGCTCACGAAGGACCAGCAAGAGGCCATATGGTGGCCGACGCTACACAGTGACACCAGGGAATGGGTCGGAAGTTGTGATATGTGCCAGCAGGCCGGAAAACCATTGAAGCGAGATTTCATGCCATTAAATCCTTTGGCTTCGCAGGAGCTATTTGAGCGTTGGGGACTTGATTTTGTGGGACCTTTAAAAGTCAGCAGACCTCGGCGGTGTACATACATCGTGGTGGCTACGGAGTACTTGACGAAGTGGGTCGAAGCACGGGCCCTACCAGACAACACGGCTGTGAGTACAACAAAGTTCATCTACGAACAAATTATCACTAGGTACGGCATTCCACTCCAGCTAACCAGTGACAAGGGAGGTCATTTTGTGAACCATGTGGTAAGACTCCTCACAACAGAATTCAAGATTTTTCACTCCTTGTCTAGTCCATATTATCTGAGAGCCAACGGTCAAGCGGAGGCGACGAACAAGATTCTGGTCTCGGTCATTTACAAGTCATGTGGGGTAGAAAAAGAAGACTCGGAGGAGAAGCTACCGTCGGTATTATGGGCATACTGCACCACTTACAAAGTGACCACAGGCCAGACACCCTTCCAATTGATGTACGGACAGGAAGCTGTAGTGCCGATGGAGTTCATGGTGCCAAGCCTCCGAATTGCTATTGATAATAAACTTGGTGATATGGAGAGCCTGAGGGAGCGCCTCTACGCGCTAAACAAGCTCGACGAACGAAGGTTGATGGCACAATGGGCAATGGACGTTGTCCAACAACGCAGAAAACACTGGCACAATAAACACATCCATCGGACGAGGTTCACCCCGGGGCAGTTAGTCTTGAAATACAATGGCCGAAACGAGATCAAGCCCGAAAAATTCAAAGTCAAGCGGTTAGGCCCCTATAAGGTCCAAGAGGTTGCAACTAACGGGTCCGTCAAGCTCTGGACTCTCAACGGACAGGAAATTGCAAATGCTGTCAATGGCTCGAAATTAAAGGTATACCATCAAAGGTCGGAGGCGAATTGAAGGCACTCAGCCGATTAAAAAAAATTAAAAAAATTAAAAATATATATATATGTATATTTATATATTTAAGCACCGTACGGCCGTACGGCAAAAAAAGCATGAAACTCACCGCACAACACATAACCGTACGGCATTCAGCATAAATTAAGACTGTACGGCATATGGAAGACACTAAGCCGTACCAGCACGCAGGAGAAAACAAAAAAGAAGACAAGGGGAGATAGATTTGTCGTACGGTTGTACGGCCTCGGTAAATGTGTAAGGTCTAGCTTACCATACAGTCACAGCATGAGATAAGAAAGCCGCACAAACACACACAAGGAGGAGTCTAATTCCATACGGCTGTACGGCCAGCTTCACGGAGAAATAAGGAGAATCTAGTACATATGTCGTACGCCAACTAAAAAGTAAAACGTGCATAAGGAGGAAAATGCCCCTTGACCAAGCATTCCGTAGGGTACCAGGGGAGCAATAAAAAGCACGGTAGAAGCAATCATATTTTTTTTTAAAGGGTTTTGTACGGGTGGAAGGATGTGAGGAGACCACGTGTAGGGCTACAGAAGAAGACAATTAGGAAGCAGTTGTACAGTAGTTAATAACGGTTATATCTTCATCACGACCAGGAAGTCATGAAGATGCAATCTACAGGCAAAAGAAGTTGGAGGAAGAAATTGGAAGAGGACCCCAGAAGTATGAACCGGAATACACCAAGAGTTGCAGGCGCAGGCACAGGGAAGAAGCTGAAAATTCATAGGCCTCCAATGGCAGCCACGGGATCTCAGCGAGAGAAAGTCAAAGTACAGAATATCGCATTCGAAGGTTTGAATGGTTTAGAATGCCGTAGATGGTGGAAGGAGAACGATAATTGTCCAAACACTCGACTGATCAAGGACAGCCTGTCAAGGGCCCAGGTGCAATGGGTAATTGAAATGCCCATTTTCTACATTAAAGATTTTGAAGGTCCATTGCGGGCGATGATCGAGGCCTTCCATAGTTTTTCTAAGACCAGTACCATTCCTTACTTGAGTCACTCGGTGACAGTTTCTTTTACAGCATCGGAATTCCGCCGAGTTTTCGGGTTACCAGACAGAGGGGTACGGGTTGATCTAAGGCCACAGAAGATGGCTATAGAGAATAAAGACTTCTACATCAGGCTAATTTGCAGAGATAATCTTACACCAGCAGAGAGGGAGTCTCTTCGGAAGACGTCCCATAATCGCGGCATCAAGAAAATGTTCATCAAGGAGGGCCACTGGCGAGCTCTTATGGATTTGGTGAAGAGTCGGCTTACGGGGTCTAGCCACGCCTCTGATATTTCATTTCAGCAGGTTACCCTGATGAACCACCTTCTTGGGGGCAGAATGTACGATTGGGCGACAGTGTTGGCAAAACGGATGTATGCATTCATGACCCTTCAGCACCGCACCTTTTATATGCCACATTATGCGATTGGACTTTTCTTGGATGCAGTGGAGCGGTAGATTCCAGCAGACATATTATCATCCGAGCTTAAGGTGGGACCCGTGGTGGAGGGCGAACCCCCCATCATGAGATGGTGTCATCTAGATATGCCTGGAGGCCAAAAGGTAGGAACAGGGAAACGTAGCAGGCTAGAAGTGGAAGCTAGTGGGGATACAGATAGTGGTCGAGAGGCGACATCCGAAGAGGGAAGCAGTCCAGAGGACGACGATGAGGAGGAAGTGCGGGTAATCTCAGCAGCCCCACTATTATTTCCCCGTCCAGTACCCTCTAGTGGGACCACAGTTGCTTTTGTTCCCAGTCCCACGGCCATTCCAGCATTTAGCCAAATACGGATTCCAATCCAGCTATCCTTACCTGTTGCCACATCTGTAGCAGATTCGACATAGAGGTTCCCCCAGCACCTGAGCGAGCTGTCAGTCCAGATACACTTCCAGATTTGGCGACAGGAGATAGCGAGGGTTTTCCTTCGGGCAGAGATATGGTGGAGATGATGGAGCAGTTTGCCGAGCAGGGTAGGACTGACTCTGGTCAAGTACAGTTGGAGCCGGAGGCGACTGGTGGGGACTCCGTGGTGATCGAGTCCGACGACAGTAGGGATGAAGGAGTTCCCAAGAATGAAGAAGTGCGGGTTGAGGAGATCTTGACACCCCCGAGTCAAACTGGACCTCGTGTGGTAGGACGTGCCAGTGCCTTCTTGGCACAGAGATCCCTCACACCGATGGTACGGGGATCGGCTATTTTGTCCCCTCAGTGGGATTACCCTTCCTTGGAGGATGGCGCAGTGGGTCATACTGGAGGTGACGAACAAAGGGTAGAGCCAGAGGCAGCTGAGGAGCTGGCACGGAAAGGGAAACCGGTTGAAGTGTTGATGGAAGAGGATTTGAGAGAGTACATGAACACTCTCAAGTTGGTGATTGATAAGGGTCGGCGGTTGGTGCAGACAGTGATCGTGGCACAGGAAACATAAGGGGCTCGAGAGAGGGCTCGGGAGGCAGCAGAGAGATCTCGGGAGGAGATAGCCACCGAGTTAGCAGCAGAGCGACGTGCCTGGCAGGAGGAACGTGCACAACTATTGGCACAACTAGAGGCAGCCAACACCGCCAGGAGTCTTGCAGACAACCGGTTTGCCCAGAAAGATACGGAGTTCCAGGAGGCTACCCTTATGCTTAAGGAGGTTGAGATTAATTCGCAGCTTCAGACAAACCTGAACATCCGGATGCAGTAGGTCTACCAGCTGAGGCAAAGGGCTTCTTCGTCAACGTCCCAACCGTCGGTTCCAGGGATGCCCCCTTCTACTTAGCTGTTTTTTGTGTTTTTTCTGTACTAGACATTATCTCCGTTTGTTGTAAGTCACCGGAGACTACTTGTTTTTTGGGGGGGATGATGTTGTCAGCATAATTGTTATGTATGGGTGTTGTTAATAAAGTCATGTTATGTTAATCTGGGCAGTTAGTATCGAAAGGGTAAACCGTTACGACGCGACGGTTCAGTCGTGTCCCTTCGGAAACTATATGTGTACACTTGTTCTATGTTGTCAACAATTGAATGTACAAGCTCTTATGATTATGAATGGAATAGCTTATTGTCTTCTATGTTGCATACTTGAATATCTAATTGTGTTTATGTATCTGTCTGTTACCCCACGAGGGTAAACAGATATATCTATATTATTACATGGTAAAGTAGAGAAGACTGTTCATTTATTAAACATATGAAGCAATTTGGTTCTTAATACCATTCATAGTTCTTTACCCTCAAATCTGATCTTGTCATTACTTCGGTTTGAGAAGGGAGAAAACATTGGAGGCAATTCAAAGCACTTAGAGACCACTTGATAGGTTCCCTCAAAGTTTACAGATCCAAGCCCTCCCTTGGGACTTTCGTCCTCAAGGATTAGAGGGTCCCTGATCCCCACCCTATCTTGGTAACTATCCTTTTGGGATATAGACTGCCCCTCTTTGGTCACTTTACCCTTCTCCTCCTTAGTACTGAAGTAGCAACAAGATCTGAGCGAATGAACATATGTTCTATCCACTCATTCTCATTATCATATATTTATATATAATCTAAACATACAATTCTGATTGCAGTTCTATTGTCATAAATGTCTATATAATTTATATAGACATATATTTATAATTCTGATTGCATTATATATATATATATATATATATATATATATATATATATATATATATATATATATATATATATATATATATTTCTGATTCATTATTATACATATATATACATAGTTTATTCTATCTACATAATTATTTACAGATCTGCTAGTATCCTTTTCTTATTAATGTAATCAGATATATTCTCAAGTAATACCCCATGCTTATATGGTGGTATTGAACTTAATCAATAATAAATCAAACAAATACAGATTATATCTTTTCTAAGATTCGGTCTGTATTTTTCTTATGACCAGCGACCTTTAATTCTCATGTTTTTCTGCTGTCCGTGGTGTCTTTTACGAATCATATTTTCCACCTTTTATAACCCGTTTGGCTTGGATTGCTACATTCCTTGGTTCGGATAGACACGTCACTTCCTCCTCCATCTATCAATCTGACTAATTGCTGACTATTTGGATGTTTAAATCAATTTTTATTAATCCTTTCTTGAGACTTTTTGGTCTCAAAAACAGTACTGCCTTGTTCATGATTTTAGCCAATAAACTAAGAACAATTGTATGAGATTTATAATGCATAATTATAACATATATAATTGTAAATAATTATTAATGTATAATTATAATATATGTAATTTATTATAAAAATATTTAATTATAGTTTCTATAATTATATATATAATTCAAAAATTAAAATGTATAAGTGTGTATAATTTATAACATAAAACTTTGAAACTAATAAATATTCTGAGCAATTTATAGATTCATGTAAATTATATGGAAAATACATTTATATTATACATGGTTAGGTACGGCTTCTGACAGGGAGCCTTTGAACTCTCTGATTTTGTCAAATCTTTGTGTTCATTTGTATTTCCTTTTGATTTTTCTTTTCCTTTGAGATTTACAATCACTTCTTGATGTTTTCACCCATTATATGAGATTGTGGGTGTGTTCATTATATGATCTTTGAGTCTTAAATTGTTGTTAATATCATCTGAAAGAAATCATTGCTTATCTTCTTGATTATCCTTTATGGGTGCTGAGTGGATGATCTTTGTGTCATTTATCTTTGTTTCGCTTTGATTCTAATTTCATAATCGCACGTGTGACATGGCTATGCTCACATGTTAGTTTGTCTTTCCCACTTTTGGGTTAAAAGCATACCCCTAAGTTAGATCAAATCAAAAGAGGGAGTTGTATCTCTAAAATTCAGAGGAAAATCACTAAATAGTGATTTCTCCAACTGTTGGTTACGATTTGTCTTCATACCTGAGTTAAATTGAGTCAATTTATTGTTTATTTTAGAAAAACAAATCTGTTTACTAACACACATGAACAAAGAAAAAAGGTATTTGATTTGCAATCTCAGCATAAAATAAATATAATAAGAGCAACACACACCAGATAAGGTCTGTCCTTTATTAGCAGCAATAGACAAGATACAAGATATAGATAAATGTAACTTCAGTGGGAGATATGCCTCGGTGGAAGCGCAAGGCATACACAGATTAACATTGCTATCATGACAGAAATAATACAATTCCATGTGTCCTATCAATGACCATATCCAATCGCCATGAGGGAATTCTTTGCATCTACGAACAGCAGGATGAGCAGAATATAACAAATTGGCCCCCTTCCAAGGGCCACGCCACTAATCATACTCCACGTCTTGCACTCAATACTGCATATTAAACCACAACCCTTCAGCCAAAGCCTCAAGTCTAACAAAATAAACCAGTTTGATGCCAATAAAGCTCATGCCCAAGTAATATACTCAACAACCATGCTAAGGAATAGAGGAGTTGCACCAAGGGAGAATACTCCACGCCAAAGGTAGAATACATGCCAAGACCAGGAAGGATGCACACCAAAGAATAGACCCTTACGTCCCAAGATAAACACCTCACGACCCCCAGGAGGCTTACGTAAAGAGAACAAGAGCCACGCCCACAAATATGAATCTGCACGAAGTAATAAGAGGGAGCAGCCAATCTTAATAGAATCCCACACCAAGAATATTTTTCGAATGATAATCTTCCAACCTCCAAAATAACATCTCTTGGCAAGGCACCTATTGATGTGTGTGTTATGACCACATTAACAATAGAATAAAATATTCAAGTATCTTATCCTCTCTTGATCAAAATTCCGCGTATGCTAAGATTGCAAGTAAGATCACACAAGCAATTTCCAAGGTTCCTTCTAGGTTGGATAAGCTCAATGGTTAATGTGAAATGCTGGTATCACGAGGGACCTTACATAATTTTCTCAAGTCAACTTCAAATAGTACTTGCTATGGGAGTTTTCAAAAGATATTGCAATGAAAACTACATTTAGGGGTTTTTCGCAATATGTAGAAAGTAAATGAACTCTTCACCGGTGTCAGGATCCTTTTTAGAGATGTTTTCTCGAGGAGATGAACTACTACCTTTGAAGTACAACTCATCAAAGTTTTCTCGTCTCCAAAAAATTGATAATCTGATGATCATCATTGAAGACTTGCCAGTGTTCAGAGATATCAAGAACACTTGGGTGAAAAACTAGTTGGATAGAATATTTATCCTACTCAAAACTCTTATGAGGAATTAAGAGCGTTGCTGAGGCAGCGAGAGAATCATCTTTTTCATTGAACTCCCTTGGAACCATTGAAATATTGAAAGCATCAAAACCTTCAATATAGTCCCACACCAAATTTATGTAGTTCTTAAGTCTCTCATTCCTTGTTTGGTACTGATTCAGGACTTGACACACTACGAGCTCAGCATCGCCTTAAGTATGCAAATAACGGATTCCTCTATTCTGTGCAGCATCAATACCCAATATCAAGGCTTCATATTCAGCAGTATTGTTGGTGTTATCAAACTGCAGCTTGAAAGAATATGGAAACATCTCGCCTTGTGGGGAAATCAAAACAACCCTGGCACCAAAATCAGTTGATACACAACTGCTATCAAATTCTAACATCCATACGTCATTTGAACTTGAAGTACTTGCATCATCAGACGCTTGGGAGGAACTCATAACATCATTAATCTCCATAGCTTTTTCAACCGTCATAGAAGACGTTACAAAGATGGCATTAGCCGCTTGATCCTCACTTGCATCAGCAAATCTATCACTATCAGTAACACATGATAACATGGATGCATCAAAAGACCAATATTCAAGGAATTCTGAAACTTCATCAATATGCAGGTAGTAATTTCCCATTTTGGCTGACTCGAAAAGAATTTGTGCATGAGGGTCGTCAGGTTTAACAACTACATACTTGGTTTCCCTATCAGGAAGCAGCATCTGCATATTGCCCTTAATAGGTATCTGTGCTTCAAACATGTCCATGTTAAGTTCACCCACATCCTTACAAAAGTTTCAACAAATCTATCACTATCAGTAACACATGATAACATGGATGCATCAAAAGACCAATATTCAAGGAATTCTGAAACTTCATCAATATGCAGGTAGTAATTTCCCATTTTGGCTGACTTGAAAAGAATTTGTGCGTGAGGGTCGTCAGGTTTAACAACTACATACTTGGTTTCCTTATCAGGAAGCAGCATCTGCATATTGCCCTTAATAGGTATCTGTGCTTCAAACATGTCCATGTTAAGTTCACCCACATCCTTACAAAAGTTTCAACAAAGTAACATACTGTAGGAAGCAGGAACATCAGTGACCAAAACAATCATCTTGATTTTCTTTTTAGGGAAAGATGCGAATGCAAACTGAGCATCCTTGATTTGCCCCCAAAGATGCACTTGCTTATTCTCCATTGAATAGCAATTTCCAAAAGTCTTTGTCAAGGTAAGACCCAAGGCATCAGACACTTTAGCAAGCATGACATTATCAGATGCCCTGAGTCTATGATACAGTTACTTAACTTGAATCCATTGATAAGCAGGGAAATATAGAAAGCTTCTATCTTTCCAAGAATAGTGGATGGGATGGTAACTAGATTGTTTGAAAAAATTTTAGGTTCCGAGACAGCAGTCTAAGTTTGGGTAGGTTGAGATTCCTTGACAAATTTGTTAAGCCTTTCCAGTTTATTTGGATATGCTTGTAGGTCTTCAACCTCTGACATCTGAATCTTGGTCATCATAGCATGATCTATGATATCAAATGCTTGAAAGGAACTAGCTAAAGAAGAGGTAAAGGTTTCAGCTTGAGGCTTTGGATTAGACGCACTGGGTTTCAGTATACTAGAAGAAATAATAGAAGCGGTGGTTATACTTACTTCATTCTTAGCTGGATCCTTAGGAAGGGTAGGTAGCATTGTACCTCTCTTTGCAAGCGTGACAGGTGTTTGTACATCGACATTTGCTTTAGTAGCTTCATCCTTCTATTTAGCTAGTTGTGTCTGGGAATGCATCATAACCACATAAGCATGACCAAAACTTTCTTCTGGGTCCTGATCTTTATAGTAAACATACCCTATGTTAGGGTCGCCAATTGCTTCGTCATTTTCATGTGCAGAGCAGCATCATCCTCCGTTTGATAATCTTCTGGTAAAATACCAAATTGATCATTCTCAAAGTACCTGTGGCTTGATTGCCTCGGCAGGCTTCAAGTGCAGGCCTCTCCGGAGGACAAACCTTTCCTTGATTCTTTGCTGCATAATTATGAGCAGCATTAGGATATGTCCTTCAGGTAACATCCTTGTACGGGGCATTGAAAGAACCTTGAAAAATTTTCTTTTTGAGAGCAACTCATTGGCCAATTTCTAAACCATAGGGTTTGTACTTCCTGAAGTGGAAGCATCATTAGAATTTCCTTTAGAGCGGTCCCTTCGTATCTTACCAGCCATGATAAGATAATCTTCTATCTCAATCACCAAAGTTTGAGCATTTGCAAGACTTGTGGGAATAGCTCTTCTTAGTATGAAACTAACTTCTGGAAGCTAAGTGTTAATGAAGAAGCATTCGAGATTTTCAATAGTGGGTTGTCAAGAAGTTGGAATGCGGTTTGCCAACTTGTTGAATTTGCCAATGAGCTCCCACATGCCCTCTTGTGCGTCCTAATCATTTGAGTGAGTTGAGAAAGCAATGCATGCTCATCTTCTACAAGCTTGAAACACTCCTCAAACTTAGTTTTCAAGCAATCCCAATCAGTGACAGCCCTTGTAGCCAAGTTATAAAACCAATCTGCAGCAATACCATGCAAGGTTTCTATGAAGAGCATTACTGAAACATCTTGATATTCAACACCGAACATGCCACATGCAATGTAGAATGCTTTAATATGCTCATCAGGGTGTTGTTTCCCATCTTCGTAGAACTTGGGAAAATTCTTACGTAAACCTTGT
The DNA here is from genome assembly GCA_027943335.1 of Chamaecyparis obtusa. Classification (NCBI taxonomy): domain Eukaryota; kingdom Viridiplantae; phylum Streptophyta; class Pinopsida; order Cupressales; family Cupressaceae; genus Chamaecyparis; species Chamaecyparis obtusa. The sequence continues at coordinate 223,453 of BSBK01003454.1, forward strand.
GGTAATGGGTGCAACGGCAGAGCAAGAGTCAAAGGACCCAAAGTCGTCCCCCATAGGCTCGTAGCAATTGGAAAAACCATCTTAGGAAAAATGAATGAAACTAACGGCTTCTAGAAGAAAAGTGAAGTTTCACTTGGAACAAGATTCTTCTTCTTGGATGGTGGGTAACTGGTAGTTTGTTCTAGAGGGGTTTTATTGGTAAGGAAATCAAGCTTGCCTTTTTGAAACCAACTTGGGGCAGCACCTCTTGAACCTTCTCCTTTACTACGCCGCCTGTAATAATGGTGACCCTCCAGTGTAATAAATTAGAGTCACAACAATGGACAAAACAAAATATAGAACAATGGACAAAACACTAACTTCAAATGAAAGCGTGACGCTTCCAAATGTGTTTGTTGTCCCTAGTGGAGTCAACAAAAACTGTTGGCTAAAAATTTTGTAAGTCACTAAAACTAAAACTTACGAAATTGTGATTTTAGACGTCTCATGAGATTTCTCTCTCCTCTCAACAATAGGGGAGGCTCCCTTCCTACCGTAGGTGGCTTCAATGGGAACTAAACTGGAATTACAAAAACGGGTGATTCTCGAATGATCCTCAAACAATTACAACTTTAAGTTCTACAAAAAGCATCTATTGTTACAATAATATCGGTGACTCGGTGGTTGACGTAAGAACAACTCCTAAAACAGCAGTTAACTATAATATTTTGGTGGAACAACAAGAGGAATCCAAAGTCTCCTACGATTAGCCTGAATTTATGATTAAATAAAACAATTAGCAAGGCACAAAATCTCTTACTAATCATTTTCAAATAAAATACTTTAAACTAAAGCTCAAAGTCTTTAGCTCTTAGTAATTTACAGCCACTATTTAACCATAGCAATCTCCTCTCTTGAAGCTCAAAGTCTTCAAGAAACTAAATTGAAAGCTCGAATGATTTACACAGGAGAACTATAAACTAAAATAAAGAAAGATCAATCAATGTAACATAAGAAAACACCAACTAATCCCAAGATCCACAATACAAAGTTTGAGAACTCTTGTTTCAATTCAGAAAATTTGCACCATGAAACACAGTTTTCAAGACACAAGAGATCATAGCATAGTCTTCTTGGCCCAAAACAAAAGATGAAAAATACAATGGGCCTCACTCCTTTATATAGGAAAAGAGAATAGAAAAAGGTGGAGAGAAGAGAGGAAACCCTTAACCACCTTGACTTATTCAAAAACAAACTAACTTTGACGTATTCAATGCTTCAAGGCCTAAAACACTTACAACCTAATTGCATGAAGCGGCTATACAAATACATGTTTTCCTGTATTTACAAAGTGCTTATGCTCTACATGCAATCTGCCATGAAAACTAAATCTATCCTATCAAAGCAAGAGGAAAGAAGTGGTGTCCAAGACACTTGAGAAGTTCCTTCAAAGAGTGTCAATGAAATTCTCGAACTTCTACAGAGACTCACCTACAACTGTTGGATCCGGTTCACTTGTATACTAAGTGATGACAGTTACTTTCCGGATTGTGCTTGCACCTTTAGAGATAACCATGTTATACTCTATCAATTTTCTTTTTAGACAACTCAATGAAGTTTTGTAGCCTGTCAATGTATCAATCATGCTGAAATCAAAATGATCCACCTCAAGTTGTAGACGAATAACTCATATGAATTATGTCAAAACATCTTCCTCTTCGATTAATTCACCATTTTCAACAATAATTTTGCATGTTAGTTCTTGAAAGTGCTCACTGATCATGCATTCTTGATCATTAAGATGATCCACTGCCGCCTTGATTTCAGTCAAGAACCCCTGCATAACTTGTTCCTTATTGACCATCAAATGCAAATAGTCATAATACATTCTTGTAAAATAGATGATCTCACACTCGCACAGAATATCCCAATCAATTTTTGTCATGCTCCTCCAAACAACTAGATCCCCATCAAGAATCTCAAGTTGTTGGTTCAATGAAGGAGCTCATTCAACTTGACTATCATCTCCCTTTCATGCTTCAACACCGTGTAAGCATCCCGAATCACTTGCACACCTTGTGATTCTATGTGGCTACACCAGTCATCAATAGCCTTGACCTTCTATTTCATCCGCTCAGTATGCTCAGGAAAAGATGTAGAATTAGGATCAAGCCACTAAGAAGAGTTGTTTATCATTTCAATGGTCTCAAGAAGACTGTCTATTTTGTTCTTTCAACCTGTTCTTCTCCCACAACCTATCATTCCTCTACGTGAATGAGGCACCTACATCTTGTGCATCCTGCTAACAAACTAGTCACGTCTTCTTACCAAGTTCAACCCTGGTGAACTTGAAGTCAGTCGATTGCATCTCCTTGGTTGGCTTGTCAATTAGGGGCTCAGCAACTTTAGCATATTTGATATCATTCATGTCCATTGTGACCTTAGCAATTGTCTTCTCTTTTATGCTCTTTGTAGTCTTAGCTTATTGTCTGGGCTGATATAGAAGCCCTTAGGTGGAATCTCTTCTTTCTTCCTCTTTTGTGTAATGGAGCTCAACCATGGATGTAAGGAGAAAGAAGATGAACTAGATGATGATGTTGTTTCCAATGTAGTAACTACCTCTGACTGTGCAATACTAGTGACAATAGGAGGAGAATTTGTCTGAATAGTAACTGGCATAGGACTGCTCCGTGTAACCTTCGTCGTGAATTGCTCAAACTGAGTAGTAGTAGTATCCAGTAATGTCAAAAGTGGAATGGACATGGAAGAGAAAGTAGAATATGTGTCAAACACATTCTCAAAACTGCCATATTGGTCCTCCGATGTGAATGTAGGAGTAACTGAGGAGATAGGCAAAGCAAGTGTAATCCTGACAACACTAGAGGAACATGCACCATGGAGAATGAATCCATGTTTGTATCCAGTAGACAGTCAGGAGACTCACCTAACGTTGATGAGGAATTCGGGAGCACTATCATGAGTGATGTGTCTATGGAGAGAGGCACCTCAGGAATAGGTTCCTGCATTTCATCATCACTGGACCCAATGAGAATCCTTTTAGGCTCTACAACTCTTATCTCAAGAACCTTGCCCGTGGCCTTGCCCACTTTGATGGTGAATTTTGGAAGTGATGGAGTTGGAGCCTCAAATGTAGAAGTACCATCTTTACCTTTACCTCTAATTTCAGATCTCAACCCAGCTGGACCAGCAGGATCAAAACCTTCTCTTTAGCTAGACATTTGTGTTTGCCAGAATAGACTGATATCTATCCCAGATGGACAAGCTTTCCTTCAATGACCATGAAGGTGGTAGAATTGGTAGACTCTCCACATGATGCTTTATATAATCTAGATCAAGAATCTCTCCATCATCTTCAACCTCGTCAAGGATCTCTGCAAGGTTGAAGTCAACTATCTTCTTGATGGTTAATCTATAGTAGTCCAACTTTTGAATGTCCACTTCTGTGCGCAAGTCAATCTAGAGGTCCTCGAGGCGATGCACATGCACAAACTACCTCATTTTGTCGTTCAAGCCCCTCCAATCAAAACAACTCCTTGCCATGAACATTTTGAGAGTGATCCGCTGGAGTTCAAATTTCATGTTCTTTGCCTTTGGAACTGTGTCCAAAGAGTACCCACCAATCTTGAGTGGATTTTGTGAAGAAATTCCCACTCTTGGCCTATGCAATATTGATTGATGTGTTTGTACCACCATGAGTTGCCTTTCCAACTCCATTAGAATGATCTTGTCAGTAGGATATTGTGGCAAGGTATATGGTTCACCTTGGAAATAACAAACTCTCAAGTACGTGAAGTTGGGGAACTGTAGGAAGAGACAACCATACTCGTTTACCTTATTCCATGCTTCATCTAAAACACGCTTCTTAGGAAGGTCTTTATCAAACAGGCACATGTAATCTCCAAAGAATGCATCCTGCACCCTCCTCTAATGCACTCGGTTGGATCTTAGAGGCAACTGATCATAGTACTCCCACACAGGAACAAGTGTCCTATCTCCCTTGGTCGAAAGGCCAAAAAATGATCCAAGGGCAACAACAATGTATACCAAGTACGAGTTCATATAGAATTTAGAAGTGGAGGCAACCTGAGACAATTGCTCGCACAAGATGTCACTAATTATCTCTCCACAAAATATCTTATGTTTGGACCTGATTATCACGGATATAAACTTGGACATCCAAGGCTCAAAAGTGTTGGATTCCTTGAGTCCTACAATCCTACTGGGCAGTGTAATAAAATCATTCATCTCTTCCTTGAACTCTGAACAAAGTACACCCTTTGGCCATCTTGAAAGATTAGGCCTCTTGTTGATTAACCAATGATCATTGACATACTTGATGCAGTATTGCCTATCTTCGTTCCATCTCTCAAGAGCCTTTTCTTTTGTAATATTCATAACCACAAGAATGGATGGTACTTTGAATATTCTAACTATGGTATCTGGATCTAGGCTTATGATGGTATTTTCATCTTGGTCTCTGATAGTTTTGGAGTTATAATCAAAGTTCCTGGCACATGTTGAGATGAACTCCAGTTCTAGGGAAGCAAGAGGAAAAGTTGAAACCATGTGGATATAACTCTGCTTGATGTAATGAATGTTATCTATTGCAGCTACTTCAACCATTTTCAGAAAGTCTTCCATATCTAAATGAGCAAGCTCAGTATCTCGGATCTCATCACAGTATGAAGTAATCTGCGAAGGAGGAATAGAGTTCTGAGTTTTGTCATACTGATACTTCATCTTTTTCTTTTTTCTTTTTCTTTTCTTTTCCTAAGTTCACTCCTAGAGCAACACCATCAGGGACTCTTCAGAAAGGTAAAGATCCTATAACTAACACTCCTGCTTCTAGTGTTAAAACACCTAAATAGAGAATTTTGCAGAGGAATAATGTCGCTTCTTCCTCCTCAGCTTTTGACATAGCACATTATTGTAAGTCCTCCACTAATCAGATTTCTCCTGTCAAGTATTTGAGGTTAAACCCTAAAGAACTATATAAATTGATCAAGTACATTAGGGGTGATTGAGGCCAACAAAACTCAGTTAATCAATGTCAAGATGAAGATACATTTTTAACTCAAGAATCTCCCATTGTTCCCTCAGATCCAATCGCAAGTCAGCCAGAGACACCCATTTCCTCTGCCTTAGAAACTAGCAATGATGATAGGAAACCTGATCCTTTTTATATATCTCTACTTCTCAAAGGTCATAAATTGAGCAACTATATAATGGATTCCAGAGCCTCAGATAACATTATGCCCTCATCAGTTGCCAAAGCCTTAGTTTTTACTCTCACCAGAACCTTTGGTCGATGTTACTCTATGGATGGAAAGCAAGTTCCATTAATGGGTCAAGTGAAAGATACTCAAGCTGTCCTTGCTGCATGTCCTAATAAAAGGGTGAAATTAACCATCTTAGTTGCAGACATACTATGAAGAACTTTTGTGGTTCTTACTTTTATTATGATAATTTTTACAGGCAACTGGCAATTCTGAAATTCTTAATTGTTTTGCACACACGAATTAATAATTCAACTTGACTCATCATATTGAGATAATCTTTAAATTTGTCTTTGTAGCTCTCTTGCTTGCAATGATAATTTAATTAAATCAAACCAATATATTTCCAGTGCTCTATTTCAAATTCCAATTAATTCTGAATTTGTCACAGTTAACATACATTTCACCATTTATTGAAAAGACAGATTTTATAATATCCAATGACCAATTATTAAACAATTTAATAATTAAAACTTAGTCATTTGCAAAGTTTCTATGACCACCTTATTCACGTCAACCACTCATGAACTCCTCTTGCATTCACGGCACTTCCAATTTACCAAATACGGCTGCCACTGGTGTTGTCCCTGTTTGCATATAAAACATTATCGAACCCCTTTGCTGTAGCCTCCACGTGAGCACATAACAATGCGTCTGCAGTTATGGTAGCCGCTAGCATCTAATTCAATGCGTTTGCTGTTTGAGGAAACCGCTGGCACCCCACACCTGTTATTGTATGCATTCCCTGCCGCATATAATATGAATCCCCTGCCGCAATACAATCAAACTCCAACCTCATACGCCAGGTCTGCAAACGGCTGGCTTCCACTCAAAAACGGCACTGATACAAATCGTACGGCCCAGGATTCTAATCTGCTGGCCGTAGTTCTTGAAACGTTGGCATTCTCTGCATTATTCAATGGCACGTGATCTCCATTTCACAATGCACACACTTGGAAGGAAAACCATTTCCTCATGTCTCTTTCAAACCCTTGTTTGCACAAGATCGAACTTTCAGACTTTCACAAACTTAGAAAATAATAATCATAAGCATGAATCTGTTTTACGCAAGTCCAAGGCATTTATAATAAAACAACAATCTTCTTCTACACACCATTCCTCAGCTTCAAGGACACACTTTTCACTTAAGTGCCTTGAATCGTCAAGCTTACACTTTCAAATTATAACACTAAAGTGTCATAATAATAAATTAAGCCAAACTTAATTGCATAAGTATGAAGATGGAGACCAATTAAGAACAACACTAAAGAAGATTGAAGATCAATCCAGAGCCCAACTGCCATACCCGATATAGAAACTGGCCTCCAATGACTTACTAAAAATAGTAAGTGTGTCACAAACACAATCACAAACTCCTGCTAATTTGGGGACATTACACATACCAGCCAGTTATGGGATGTTGTTGAGTAGGAAATTTTGCAAAGATATGGGAGGGGAAATTAAAATAGATTGGTCAGAAGCAATCATTCCAGCTGGGAAGAAAAAGATTAAGCTAGAACCCGACCCAAAAATCAAATACACTGTTTCCCTCGAATGACCCTAAAGCTCAAATATTGTACCATAAATGTGAATTTGGAAATTATGTCATCCCTCCTGAAGAAATTCCCCCTTTGTCAGTAGAAGCACCTAGGGAAGAAACACAAATATGGAGTATGGAGCTTGACGGTAGCTGTTCCAATTCAAGATCAGGAACTAGGATTGTTCTTAGATCCCAGATGGTCAATATTTTCCTTTCTCTTATAAATTGGACTTAAAAAACACTAATAATACTGTCGAGTATGAAGCTTTGCTGCTCAGGTTACAAGAAGCAAAGTCCAAGGGTATTAAGATAATTATTGTGAAAGGCGATGCTGAGATAATTGTTAAACAAGTAAAAGGTTTATTTACTGTTAAGAATAAATGGCTGAAACATTATCGCAACTTAGTCCGGGATGAGATAGAATTCTTTGATGCTTTCTCTATTGAGGCAATCCCTAGAAGCATGAACTCCCGAGCTGATTCCCTTGCAGTATCAGCATCATTGCTGCTGCCACACCCAGACTTTAAAACAGATACATACCGAGTGGAAATGATTTATAGGCCAGCTACTCTAGACAATGTTGAACATTGGCAGGTGTTCGAAGGAGATTTACAGATTAAATATTTTAAGGCATGTGTTCAAGCATTTGCATTCACGTATTTTGAAGGGTCTTCAAATGAATGCAAAGAAAATTGTCCAAATTCAAGAGCATGTGAAGGCATGATTCAATTAAAAGGGAACAAAATTCTTGAAGGCCTGGTGTCTCTTGAACATTTGTTCTCTAGGAAGGACGACAACTTCACTAAAGAAAGAATGCCTCATTCTCAAAAGCTGAAAGAGTATGATAAAATTAACATAGGAAGTGAAGCAAAGCTCAGATGGATCTCTGCGGGAAAGTCATATTCTCTTCAAGAGAAAGAACTACAAAGACTACTAACCACTTATCAAGACATATTTGCTTGGAGTTATATTGATTTCAAGGACTTTAGAAGTGGACAATTTCGACACCATATTCCCCTGAAACTGGATGCGGCGCCTTTTCGGCAAAAGCTCAGAAATTATAACCCTAAAGTATCTGAAGCCATACTGAAAGAAGTAGATAAAATGTTGAAGGCTAGGATTATCTACCCCATTCATCACTCTCCCTGTATAGAAAATATAGTCCCTGTGAGGAAGAAAAATAGTGAAATAAGGATATGTGTAGATTTCCACAACTTAAACCAAGCCAACTTAAAGGATAATTACGCCTTACCAATTATGGAACATGTGTTACAAATCGTGGCGGGCTCTGCAATGATGTCAATGCTCGACGGGTTCTTTGGTTATAACTAGATAACTATAGGGGAAGAAGACAGGCACAAAACTATTTTTATCACCCCTTGGGGAACCTTCGCATATCAACACTAGAGCCACTTTTCAAAGAGCTATGAATTCTTTTTTCAGCGACTTGAAAAATAAAATTATTGTGGTCTATCTAGATGACTTAACCATCTTCTCCAGTAAAAGGCAGTGTCACATAAGGGATTTAGAAGTAGTATTGCAAAGATGCAGAGATCATGGTATTTCACTCAATCCCAAGAAATCAGTTTTCTGTGTTACTGAGGGAAAACTTTTAGGGCACATTGTTTCTAAGGAAGGGATCAGAATAGACCCAGACAGAGTAAATGCTATTCAACAAGTCAGCTTGCTTCCAGTCGAAGTGGAGTTATGTCTTTCTTCGGGCAGATTAACTTTTTGAGCACATTCATACCAGAATTCTCAGAAATAAAAAGCAATATCATAGAAATGATGAGCGAAAAGCAAATGTTCAAGTGGAATGAAGAAGGTAAGAAAGCATTCAACGATATCAAGTTTGCTATAGCTCATGCCCCAACATTGACTAGCCCAGACTACAAAAAAGGTTTTATTATCTATTGTTATGCCTCAAATCATACTCTTTCCGGTATATTGACTCAGAAATTTGAAACTGGGGAAGAAGCGCCTATTGCATTTATGAGTGTTCCACTGAAGAAACATGAGCTCAAATATTCACCTATAGAGAAACAAGCCTTTATTGTTGTTAAAGCAGTGAAACATTTCAGGTATTACATTCTTCACTCACACTCAACCATACATATACCAAATAATGTGGCAAAGAGTATACTAACACAACAAGAGGTGGCGATGAACGAAAGGGCGAATTGGGTGGCCAAAATCCAAGAGTATGATTTAAGCATTAAGCCTACTAAGTTAGTCTGAGAGCATGGTCTGTGTAAACTCATAGCCGAAGCTACTAGAGGATCAAAAGAAGCAACTGAAAATTCACCCCATGTCCTAGTAAGTTTAACAGACTCATGGTTTTCAGTTGTAGCTTATTATCTCACATATAGGGATTGTCCATAACATCTCACTCCAAAAGAAAAACACAATCTAAGACTGAAGGCAGCGAAATATGTGATTGTACAAGGAATCTTATATAAAAAAGGTGTTGACAGAACCTTCTTGAAATGCGTCGATAAAGATCAGCAGCAACAGTTGATGAAAACTTTCCATGAGGAAGCATGTGGTGGACATTTCACTTCAACGGTTATAGCTTTCAAAATCCTACGTAGTTGTTTCTACTGGCCAGGCATGTTCAAAGATGACTAGTCATAAGTCAAAAATTGTGAGAAATGTCAATTGTTCACAAGAAAACCACAACTCGCAACCTTACCTCTCAAAGTAGTGGCTATAGATGAACCCTTTAAACAATAGGGCTTAGATTTCATAGGACCCTTAAATCCTCATTCCAGTGCATAGCGCGTGTATGTTTTAACAATAACTGACTATTTTACAAAGTGGGTAGAGGCCATCCCTACTAAGAAGGCTAACTCGCAAGTTATCTATGATAACCTGAAAGATTACATTCTGGTTCATTTTGGGGTTCCCCAGAAGATAGTTACAAATAATGCCACTTATTTCTCATCCGAAGAATTGATGATGTTCTGCTATGAACATAGTATCTCTATTGTACATTCTTCTAATTACTTCCCATAGGGAAATGGATAAGCAGAGTCCAATAACAAAAATTTGGTCACCATCATGAGAAAATAGGTAGATGGCAACACTCGGAATTGGCACAAAAAGTTATATGAAGCTTTATGGGCGGACAAAATCACTCCTAAAAGAGCAATTGGGATGGCTCCATTTGAGCTCGTGTATGGTATAGGCACACAAGTTTCTCTTCCATTAGAATTAGCAGCTACAAAGTTACAAACAGTTGTAGAGGATCAATTTTTTCAAGAACTCATTAGAAAAGTGGGTCATGTATTTGAACAAGCTCGAAGAAGAAAGAGATGAGCTGGTTGATAGGATAACAGAACATCAAGCGAAGGTTAAAAGAATTTTCGACATGAGAGAAAGGCCTCGTCAGTTCCAAAGGGGTGATGAAGTATTGTTGTGGGACAAGAGAATGGAACCAAAGGGAGCTCATGGAAAGTTTGAATATCTATGGAAAGGGCCATTCAAGATCCAGGAAGGACCAAATGCCTTCCGCTTGGCATGTCCAGATGGAGAAGTCTTACCATTTTCTTACAACGGGCAAGACTTGAAATTATATAAACTCTAATATCCTTTTCAAATGAATTGTTTGCTTGTACATATTAGAGTAGGCTACCTCTTTGTTTCCGCCTTGTGTGTTTGTGTTCTTTTTATTTATGTTCCCTAAGTCAATCCCTTTAGTTTTGCGTACCCAGAGATTCTAGGTCCTCAGCATTTTTGGTAAAAACGCAGTCCCCAGTCAAAGTCAATGTTAGGCCCCCTTTTTAGTCACCCATTTTTGTGCTGATAAGTTTCTGGTACCTACAGTCACTTTCATGTCTTTCAAACTCGTCTAAGTCTGTCACAAGTGTTTTGCATGTTGTCAAAGTTCAAGTGTTTTAATATTTTGTAAAATAGTCTAAATGTCTTTAACTTACATCTGTTTTGAACCACTTTGAATTTAGTTCAAAGCAGTTTATGGTAGTTCAGCATGATTTCCCAAAGTTCCCAGAGTAGTCGAGGTCAAATTGTTATTAAGGATCACCCACTGACCTTACGAACCACTTTTCAAATATGGGAGATGAAGGCGAAATTTCTTGAACCCTTGTGAACCACTTTCAACTTAGTTGTGATGACCCTCGGATAATCATGTAACGTTGTCAATTAAACATTATTCTTGCCAATGAAATTGCATAAGAGAATAATATTATTCGAATGTTCGAATAAAATAAACAGGATTTGAGAATATAATAACACATCAAATATATGATACATATTTAAATATATAAAATTATATATATATATATATATATATATATATATTAATATTTTATCAAAATAATATATAAATATTAATTAGTGAATATATATTATTATTATATTAATATATATATATTTATTAATTAAAATATATATTAATATAATAATATACTTATTAATTAATAAACATATATATTAATATATTCAAAGTTAAGTTTTAAAAAGTTTAAAATTTAAAAGCAAAATAAACTAAGCCCCATGAGGTGACTACGACCATGGTCACAGCAATCAAAGGTTGTGACCCATGGTCACACCCCCCTCACGAGTGGAGGAAGCTAAGCGCCACCGTGGAGGGGATGTGACTTCCCTCCCACTGTGGCAACATTTATATGCCCCTTCGAATGTAAGGCAAGGACAAAAAGAAACATAGCAGGGCCAAACAAAAAAAAATACGAAACACGAGAAGAATTAAAAATAGAGTTAGCAAGGTTTGACTATCGCCAGACTCAGTGACGTATAAAAGGTATTCATTTAAATAAATTCTTTATTATTATTTTAAATATAAATTATTCTAGTCTCATTATATATATATATATATATATATATAATTAAGATATACATATTATGTGAATTCTTAATTAAATTCTAGAGTTCTTTTATGGATAAATCTAAAATTATGATTTTATAATCAACATTGGTACATTTATATGTTCCCTAAAGATGATGATATGGATTCCATAAAGAATGAATCTTATATTCATTAGAAATGGATTCCTATATCTGGAGGGGGCTAGAGGAAATTGTTATAGTTTCCCTAGTCTCGAGATTCTTATAATCTCACATAGGCAGTATATCTACTGATGCTGGTTATATGCATATGCATAGGCTTGGAGAGCATTTATTACTTCCAACAGATTCTTATGGGCAGTGCTCTATGGGAAGACATGTTGATAGACCGGTTGCTTAGAGTGGATCTTATATCCCTCAAGCCGAGAATCGGGAATTCTATGAAGCCTAACCTAGAGGCAGCCTTAAGAGTCAAATCCCCCTTAGTAACTTAGAGTAGAGTATGAGTCATGTATGTATTGTGTAATATTTCGTACTAACACGGTTTTGCAGGAAATTACAAAAGGAGAATAAGGGACATTACATTAGTTCAACCTAGTTCAAACAGGTTCGCCAAGGTTTTCGGGCTCCAAATATTGTTAGTGCTAATTCATGTGATATATTCTTCTCCAGCACACAAAAGGCAAACACACTATTAAAAAAACAGGGTGAAGAGGATGAACATGGATGAGCTTTGTGAACCACTTCGAGCTTAGTTCAAAGCAATTCAAATCGGTTCAAATTGGTTCAAGAGAGGTAAAAAGTGGTATCCTCAGGTGACATGGAAAGGTAGATGTACATAAATCATTAATGCTGCAAATCCCGAAAAACTCCACAATTAATGAGATAACATCAAGATACGCTGGCATGTGTAATAATCATTTTTCAATAATGCATCGAGAATGTCATCAAAAGAAATCATTATTGCTCCCGTGTGAAAGATCGAATCACTATCTTTTCTCTGTGTAGGAAAAATCTTGCATTTAAGGCATAAAATCTCAATTAGCCCTCTCTACTTAAAATAAATTATTAAGGCAATTATAAACAGTTGTGTTCTAGAGTAGAATAACGAAGGTAAGACCAGCTAGGAGCAGAAAATTTGTTCGTAGTGTCTGCGTTTCAAGGTAAGTTCTGCCACTCCTTTCTTATTTGTATTTGAAGCTTTGATCGAAAAGGGTTTTGACAAGATTTAGTCCATTTAAAACTAGAAGTTGAAGCAAAATGAAATCTGCATTCCATTTCTTTGGGAATATTTCTAGTTTAGCCTGTGAAGGACCTGTGATAAGTGACACAAATTTGAGGGAGGTTGATTTGGAAGAGCTCAGGGAGCAACTTGCTAGTCAACTAAAAAAACCCTTTGTGCTAGAAGTTTTGGCCAGTGGCTTGTTAGAAGCCCCCGCATTCCCCTCGGGCTTTTATTTGTCCAGAACTGGTTCTAGAATGTATAAGTGCATACAATATTAGGACAGTGCATTAGAAAGAAAAATGGTGAGGTCTTAATTTCTGTCAATAGAGACCTCGTAGTTTCAATGCTGAAAAATTCCTGACTAGAAATTTGCTGACTATTCCTGGCCTAGTCAGTTGTTAGGTTCAATGAAGATGCAGATAGACACAGGACTGTAATAGCTAGAAATTGGTTACAAAAACCCCAAAAACGAGGTTCTCAGTTACCCAAGCACCTCAATAAAGACCACATGAAACCCTATGTCCACGACATCATAGTATTGTTGCATAGAATCAGGGGTTCATCAGAAGCGTATGTCTTTGCCGAGTGGATGTACTTTTATATTCAAATTGTCCTAGAGGGCAAACAGTTCCTGGACTGAGGTGAATTAATTGCCAACTCTTTGAGGAAGCAGCTAAAGATGTCTCGCCTAAATCGCAGCAATTTTTTCATGTCCTCATATCTTATGTATTGTCTTGCACACAATAAATAATTAATAGGAATTCGGCATGAACGGTGGGCCAAGGATATGACTATATTTAAATACTACCCTATGCTTCAAAAAAATAAAGTTATAAAAAATTACAGACGGGTGCATGATGTATTTATGGGAAATTTGTGTTTTGAATTGCCTGGGCTTGTGAATCAAAGGATGACAAAAGATGCCAAAAAGTTAGCGCAAACATATGGCAGTTATTATATTTAGTACCCTCGCTTTACTTATATCAGGATAGGCGGTTTTGAAGACAAACCTATAAAGCTGCCAAGATTCTCTTTTGATTGTTTCATTCTAGCTGAAATATGTAGACAAATTGCTACAGTTGTGAAGAGATTTTTGCCTGAAAAGAAATGGGAAGATGTTTTTTGAATTAAACTGGGTCGTTTCTCATGCAAGTCAATGGCGGATGCTATTAGCATAGGATGTGATTTGCACGGTTTCAATTTTAAATATTATTCAGGGAGAAAAAGGTTCGACACCAAAGGTTTCGCCAGAAAAACCTTGTGCTTGAAGGCACAAATGTTGCCAAAACCCCACATAGAAGAATCTAGGGAAGACTACTCCAATGAGGCAGAGGTTGCCAAAAGAGAACACAGTAGACTCAAATTATCTCAGGTCCTATCTTTTCAGTTGAAATTGAATATTGGGAGAATGAAGAATTGTCTAACGTACCTGAGCCTACAATTGATTGGATAAGGGAAAAAGAGGATAACATACAGTGGAGAATCCGGGGGGTAATCAAGCTTACTAAAAAGTGGCTTAAGCAGAAAAGGGAGATAGAATCATCAACGGTCTTGCCAAAACAACCAGAAAAGATCCCTCTTCCTTCCCCTGTACATGTTTCTAATGTTTCTTATTTCGTGGATGATGGAGGTGAAAAGAAAACTAAGGGTAAGAGATCCAACATTTGCAAATCGACCGAGGAACCTGCTCCCAGTCTTTCAATATCAAGGATCACTAGATCTAAAACCCATTCACAAAAGCATCACAAAATGGCTAACAATGTTGCGGTGTGCGTGGATCTTGATAAGGATGAAGATTTAAACCTGGCTTTGTAGATCATGGATGAGGAATTAGATAAGGCTCTTTTCAATGATGAAGATGCACCATCTGAGGATATGATCACTCCCATGAAATCCCCACGAGAAAAGATCACTTCCAGCACTACTCCTAAGTGGTCGACAACTTCAATGAACAAGAAACGTAGCATCATACCAATTTCAGTTCCCATTAAAGATATGATAAGGAAATATATGGAGAAAGTTCCTAAGGAGAAGAAGATGAAAACAAATGATAGGATAACTACTGATACAAAGACTAGATGATGGGCCGCCAAGGTAGCCACTTACAAACCCAAAGATGTAGAATGGGACCCAACAGTTGAGGACTTTGAAATAACAAAAGTGGACCTAGGTGTGATGGACAAAGATGTTGACAATCATCACTTCAAAGAATTTGCACAACGGATGCTTGCTTGTTCCTGGAAGGATAGCAGAGATAAAAGGGAACTAAAACAGACCATCAAAGCGATGGCCGAATTTATAGACACTTCCTGTAATTTCAGCCCAATACCTCTGGCTCAGGCTCCTCACACATTCGACCCAACGTCTCCTAAAAGCAAAAAGCTTTTGAACCAGGTTCAACATGGTAAAACATTAACAACTGTTGTGAATGAATGGATTGATGGAGTAATCAAAGGAGGAAGAAAGTTCACCCGTGACTCTTGAACCACATATCAAGATGCAGAGGCACTCATTGGTGAACTCCAAACGCAAATACGAGTGTGGGAAGCCAAAGAACAGAAATGGGGCACTGTGATGGGTCAAATTGCAGAGGTAGAAAACTATGGAGTCGCGAAGTTCCTGACAAAAAAACCCTTGAAGCTTGTGGATGAATGTCTTCTTTTCGTTTTGAAAAGAAACATTAGCTGGCAAATTGTCGTATTCAAGGCTGTTATAGCAGAAGTGAAAGACTGGGAGGCTGAAGCCAAAGAACTCCAGAGGAGTATAGTCAATAATAATAGGGTTATCAACCCTCCGTATTTTTGGAAAACTAGAAATGGCGAACCAGATGTTAATGATGTAGTAAAGGCCTATGAAGCAACAATAGAGTTGAGCAAGGCGAAGAGTGAGCCAAAGCTAATAGATCTCGCCTATGTGGCACACATCGAATCCATGTTGTACCTTTGTATTGATCAACTTCTCAAACATACAGAAAGAATAGCGAAGATGAAGTGGGAGGAGGCATGCAAGATGTGGCTCAGCAATATAAATGGCCCCAACATTCCTGTTGTTCAAGAGTTCGTGACCGTGCAAAGGGAGTGGAGAGTTGCACGTGGCGCTGCCAAAAATGATAATCAAGCTGTCGATCAAGAACATGATCTGGCTATTTAGTTTTCTCCATGTTGTATGTTTCGTTGATATTGGGGACACCGGTCCTAAAGTTATACTTTAAACTCATAATTGTTTTTACCGAGTGGTCGAGTTTTCAAGGAGACCTCTATGGTTATGCTAAAAACTATTTATAGCGTAGAAAAAACTGATTTAGGGGTTAGCTAAGTTTGGAAAGAAAATCGAAGTAGCTACAGTTTTGCTGAAAGTTTAAGAGAAATTTTGGAAAAATCTCTGCAAGATTTCTGGAACTAAATAC
Organism: Chamaecyparis obtusa; assembly: GCA_027943335.1. Taxonomy (NCBI): domain Eukaryota; kingdom Viridiplantae; phylum Streptophyta; class Pinopsida; order Cupressales; family Cupressaceae; genus Chamaecyparis; species Chamaecyparis obtusa. The sequence continues at coordinate 239,724 of BSBK01003454.1, forward strand.
TTTGTCTGTGAAGCAATGATATTTTGAAGGAAATATATGGTTATAGTTCGAATTTGTGCATTCTAACTTGTTGAATGAATGTCTCTGTGAAGATATTTTATTTCATGCCATATGTTTACCTTTGTTGTTTCAAAAAGAAGTAGATGTTATTCCTTAAAGGTTGTTTTAGTCTCTTGATCGAATCAATTTATGAATGTTGTATTAGAGAACTTTGTTTCTTGATGCATGTATAATATATTACAGAAATCTCATTTAGGCTCTTCATCTAAGAATGAATTGAGTGGCTTTCTGCACTTTCTGGTCAAAAGTGTATACTTTGGTTAAATAAGGGATAATGGAGTCATTTATAAATAGATATAAGCAAGGAAACAAATCTGTTAACCAACACTCTCTAAGAAGAGTTTCATTTAAAATTTCATTTATAGTTACTCCATTGAATTCTTCAGATTTGCAAAATTGCTTTATCAAAGTCAATAGCTTTTTCTCAAAAATCAGTTTAACTATTGAGATTCCAATATTGAGGAAACACAATAGACATGGCTTCAAGTACTTTCTCAGGAGGGAATCTGGTTCTAATCTATGAGAAAAGATGATAAGCAATTTTGTTCACAGAAGTAGTTATAGACTCAACGATCTTGCTAAACTCTTCCCTTGTAACTCTTGCCAGTCGCTTCTTGGGGCGCTTTATTGGTTCCTCGAGCTCAACCATGACAAAGTAGTACATTGGTATCTCAACTCTGCGTACACTAGCACATAACTACCCGTTTGCACTGATTTGTAAAAAGTTATCAGGATTGTTCAAATTTGTGAGTGTTCGCCACTTAGCAATTTTTTCATCAGATAATGTTGGTTGAGATCAATAGAGATTATCGAGGGTGATGCATGTCATTTTACGCAGCTTAGCATATTCTACAATATACATAGCTCTTTGTTGGGCTTTTTTCATAATATTCCTCATTTCCTCTAGCATGGAGAGAAGAGCTACTAAAGTTAAGAGTATCTCTATATTACTTAAACCTCCGAAGCAGGTCAGGAAATTTTGGTTGGTCTGAATCGTCGCGATTTGTGTGCATCGGTCCAATCAAGGATGGGTATTCTGAAAAAACTCGATGTGTTGGTCCATCCAAAGAGATCTATCTAGTATCATTATTCCTTAAGAAGCTTGTTCCCATCAGTTATTCCTTCAGCAAATTGTTGAAATTTCATAAATCGTTTGGGACTTTGACATAAGTATAAGTAGAAGTCTCTGATTAAATCTTCAACTTTTTTACTGGAGCATACTTGCTCACAATTCTAGAAGCTAGATTCATTCTGTGGGCCATACAGTGAATGTCAGTAATGTAGGGTGCACAAGAAGTTTCCATCTTTGCACAAAGACCGTTCCTGTGACCTTTGCATTACTGAAGCTCCATCCACTCCAACACACACCAACTTCTTGGCAATTGTCATGTCATCCATACCTCCATATTCAATTAAAGAACTCTTTACTAGCTGAAATATAATTTTTGTTATCGCACTATCCTTCATTTTAGCAACAAATAGTAGAAGAGGTTGGCGGACATGATTCTGTACAATATAAACATGCATGCATACCCATGAAGTATTATCTATTGTCATATCTTTTTCTAAAGAAAATGCAATAAAGTTTGACTTTCTTATTTTTCCTTTACATCTTTTTCAACCTTAGCATGACAACTTGCCCATTCCTATCCACTATTTACTAACCAGTGACTGTTAGGATAGTTAGGAACTTTCAAAATGTGATATAAACCACTCATTGATCGGTAGTCTATCATAGCAAACCCTCTACTCAAAATATAAAAAACACTTAACAACTTTTCCCAATTGTTCTACTTGCATTGCTTTTCCAATAATAGCTTCAATAGAACCTTTAACTTCAATAGGCTTCGTTTGTATTTTCTATTGAAAATAAAATTCTTCAACATTCCTAACATGCTGACATTTCTCCTTTGTTTTCCATCCTATCACTGATTTTTCAACTCCATCTATGATTTGTTTTTCGTAAACTTTACCCATATACTTTTCTATGGTGTCAATTTTTAGCTGCAATCTATTTTCCTTGTTATATTTCCAAGTGCATATCTTACACTTGCATTCTATCGAAGGCTGACCTTCAATTGGATTCTCCACTGGTTCAATGAATGCATACTTTGATGCCCAAGTAATTTGAAAATTCCTCGACAGATCCCACTCCCAATCCTTTTTTGATTTGGATTTTTGTTTCCCCTTCCGTAGGCGTGCATCATCACCATCTGTGGCATTCTCACCCAAGTCAATTTATTCATTCTGACTAGTCTGGGTATCTACCAAAATATCTTCTTCAAGTTCATCGTGATCTGAAATATCAAGTTTGCCACCTTTTTCAATATGTGATGCAAGTTGTGAATCTTGTACTTGTACTTGTGATGATGTAGCATCCTGATTTTCACCACAAATTTTGCCAACGCCAAAGTACAAAGATAAGACTATGCGTTTTACTGGTCTCTCTTGGCCTTCCCCACATTCAGAAGTGCTAACCTTCTTCCTATTTGACATCTCCAATGAAATAAAGGCTGCAAAAACATATCAACTTGTTGAAGAAGCAATAATAAACTATATGATTCATTGGCCCTGTGGCCTACAATCTAGATGTCATCATGTCTGAGGTTCAAGTCTCCGGGGTGGCCATAGACAGGTCCCCAGTCAATAAGAATGAATTCAAAATTGGAGATAGATAGAGATGAATTCAGAATATTATTATAACAATTCAAAAAAATGATCACTTACCTTTACGTCACTAGCAATCGTCAATGCAGTCAGCGACAAGGGTTGTTCCTAGTCTAAAACTTCTCTATTGATCCGAATTGAGAAATCACAACTGACCAAATTGTGTAGAAAAAGAATCTGATCTTTGATTGTATTTATACGGATCCCTATTTGGCAAATTCAGCAGGAATTTTATATGATATACAACTATTTGGCGAATCCCGCTTAAATATAAAACATCTTATGTAATTTTCAAGGCGATTATGGACCATCCAAATAAATTGGTAATTATAATAGAGTTGTTGAAAATTGCGGTGAATTGAGGCACGCTTCCACAAAATGCCAGGCGAATTTGGATCCTCCCTATAAAACTTTATATGTCTACTAACGAATTATGGCTGTCGATTAAGACAAGCTTCAGAAATTGTAGGCGAAAATATTGATTTTATTGTGTGTAAAAAGTAGATTCTATAGGCAAAATCGTGCTATAGATACAAATAGTTACATAAAACAATGGGTGATTGGCTCGTGCACTGGACCGAACATTTAGAGTCTGGGCAAAGTGGCCACCCTGATCAATACAGTTTATTCACCAAATTCTGGGTCGTTGATGTGAAACATTCACCACTAAAGTGAACTTTGAACGTGGCCTCCAAATACCCAGTGGCTGCCTTATTACTTCAAACACAGGCCTCTATAAAGGCTGCAATCTGCTATTAACTGTTGGCGTCAAGAGATGCTAACCGGTAAGCCTACTACCGGTACATGGCATTAAGTATTGTCATTGATTGGCAAAAGAGAAATGAAAAAGGTGTCATAGCTATCTAAGGTACAAAGATCTAAGGAGATCTGTATGCAAAGAGGCTGGTTTGGCAACCAGTGACACTATGCAAGCAAGAAAAGACTATATCTGCTCATCAAGAGCAACCGGTCGCTAAGCAAAGTGCTTCAGCAACCGAGTAAAGGATACAGCCAAGGGAAAGAATTCAACTGAGGACCGGGATATCACGGGTATCAACAATGCAACCAAGGAAAAGGTGCAACCGGTAAGTAAAGGAAGGAAAAGTGACAGATCAAAGTTCTTACCTGCTCACTACATGAGGATCTCAACCGATCAAGTGAAAACTTCGGTATGATTCGATAAACCGAGGAAGTCAGAGTCGACTATCTGTTTAATTCGAATAACTTTGAGTTAACATGGTGATCTATTCAAGGCGCATTTAAAGGTTTTAAAGCTAAAGTCTGTGGCTTTAAAACAAGGAGTTATTTCTTCTTAAGGAACGGTACTTGACAAACATCTATTCTTTTTCCTCTAAAGAAGATAAAGCAAGAGCATGCATCAAATGTTTCCTCAGTGAACTAATACTCCACCGAGTGATGTATCCGAAAAAGATCTGTAATTAGGTCATGCATGAGAGGCGCAATTAGGGCAAGAACTTAATATATTCTTTTTCCTATTGAGAATAGAGTTTGTCTTCATTCTGCCGAAGAAAAGAGTGAACCTGTACACTGAAGAAGCTAGGGTAAACAAAAAATAAAAGAAGAGAGAGAAGTGTGTGCAGAGAAGCACAACAGTAAATGAGAACACACCTGCAACGATCGGTGATGTTTCTCAGCTGAGCATAATAGAGATCTTATCAGGCTAAGTAAAGCCATTTGTAAAAGGTCAATCCCTCTATTGTTTTCTACCAACTACAATAGTTAAATCTCAATATTTGGGTGGACTCTAACAAGTCCCTTGTATCAAATCCCTTAACTAGGTGACATCTTGAAAGTTGTTCTAAGTCCTCTAACTAGGCAGGCACTAACCGGTCTTATTGTAACAAATTCCTTAACCAGGTCGCATCTAATAGTGCGTTGTAATCCTCTAACAGGGAAGCCTCCTAACAGGGTGCACTTCAGAAGAGTGCAGAAGTTGTGAGGTCTCCTCACACGGTGGTTTTCACCCAAATTGGGTTTCCACGTGATAAATCTGGTGTCACTGTGTGATTGATTGCTTGAACTTATTTTATGCTCAAATCTGTTTAGCTTACAGTTATAAGTATACCTCATCAGATTTATTAGAAGAAGTTTTTATCGGTGCTGATTCACCCCTCCCCTCTCAGCATTGGTTGGGACTGTCAATTGGTATCACAAATCTGGTTTATTTTCTTTACCACTTAACCGCATAAAGAAAATGTCAAGATGATGAGAAAGGAAGGATCAAAGTTTTCAAAGGAAAACTTTACTCTGTTGTGCAGCAGAATGAAGTTGTACATGCAAACCACAAGAGATCAACACTGGAACCATGTTACCACCGATTACAATGAACCCGCTGACACTCTGACACCTGATGAACTGAAGATCAAAACTGAGCACACGGCTGCTATGGATATGATAGTCAGCACTCTACCTGATCATGTCTATGCTGAGATTGAGCACCTAGATTCTGCTCAAAAGATGTGGGCTAAGCTGCAACTGGTGTATGGAGGGGACCCAAATGTTCAAAGAGCCAAGGTTGAAAGCCTCAAAGGAAAGTACAATGACATGAGGATGAATGAGGGAGAAGACATTGAACAATACAGCAACCGGATCAAAGAAGTGATCAACTCCATCAAAAGTGTTGGAGGAAAGCTTAATGACGAGGAGGTGGTTAGCAAAATACTGAGAACGCTCATACCTTAGTAAGCCATCAAGATCTCTAACATTCAAGAGCTCAGATCGGTCACCAAAGATCAAGTCACCCTAGACTCCCTAATCGGTAAGTTGACTGCATTTGAATTGAGCAAAATCGATAATAGCTTACCCATTTAGGAAGCAGCTTTTAAGTCTTCTGTCAACATCTCTTCCACCAAAAAGGGAAGAGAAACCGGTAATTGCTCTACCGATAAGATTGGTAATCCTGTTGAGAATCTGCTCTCAGAAGAGATGGAGCAAGATGAGTTTGAAGCACTCATCACTAGGAGATTCCCCAGAGGGAAAGGGAAGTACAAAGGAAAGCTTCCTCTGAAATGTTTCTCTTGCAACAAGATAGGACATATTGCTGCAAGATGTCCTCATAATGATAATAAAGATAAGAGAGACCAGTTCAAGAGCAAAGCAAAAAAGGAATGCTATCTTCAAGAGGAAGGAGTCACAGACAATGAATCTAAAGACTCTGAGGATCCAGAAATTGCATTTGTTGCAATAAAAGAGAAGAGCCCAATGGTAAGTTAAATGGCACTTATCTCAAGATCTCATCAGCATGATGATTGGATCATTGACAACGGTTGCACTCACCACGACTGGTGATAAAAACAAATTTATCATCTTGGAGCTCGATGACATCGGATCAGTAACCTTTGGAAATAATGGCCCTTGTACCATCAAAGGCAAAGGTTCTATTACACTCAGTAATGATGTTGTCTGTGAAGATGTGTACTGGGTTGAAGGACTCAAGTACAATTTAATGAGTGTTGCACAACTAAATAACAAAGGATTTCTGTTGGAATTCGGATAAGGTTCCTGTGTAGTCAAGAACCAATTTGGAGCTCATGTTGCAACCAGTAGACAGAGCAAAGGGAATCTGTTCTATCTAGATTCAATGGAAGGAGCATGTCTCATAGCTTCAGTCAAAGGAGAATCAAGCAAAATATGTCTTATATCTAAAGAAGACAACAGTTGGTTATGGCACAAGAGATTGCCACATAAACTTTGACAGTATTGTCAAAGTAAGCAAAAAGAAATCAGTTAGAGGACTCCCTGAGATTACAAAACCCAACAAAGGAGTTTGTAAGGGTTGTCAGTTAAGAAAACTGATAGGAACAAGTTTCAACAGTAAATCTTTCTCTGCTGAAAATGTTCTAGATCTTGTGCACACAGATTTGTGTGGACCGATGAGAACAAAGAGCTACTACGGAGACCGGTTCTTCATGCTCTTTGTAGATGACTTCTCTAGAATGATGTGGACTCTCTTTCTTAGAGAGAAATCAAAAGCATTTCACATGTTTAAAATCTACAAGGCAAGAGTGGAGAAGGAGACCGGTAAAAGCTTGAAGTGTCTGAGATCAGACAGAGGAGGAGAATACACTTCTCAAGAGTTCACTCACTACTGTGAGGAACGTGGCATATAAAGGCAGCTATCTGCACCAAGGACTCCTCAGCAAAATGGAGTAGCAAAAAGAAGAAACAGGACGTTGATTGACTGTGCAAAAACCCTGTTGATTCAGAAGGATCTTCCTCATCACTTCTGGAGAGAAGCTATTAGCACTGCTGTCTACACACTAAACCGAGTTCAAGTCAAAAAAAGAACCGATAAGACCCCCTTTGAACTATGGTTCAATCATACTCCTAGTGTAGGTTACTTCAGAATCTTTGGTAGTAAATGTTACATCAAAAGAGATATGTACTCTGGAAAGTTTGATCCCAAGAGTGATGAAGGAACATTTTTGGGTTACTCTACCAAAAGCAAAGCGTACCGGTGTCTGAACAAAAGAATAGAAAAAATAATTGAAAGCATCAATGTAAAGGTTGATGAATATTCCGAACCGATTAAGACGACCGGTCATAATGAATATGACAATCTGGAAGGCCAAAATGAAGGAAAGATTATTGAGTTCAATATAGCAACAACAGAAGATGAAAGAGAAGAACATATGAGCAAACATCTAGAGCGGGAGACTGTGCCTAAAGCTGACAAGCCAACACAAGATGGTGAACAAGAAGTTGTTCATGACCATGATGAAGAAATTGCTCAACCGAAAGAACCTGACCGGGAACAGAGACCAGTTCTTCCAAGGTATGTCACATATCACTCCACTGATAATATAATTGGTGACAAACATGCAAATGTCTTTACTAGAAAAAAGGCCAAAGAGAATATCTGTTTGTTTTCTTATATAGAGCCCAAAACCACCAGGGAAGCTCTAGAAGATGGAAATTGGGTCAAGGCCATGAAGAAATTGAGCAAATAGAAAAGAATGATACATGGGTACTTGTGCCTAGACCACAGGACAAGAATGTCATTGGGACAAAGTGGGTCTACAGGAACAAGCTGAATGAAGAAGGGAAAGTCATAAGAAATAAAGCAAGACTGGTCTGCAAAGGGTATGCTCAGGAAGCTAGACTGGACTATGGAGAAACCTTTGCACCTGTGGCCAAATTGGAAGGAGTAAGAATTCTTCTTGCCTATGCTACTCACAAGAAATTCAAAGTATACCAGATGGATGTCAAGTCTGGATTTCTAAATGGAATACTGGAGGAGGAAGTTTACATTGAACAACCAGAGTGCTTCATATCTACACAAAAACGTGGTATGGTCTATAAACTGAAAAAGGCTCTCTATGGGCTAAAGCAAGCTCCAAGAGCTTCGTATGAGAGGCTGCACTCATACCTCTTGACCATAGGATTCACAAGAAAAGGTGATAACAGCAACATGTATCTCAAAACCAGAAAAGATGGGAATCTGATTGCAAAAATCTTTGTGGATGACATCATCTTTGGAAGAGATGACAAGATGAGCAAAGCCTTTGCTGAAGAAATGAAGCAAGAATTTGAGATGTCTATGATAGGAGCCATCAAATTCTTCATTGGACTACAAGTCCATTAGCTAAAAGAAGGTATTTTTATCTCTCAATCCAAATATATAAAAGAAATTCTTAAGACTTTTCGACTTGAAGAATCCAAACCGGTTGGTACACAGATGATAACTAACCTCAAGTTATCAAAAGAAGATGATGCAAAAGAAGTGAATGAAACACTGTATCGGTCCATGATAGGAAAATTACAATATGCAATACACAATAGACCGGACATTGCACATGAGGTTGGCATAGTTGCAAGATTCTCTGCAAACCCCAAAGAGACACATCTGATAGCAATAAAGAGAATTTTCAGATACCTGAAGGGTACTAAGGAGTTTGGCTTGTGGTTTCCTCACAAGGGAGGCTTCCAAGTAAAGGTTTATACTGACACAGACTGGGCTGGCAACATTGATGACAGAAAGAGCACAAGTGGTGGTGCATTCTTTCTCGGTGGAAGGATTGTGTCTTGGACAAGCAAGAAACATAACTGCATTTCACAGTCAACTGCAGAAGTTGACTATGTTGCTATTGCAATCAATTGCACACAGGTGATCTGGATCAAACAACTACTGGAAGGAATCCAGGAACAGATACCTGAACCGATTGCAATCTACTATGATAGCACCAGTGCAATTAACATATCCAAGACAAAGCACATTGCCATCAAGTATCATTACTTGAGAGAGTTGGTACAAGACAAAGAGGTAAGATTGGAATATGTTCCCGCAAAAGAATAGATTGTAGATATCTTCACAAAGCCACTACCAAAGAGTACTTTTAAGTATCTCGAAGGTAAACTAGGGGTGATACCCCTTCCTGATCATCAGTCAACTAGCAAAGGTGATCATTAGTTCATAATGCTTCAACGGAGGGTTTCACCTCATCTTTCATGGACTGATGAAAAGGACTGTTGCTCGAAGGGGGAGGAAATTACATTAAGGAGTAAAGGAAGGAAAAGTGACAGGTCAAAGTTCTTACCTGTTCACTACATGAGGATCTCAACCGATCAAGTGAAGACTTCGGTATGATTCGATGAACCGAGGAAGTCAGAATCAACTATCTGTTTGAATCAACTCTTTGACCGGGATTTATTGCACTAAATCCGGATAACTTTGAGTTAACATGGTGATTTGTTCAAGGCACATTTAAAGGTTTTAAAGTCGAAGTCTGTGGCTTTAGAACAAGGAGTTATCTCTTGTTAAGGAACGGTGCTTGACACGCATCTATTGTTTTTCCTCTAAAGCAGATAAAGCAAGAGCATGCATCGAATGTTTCCTCAATGAACTAATACTCCACTGAGTGATGTATCCGAAAGAGATCTGTAATTAGGTCATGCATGAGAGGCGCAATTAGGGCAAGAACTCTATATATTCTTCTGCCTGTTGAGAATAGAGTTTGCCTTCATTCTGTCGAAGAAAAGAGTGAACCTGTACACTGAAGAAGCTAGGGTAAACAGAAAATAGAAGAAGAGAGAGAAGAGTGTGCAGAGAAGCACAACAATAAAGGAGAACACACCTGCAGCGATCGATGATGCTTCTCAGCTGAGCATAATAGAGATCTTATCAGGCTAAGTAAAGCCGTTTGCAAAAGGTCAATCTCTCTATTGTTTTCTAACAACTACAATAGTTAAATCTCAGTATTTGGGTGGACTCTAACAGGTCCCTTGTATCAAATCCCTTAACCGGATGACATCTTAAAAGGTGTTCGAAGTCCTCTAACCAGGCAAGCACTAACCGGCCTTACTGTAACAAATCCCTTAACCGGGTCACATCTAATAGTGCGTTGTAATCCTCTAACAGGGAAGGCTCCTAACAGGGCGCACTTCAGAAAAATGCAAAATTTGTGAAGTCTCCTCACACCGTGATTTTCACCCAAATTGGGTTTCCACGTGATAAATCTGGTGTCACTGTGTGATTGATTGCTTGAACTTATTTTATGCTTAAATCTGTTTAGCTTACAGTTATAAGTATACCTCATCAGATTTATTAGAAGAAGTTTTTATCGGTGTTGATTCACCCCTCCCCTCTAAGCACCGGTTGGGACTGCCATTAACTAGTCACACTCCCCTTATTTCACAATTCAAGATGAAATCTAAAAAATTAAACAGCAGTTCCTTCAACCATTAATCCATTCATGATCTCTTGATGAGACCATCGCATGTCCACAATTCATTGGACATTTAACCAATCAAAGTGTTGTAGAAACTCAGTAGAATTACCAATTCTCCAAGTCTAAAATCTGCAAACCCTTGTTTCAAGTCTCTTCACAAAATCATCAAACGAAAAAAAAGTCCAAGGATATGGATCTATTTCTCCTCATAATGGCTTTTATAATTCCCAAGAGGAAATTGACCAAGGCTTCAAGATTACACTTCTCATGACTTAAAAACATACTTAGTTTTTGTGCTATTGGCTTTTGTTAAATTCAAAATATAATATTTAATTAAAACTCCCTCCATAACTTGGGCACCAAAGTCAACTTCATTAAATAAGCATTTAATGCACTAGACGCTACTTTATAATAAGCTTTAACTTAATTATTATTTAAGTATAAATTAATAATTAATAATCAAATAAATAGCTTATTAATTCCTCCACATGATCAACTTGAAATCCAGATACTCGTTGCTTGAGCCAAACACCTAAGTGCCCTACCAAAAATAGCAACTGGCTAAAAATGACTTTCTATAAATAGTAAGTCCCTCAAATCGAGCCAAACGGAAAGATGCAAGGGCTGGATCCTGACCTAACAACACTAAAGAAACCCTCAAACCACAACATTAGCCCACGAGGGTCACAATGATGGGCTAACAACATCAACAATTGACACTGGCTAAAAAAGGGACAGTACAGGGTTCAGCTTGGGGGTTAACACATGTACAACAACTTCTTCTTCCTCAAGTCTTCCTTGATTCTTGTATCTATTTTTTTTAATAAGCTATATTGGATGAGACTGACTTTTCTTTTGCATGTATATATTATAATACATTTATGTTAATAAATGTGCAAACATAGTTATGTTGCAATCATTATCAACTTGCATAGAGTAAGTTATACAGTCGTTACAAACAGCTAAACCAACAGTTTTATTTAACCAGCAATTGCTGATGAGGTATGGACAATAATGTCATGATGATACTCCCTGTACTAGACAACACTACCTTTTAAATTAAAGAGTCATTTTCTAAATCATACAATTGTTCTTGTGATTCCAATCCTTTCAAGTACAACTTGTGGTTTTGGTAGTGTAGATTTGAGAGTTGACGACGAAACACTTGTTTTCTACAATTGCACAGAATAAATGCCAGCAGCATATGAAACATATCTATGTGAGCTAAATTGATAGTTCATCTTATCAACAATTAAATCACATCATGCTTATAATTAGACGAGATCTACGAAGTAAAGACAGATAATAAATCATACCATTATCCCTGCTAAAGTGCCAATTGCACCTCCCAAAGAATGCCCAACGAACCGTAATGCATACCCTTGACACTCTGCACCATCACCGAGCAGTGATGAAAGAAATCCTCGTTTTGTATGCTGGAGAACATCTTGTGAACCTGTTTGATTTCAAACGAGCCATCCAAATTAAACATAGAGTTTTTCAAGATAAAATACAAAACAATTTTATTGTAAACTTACATAAAGACTTCCAAAGTTGAGAAAAAAATTAATATATCTTCAATGATGGTTGTAAAATATTAAAAACCAATGTTCTGTCCTCCCTCACTGCACAATGATTGTTGAGGAAATCAACAGATAACATATTATAAATTAGTAGTGTTAGCCACAATTTTAAACCTGAAATTTTTTGAAATTTTACATTAAACTCCTTTAACCGATAACCTCTTAGCCAATATTAACTCCAGTGAAATTCAATGAATGTTGGGCATGTTGCCATCTTGAAGAAAAATCTCCATGGTTTCAAACAAAACCCTTAGAAGTCGCAATGCAACTTGTCTAGAACTGCCAAAACAACTAAATTTTGAAATTTGTGGGGAATGATGCAAAATGCTTTGGTATGACTGTTTTTGGTAACATCTTGCCTAATGTGCCAGGTTTTCAGCTCAAGAAGAGTTTTGGTTTTTGAGATTTTAAAATTTCAATTTTTACTAGTTCAGTTGTACAGTCAATTAAATTGAAGGCTTTATTTGACTCCAATGGCATCATCTTTATGGGTTTCACTTGCAATGAAATTATAAACAATTTGAAAAAATCTCATATGTGGAAACAAAGATGCCGATCACATAGCAAGACACTATTGATATTGATTTCACACAAGTCACTAAGTTTCATTCTCCAAGCCAATTTTTAAGATTAAGACAATGATATATGATATGAAATTGTATATAATAAATCCAGGTATAAGTTTAGTGGATGAGTTTTAAACATGAGTTCTATATATCCGATAATCATATAAAATAATCTTATAATAGGGTGGCTATTCTACCATGTTGATATCCATAATTACAAGAAGCATTTACTTATAGACGACAAGTGCTAAATCTTATCTAGACCAAAAAATAAATTATTGTAAGAGGAATGGGTTACACAATAAGGAAAATGAAACTAGAATGTTATGAATATTTTTACCACCCATATTAGGAGTGTATATCTAATATGACGACACAATCCTAGCATTTCCACTTGTCTCAAGTGTGACTCAAACACTAATCATTCTTAACACATGTTTGTGAACATTAACATGTCTTTGAGGCTCTAAAGGAATTTATATATCTTTATAAACACGATACCATTGAACCATATTGAAGTGGGACCCCACCTGAAGCCTAGTTGAGGCATTTGCATTAATCTTGCACTATATCAATATCATGATCACATGATGTTTATAGACCTCCTAAATACAAAAATCTGATAGGGTAACTATAATGGGATATATTGAATGATGATATGATTTCGTAAAGATCATTGCTAAGGATACACCTATATTGTAAGATTTGTGACATTTTAGATACTTGTGATCATAGTTCAAAATATCGCCGACTTATCGGCGATAAGTTTGGCCAGGCGATAAAACTTGTATAGTTATCGCCTAGCAAACTTATCGCCGATAAGTTGTACTTATCGGCGATATATCCACGATAAGTATACTACTTATCACGATTTCTCGCGCTTGCGGCCGGATAAAGGGCAGACGCCAATAAAAAGGGCCACTATTGTTATTTTTTCGACTGGCAGTGATATTTTTGGAGAGAAAAAATAGTAAGAAGGGTTTTGGAGTAGAAACATCAGCATTTGAGGCATTTTGGACTTTTTACAAGTATTTTTGACTAAATCTAATTAGGGCAAAAAAAATACTCCGACTAATCGAAAAATTGATGGCCGACCCTTTACAATATTATTAAGTCATTTTTGGCCTCGAGGGGCGCTGCCCCTCGACCCTGCTTGGGGCGCTGCCCCAGGACCCCGCAAGGGGCTCTGCCCCTTGACTCCAAGCTTGGGGGCGCTACCCCCAATCCCCCGTAGATAAGTCTGGGGGGAAACCGCGCCGAAAGAACTTGAGTCTGATTAGGCTCCACATACATAACAGAGGGAGGTCCAGTCACAGCCAGTTGTACAGAGGGAGGTGGCACAACCACAGCGGACTACTAGGGCTAGACTCCCTCCCACTCCCATAGTTTTTAGTAGAGCTACTGGGAAGGGGAAGAGGAAGATGTAGACTAGTTTGATATTGTACTTGCCAACTTGGCATATGTATTTGCTTATAGTTTTACAAAGACAATTTGCTGTTTTTAGTTTTCTTCAGAGTTCAGAGTCTTCAGACTATCAGACTATGGCTACCAGCCATCAGCATTCCACATGAGGATGCAATTTTGATACATATTTGCATTTATATATATCTAGATCAGCTTGTTTGGTTTGTTTACTCATTTACTAACTCATTAGATGAATCCCCTTATTGAATTTTGCAAAAAAAATGCATTTCTAATTAAATTTAAGCCATTTTTTAAGTTCCCGCGAAGTTCGCTGATAAATTCCCGACTTATCTCCAATATATCCCGATATTTTTTTTTTTGCCCTCGGCGACAAGTTGCCGATAACTATATTTTGAACTATGCTTGTGATACTAGAAATATTAATTGAAGTGTCCTATTAAGGAGATACTGAGATGCACCTAACCATAGACTATTCAGACATTCTATTGAAGTGGCAATAGGTGTGATAAGTTGCTTTAATGCCATTTTAGCCTCTTCGCTTAATGTAATAATAAGACATACAATATAAGTATACAATGGTATTTGAGCATTGGTGTAAAGGATTTTATATGACTACAAGTATGATCTATTGACCCCTTGAGTATAAGATCCTCAATATTGAACTATCATTTGAACTATCAATGGAATTACCTTCCTATGGGTTTTGTGTGAACCAACTTAAATTTGGGTTGAAAAATCAGCCTAGCCCCTATGTTGATGTGATAAAATCTTGAAAGTTTGTGTGTAGGAGTTCTTTGAGAAGCCTTCTGAGGAGAACTACGTGAAACTTTGACCCGATTGGAAGTGGGAACGTAGGTGGCACTTGGGTGAAGAATACCCTTGTGACCTAAGTTTATAGGGGAGGGTTTAGGAGGGGATAACTCTAGTAATTAAGGTTGTTCCTTGTTTAACCTTTCCCCTTTATTAGGCTTCAAGCAAGGCCAAATTAGGTAATAATGGCTATGAAAAAGTTAGGAAAACTTAATAAGTTATATTGAATATATAATGTTCTTTGAATAGAAAGATAAAGGAAGTGTATTGGGTTTGCTACCTTATAGTTGGTATTCACTAAAGGTTACATGTTGAGGCAAGGCCATAAGGCATTACTTCCATAACTAGTATGTGTTTGAGAAATTTAATCCCAGACTTATTAAGAATTTGTGAATGTACTCCTAGATCTTTCAATTATGATCTGCTTGTTCTGAATTAGGAACCTCTCTTCCACTTATAATGGTAAGCCAACTACATGCACTAACTTTTACAACAACGGATGGAGTTTGGACCTTAAGAGGGCATAGGTAGAGGTTTGTATTCCTCTAGCATGTAGACTAGTCCTTTTTATCCGAGGTGATCACCAAACAATAAATCCTATGACTCGCTTAATATAAGCTTATCCGCTCAAGATTGACCATAGTCAAGGAGTGTATTATGCTAGGAGATTCTCAGTTGTACCACCTAGCTAGTAGATAGTTACCACCGATTGCATGCAAACGAGGGATACATGCGTTGATCTAGGGAATTTAGACTAATTCCGCCAAGAGCACGTGGGCTAGGGGTCAACTACATGTCAGCGATGGATGTCCTCATTGCTTAGCTGTTTGATGGATTGCAGAGAAGAGAATTTCTAATGAAGAATAGGTAGGTGATAATTTACCAACCTCATAGAATGATTTGGGCATATCTTGAGGTGGAAATGGAATACTTCACCCTATTAAGATGAAGACGAGCACTCATTGTAGTATGGAATGCACCGAACCCTCTTCCCAATTATCCATTGGTACAAAAGACCAGGGAACGGAATAGAACCGATGGTATAGTGTGTAGTGCATTGACATTCCATCTCTTTGGGATGTACTATGGATAGGAGATGGTTAACCATTGTACATGATCCAATCACTATTTTATTTGTGATGCTTGTATGAGCTAGTAACTATTGTCTTGCGATTCATTAATGAGTCGATCATTATTGTCTTGTGATGTATCTTGGAGCTACACACTGTGTATGTGATCTACGACAAAGCTATTTAGCTTGTCTACCTGTGATGTGCATGAGCTAGTCCTTTGTATATGTGACGTATGCTCAAGATAATCACTCTGTGTGTGATTTGTGTTATGACTCTCATGCATATATAAGTAAGTAAACTAATGAGTGATAATGATGGGTATGGAACCAACACCAAAGGGAAATTGATATCTTTGATTGTGAAGGGATCAAGCTCATAAAATCCCTTAATTTATAGACAAGGTTAGAGAGAGATCAGGGATCTCATCAAGAGAAGAGTGTAAACTCTCTCTGAATGTGAACTACAAAGCCTTTGACCTCCCACAAGAGGATACGTACACAGGGTCATCAAGGAAGAACCCTTGGGGCTTAGGCTTGGATCTAGGTATGACCCTAGATATGAAATCTTAACACAATCAAGTGTAAGCATATGGTGTGATATCGAGTTGTCATCACCATGGTGAATCGAGAAGTTTTAAAATCCCACTTCTTAATTAAATGGAAGATGATTGGTTGATTAAGCTAATGATTGATGTTAAGTTAAAAAAAAAGTAGCAACATAGGGTGGTTGTTACAAAGAGCCGGACAGAAACCTGTTTCTTCAAAGAGGTGGATTTGCAAAGGAGTCTACATCTGCACCAAATTTGTGAAGTCTTGGTTGGAGACAAAATTGGAGAATTATAATTGCAGGTATGAGTTGTTTTTATCTGATTTGGGAAAATAAGGAAATATTTCTTCACAATGGTGAGAAAATAACACAAATGGGGTTCAGAAGAAATTCTCAAAATACAATTTGATTTGATAAGGCCAAATAAGTGAGTAACTAGAAATATATATTTTATTCAGAATAATAGTAGCTTGCCCTAAATAAATTATTGAGTGAATATTTTAAAGATGAAGGCCTTAATTATTCATGGAACTTGTTAAGGTTTTAGGATCATTGCAAATGTAATAGCACTCCTTATGATTGTATGTGTTTTCCAAATGCATCGATCTCTTTGTATTTATACATGACAAGGACAAGAAGACACATGTCCCTTCATGGGACATGTCTATTCATTAATTTATTTTATCAATTTAACTATTTAGTTATTATGAGAACAATTATAATCTAACTTTATATATATATATATATATATATATATATATATATAGTAAATCATTTCTCATAATAATCATATAGTCATTATTATTTATCTGACCGATGCTATAAACATCAACAGAACTCCAAAGTTCATGAGGAATTAATGATTTAATAATTCTTGAAGGTAAAGGTGTTGTGGATTACAATATATATTTGTGATATTTATAATGACTCTCCTGTCATATTATGGTGTTAACCTTAAATTGTAAAGTGAGTGGCAATTGAATATTTTTATTGGACCATTTGAAATATTAACTAAGTGTCATGAAAATAATTATGTGCTGGGTCGTGACATTAGTATGGCCGTGAGATTTGTCATGGAAACGGACTTCAGAGTGCAGGCTTTATTTCAATGGAGACCATTCAAGCACAAGGGATCATCCGGAGCAGAGATAGGCACCATTATGCTTACCATGGGATTCCAAACTAGTGTGCCATGTATAACCATGGTTGTGCATTTCTAAACTCGGGTGCTGAATATTATACTTTGGTGTACCTTATCAAAGTCTCAGTTCTGCAAAGATGATGTGATTTGAAGCCTTGGAGAACAGGGGGAACTCTGAGATTAATAGTCTTCGTCCAGCTGAAACCAATTGGTTGAGGAGCTCTCATTAGGGAATCATTATCGACTGTTACCTACAGTTGCAGCAATCTCTGAACATATTCTATGAATTTGTGTATTCCTGTATATCTGGGTGTGAAAGGTTTGTTGAGAAAGCACTTGGATATTCCTAAAACCTCTGTCTACATCCTGTTTCTATATGGTGCACAACTCAGCCGACTTTGATTGCTATTGAGCATTCACGATGGCAAATAAGACACCAGGCAAAGTGTGATTCTTATGATCTGAATTGATGGAATCTGCATAATTGGAACATTTGCAATTTATTACAGTACAAATACAAACACAGAATTAAGGTCAAATTACTCTATGTTATTTATATTCTCTAAATATGTGCAAATCTCTAGTCTGCTACTATTTTATTTATCTGCAGTGTATGTTTCATATGAAGCAAGGAATCAGAAAAGATAAATTAATAAATGAAGAGGTTGCAGACCTGATTATTTGTGATAACTCACATTGCAGCTGATATCATTGTATGAATGAAAGTAAGGAATTTGTCTACAATGTGTTGTAGCTGCTTAAGAAAAAGGTTTTCATGCAATCTGTTTGACAAAACTACAAGAATGAAAGTGACGATTTGTGCAAGATTCCTTTACGGTATCTTACAGAGCAACAGCCAATCGTGCCAAGGGAGGAGGCACAGCCACAGAGGACTCCTAGGACTAGACCCTCTACCTCTCCCCTAGTTTTCACTAGAGCTGGGAAGAAGACAATTTGCTATTTTAATTTACTAAACCGTTTTGATGTTGTATATACTTATAGTTTTACCAAGACAATTTGCTATTTTAATTTTGCTTCAGACTATCAGGCTACTGGCCATCAATATTCCATGTGAGGATGCCATTTTGTACCCAATTTGCATTCAAATATATCTAGACTCAGCTTCTTCCTTTTGTTTACTCATTTACTGACTCGTTGGAAGCATCTCATTGAGTTTTGCAAAAAAAAATACAATTCTAATTAAATTTAAGCAAATTTTTAAGTTGTCGAGTTTTTTGCCGAGTTTTTTCAATCTTGGCGAGTTTTTGCTTTTGGCGACTTTATCAACTATGCTTCAGATCCTGAAAATATTCAAGATCTTGGAGCAGAAGCGTTTATTATTATCTCATTAAGCATATACTTGAGCGTCAAAGTAGCAATTTACATAAAAATGAAGCTATCAGGTCAAAGGAAAGTACATCCCAATAACTTGTCACTTGTGAAATATATCTAGAATCCACAGGACAAACAGAAGTTATCAGGTCAAAGGAAAGTACATCCCTATAACATACAATAATATCTTTTTATTGCTTCCACACTCTAATGTAATTACTAATCTCAATTTTCAAAGGAATACATAGCCCCTTCTTGGAAGAAATAAAAAAATCCCCAACATAATTTCAAAACTAGTAGAACCAAAAATTAGATCTCCAAAATTCCTTCCTAATTAATATCAGTTCAATATAGTCATCAAAATAACTATATTGGTGTCAACCTCTTTAACTTGCAAAAACAAATTGCCTCAATCATATTTTAATATACCAAATAGCAATAAAATAGCTTGCAGAAGTTAACTTACACAACTATCAAATCCATAAGCCAAAACAGAACAACATAAAGAAAACTTTTAGACATAAAAGATTACAATGAAATCCCATACCTTCATGTACTAGAGATATCTGATCTTCATTCTCTATATTTCCATCTAATTGTATACAGAGCTCCCTGGCAGCTTCGACTATGCCTGCATGCCCAAAATGAGGGAAAGATACAGCAACATTTTGCTTCACATTTTCCTCAACAACATTACTACTGCAAAGTCATGAAATAGGAAAGATTAATTGATTGCCAATTCTGCATATGAAAAAATGAAAAAATAGATAGAATGGAAATTTAAATGCAAAGTATCTAATAGTTTGTTACAAGAAATCAATCCTTCTCACCAAAACATTAAAAATATTAAACATCACAAAGATTTGAAATAACACGTCCACATTTTTAATAGTGCTAACTTAATGGATTCAAAATGAACCCGATTTTGAATGGACCCAAAACTCCACAGAACATAAAAGAACTGGAGGTAATGAAAAATCGCAATCTTTAAGTACCTCAAAAAGGGAAAGCAATACACACACACACATAAACATATAGTTTGTGTGTGTGTTTAAGTTATGAGCCATGTTGAAGTTTGCAACACAAGCACCTCCAGGATCAAACAGCAAAACAAAAAAACCTTCCCCAAGCAAGGCAACAAGAAAATAATTGTTGCATTTCTCAAGAAGCAAAGATTACACAATTGCAAGATGAATTATAATTAATACAATGCTATGCTTTTATAGAAAAACATGTCTCTAAAAATAGGGAAAAAACAAAATAACCTAAGATATGCAAACTAGTGCACGATATGCAAACTAACGGGCATGATATGCAAACTAGAGCTAAAAAAGCAAACTGGAGTCCAACTAGACTAAACCAAACTAAACTAGGCTCAACTAAAACTCAAATAAGTGAACTCAAGGTAGCCATGCATGTACAAACATGTGCTCAATTATGCATGAAAATAACCTTGAGCATGTGCACAATTAATTTATGCAACATTTGCAAATGTGCCTAATGCAAAAAATATGCATGCTCTAGCATCCCCCCTCAAGTGAAACTTAGAGAGACTAAAAAGCTCTAAGCATGAAATACATGAATAGGTCCTGGCAACAAAAGGCCTGCTTAGCTACCCATGTACAGTGAAAGCCTATAACAGAGAAATAAGAGAAAAATCACATGGGAGAAAACTCCTCTCCAAAACTGAGAGATGCACTACATGAAAGAAACATAAAATGTAAAAAGGACTAAGAAGCCTCCAAGATATGTCCCAAAAGAATAGGAACATGAAGAACATCCTCAAAGCACACAAAAGTTGTAGACAATCGTCGAATGATAACTACTATAGTGTTAAATGAAGAATCTCCTCTCAAAAAGATGATGATCAAGATCAAAAAGACAATAATCTGCATGGGTGCTCCCAATGACACTACTCGAACAATAAACAGATGGCCACCAAAAGAAAAACATCTGTCAGCCAAAAATATAGACGACACATGAATCTATACAAGTGACCTCAACAACACTATTCAACCATGCAACAGTAAATTGCTTGTCAAAAATATAGGTGTCAATAATCTAAAGAATTGATCAGCTGAGGATAAGTTGCCTCCACAAACTGCAATGCAAGAGTACCTACATGATAAAAGCTCCATCTCATCAAAATATAGCCACTACATTCGACTATTACATAGGCACTAATACTGAATACAAAGCTCACTCAAAAGAGAAACAAAGGGAACATTAGCACCAAAAGTAGAAACCCCCCAAAAATGCTGACAAGGGAGAGGCATGACAGATCCACTAAAACTGCATCACCAAGTAGTGCATTAAGGAGATCTAAATGTGCACAAGAAAAAACCTACAACTGAAAAAGGGTATGCATCCAATGCACACATGCATGGGACAAGCATCACTAGGATTTAATGTTGTTCTGGAGGGAAACTCACTAGAAAAATGTGTGATGGAAAAAACAAAATGCACTACATAACCCCCCATGGCACTTTATAATATAGTGTATGTACAAATTAAGGCACAACAAAATGTACAAAATTCCCAAATAAAAAATACACAACGGTGGCATTTATCTTAGTGCGTCTACAAATAGACAAGTGCATATAAAAGATGCTCAAAATGCCCAAATAGAGCAAAGTGTTGAAAATACAAGAACAGCTCGAGTGAACTCATCTAATGCAAACAAAAGGTTTCCAGGAGCTAAAACAACCAAGTTATCATTCATGATGTGAAAACACACAAAACTGACTAAGATATACTTGGGGAAATATATGAAAAAATGTGCATGGATTGATGTGAAGAGCACGAAGAGACATTTCCAACACTAGAAGAATCTCAAAAAACAAAGGAAAAGGCAAAAACATACCAGCTCTAGAGAGAAAACACCACATCTGACTTAAATGGGATATAAATTGTACCAACAGAAAAATTTAAAAACAGACCAACAACATTAGATAGCTCTTTGAATTAGCTTTCCAACAATATTTGGGGCCACAAAGTGCCCAAAAATATGTGTTGAGCTCTGGTACTTGCCTCAAAATGCACGCTTACAAGAAAGACCGCCAAAATCCTTAACTGCTTCAAATTTGATGAAATGGCAAATGATATTGGGGTTTTGGGACGCTAGGAACATGGTCGTTCAGTCCATGAAGCTAGCATAAATGACCCAAATCCAAATTCAAAGACCCTGCAACACTCTTCAAGAAAGAAGCCCTCAAATTATGAGAAGGGGTTTGATGAATCCACACTCTGATACCATGTTGAAGTTATAGAACCATATTCAAATTCGCAACACAAGCACCTCCAAGATCAAACAGAAAAACAAGAGCACCTTTCACAAGGAAGGCAAAAAGAAAATAATTGCCACATTTCTCAAGAAGAAAAGATTACACAATTGCAAGATTATGATTGTAGGATTGCACGATGAATTACAATAAATACAATGCTAAGCATATCTCTAGAAATAGGGAAAAGGCTAAAAAAGATAAGATATGCAAGGTAGTGCATGATATGCAAACTAAAGCCCAACTACACTTTTAAACTAAACTAAATTAGGCACAACTAAAGCTCAACTAAGTGAACTTAAGCTAGGCATGCATGGGCAAACATGAGCTCAATTATGCATAATAATATGCATGAGATATTATTGACCATGTGCACAATTAATTTATGCAACATATGCAAATGCACCTAATGCAAAAAATATGCATGCTCTAACATTTAGGTCATGCAATACCCATATCTATATTGAGTACTCCAATATGCATAGAAAAGGAAGGAGGTCACATCTTGTAGTCTCGACAAAAACATATAATTTCATGGATATAAGGTTCAAAGTTGGCAAGCTGACGTTTGGCCTAAACTCGGACTCAATACTTAGAATTGGCCAAGACTTGACAAGCACTTAGCAAATTGAAAAATCCATGAATTATATAGATATTTTTTAAGGATTTAAAACTTGTATCATGTACCCGTCATTAAATAAACTTTAAAGACACAATGAACTAATAAAATAAAAGCCATTTTGATCATATAAATAAGTATACATCACTCACATAAGAATAAAAATAGATTTTAGCTTAAGGAAACGACATTTTTAGAGACATGTTTGTTATTACTAACCGGTTACTGAGAGGGCGGGGTGAATCAATAAATACTTGTCTCTAATATAATTCAAAACTTGTTCAGGTATCCTTTCTTGTTAAGCAGAATATAAACAATCATTCATAAGCACACATAGATCAACACAAGATGTATACGTGGAAACCCTTGGTTAGAAGGAAAAAACAACGGTGAGACAGAGCTCACAAGTTCATTACTGCAGAATGAAGGCGCCCTGTTAGGAGCTTACAAAGCACTTGTCAAGGTGCTACCCGGTTAGGAGATTTTACAAAAGATCGCTTAAGATCTTAACCCTGTTAAGAGTCGCCTGGTTAGAGGTCTTTCAACATCAACAAAGATGTTACCATGTTAGGAGATTTTACAAAGAACCGAGTAGGTCCACCCTGATAGAGGGATTTTAATTTGTTTTCACACCTTATAAAAGCAATGATCTCATATGACACTAAATGTCTGATTAGATAATACCTATTGATCTCTTCCCGATTTGCCTAGCTGTTGAATCTTTTCTACCTCTTTGCCTTTCACCTCTAGTGACTGTGATTTCTACACAAATTTCTCTTCACTTCTATGTTTACTCAACAATTCTCAACAACAATTTTCTTGCGTCCTATGATCTGTATTTATATAAAAGTTCACTGTAATGAAACCCTTAATTCAGAACTGTCAGGCTCTAAACTCAACCATAAATCATGCAACTAGCAAAAAGCTATGCGTTCTGATCTGGAGTTTACCTTTAAAACATCCGTAGAAATAAAGCTAACTCTTGTTAAAAAGATAACTCCAATTCAGAGCGGTGGATGTCCTGTATAATCCGGTTTTAAGTCAAACTACTCCGCAAAATCTAGTGCGGATCTTTATGCAGTAGACTGGTATACTCTTATACCCGGTTCATTCCTATATGTAATAAGAGACCGATGAAATGCACTCTGTTCGGTCTATCAGTGTCCTTTAAGTAACGTGAGTGACCGGTGAACCTTTACCGGTGTGAATGGTGTTTGTCAATTACACTAATGACAACTTATATTGCTAACAATCTTCCCCTTTGTCATTGGTGGCAAAACTTATACACAAAACTATACTCACTTACTTGTGACAATGTTTTTGAAGTCTTTTCTTTTCCCTGTAGCACATTTCCCATGTCTATGTGTTGCGGTTGACCGACTGTAGCTATTAGACTATAGAACTTCCCCTGTCTGTGTGCTCCGATTGAGTGACTATAGCTGTTAAGTCCTGTTCCTTTTGTTTTTTGTTTTTTTGACCTTTCCACTGTCTGATCTTCTTTCCATTTCCCTTTCTGCTTCTTTTTCCCCTTTTTGCCTCCATAGGACAAAGGGTATTTCTTATCATTTCACATTTGTAGCTTTGTGAAGATATCATTGTAGATTGTCTTTCCAGAGTAAAGAAATGGTCTCCACTAATCAGTTACATATTCTATGTTCTTTTGGGCTTCTTTAAGAGAAACGATGATGTTCTCCATATCTTCCACAGTTTTGTAATCCGATTCATTGATCAGAACGTCTGTAGATGTCGTGGTTTGTTGCATGGAATCAAATAGTGGGGCCAGAAATAATTGAAATCCAATAATGTCTTGGATTCGCTTATTTTCCTCTTCTACAATCTTTCTTAGGATTTGAGCAAGACTTGTCATTTCTCTGCTAAAATTGGTTGCAGATTTATTCTTGATGTTAAATTTAGATGACAAAGCTCTTATTTCTTCAGAGGTTTTTGCAAACTTCTTTGTTAGATCTGTTGGCATCAAGTGATGGTAACCGGTAAGCCTACTACTCGTACAAATATTGTCATTGATAGGCAAAAGGAGTATAGAGACTTGTCATCTCTACACAGTCTAAAGATCCAAGGAGATCTATATAAAAGAAGGATGGTTTGGCCGAAGGTGCCAGTATTCAAGACCGTTGCGACTGTATGTAAATACCACCGGGCAATATATGTTAAGGATAAGAGGATTCCAGCATCAACCGGGGACCGGGCTACAATCGGTGTAGAAAAGTACAAACAAAAGCAATAGCTAACTGTTGTCAAGAATACAACATAGGACAGTGCAACCGGTAAGCCAAGCAAGGGACAGCAAACCGAGCACCGTGAAACCGGTAAGCTAAGGAAGGGACAATAATAGGTCAAAGACTCTTACCTATTTGCAGCATGTAGAACTCAACCGATATATTAATGACTTCGGTATAAACCGAGGAAGTCATAGTCAACTATCTATTCCAACCAACTCTTTGACCAAGATTTTCTGCACTAAATTCGGAAGTCTTTGAGTTAAACTGGCGATTGGTTTGAGGCGAGTCTGGTGGATTTAAAGCCAAAATCAGTGCCTTTAAAACAAAGCGTCATCTCCTATGAAGGAAAGTTGCTTGACACGCAACTATTGCTTTCTTCATTAGTCAGATAAATCAAGGGCATGCATCGAATGTTTCCTCAGTGAACTGGTACTCCACTGAGTAATGAATCCAATAAGGATCTGTAATTAGGTCATGCATAATGAGCACAATTAGGGGTAGGACCCTATATATTCTTCTGCCAAAGGCAAATAGAAGTTGCCTTCATTCTGCCGAGTAAAAGAGTGAAACTGTATGTTGAAAATTAGCTAGGGGTGAAAAGAAGAAAGACGAAGTGAGAAAGAAGATTCTGGAGAGAAGCACAATAGTAGAGGAGAAGACACCTATAGCGACTGGTGATGCTTCTCAGTCGAACACAAAGAGAGATCTTATCAGGCTATGCATAGCCATCTGTAAAAGGTCAATCCTTCTATTGTTCTCTAGCAATTACAATAGTTAAATCCCAGTATTTGGGTAGACTCTATCAGGTCGCTTGTATCAAATCCCTTAACCAGGTAACATCTTTCAAGGTGTTCAAACTCCTTTAACTAGGCAGGAACTAACCGGCCTCATTGTAAAAAATCCCTTAACCGGGTCGCATCTAACAGTGCGTTTTTTATCCTTTAACCGGGAAGGCTCCTAACAGGGCATACTCCAGAAGAGTACAAAATTTGTGAGGTTTCCTCACACCGTGGTTTTCACCCTAACCGGGTTTCCACATGATAAATATGGTGTCATTGTGTGATTGTTTAATTACTGTTATTAAATGCTTAAATCTGTTTCCCTTTCTGTTGTACATTTACTTCACTGGATTTAAAGCGAAGAAGTTTTTAGAGGTGTTGATTCACCCCTCCCCTCTAAACACCGCTTGGCACTGTCAATTAGTATTAGAGCCAAGTCTTGTTTTCTTTACCACTTAACAGCATAAAGAAAAAGTGAAGATGATGAGAAAGGAAGGACCAAAGTTTTCAAAGGAAAACTTTACTCTGTGGTGCAGCAAAATGAAGCTGTACATGAAGACCACTGGAGATCAATACTGGAATCATGTTACCACCAATTACAGTGAACCCGGTGGCACTTTGACACCTGATGAACTGAAGATCAAAACCGAGCACATGGCTGCTATGGATATGATAGCTAGCACGCTACCTGATCATGTCTACGCTGAGATCGAACATCTTGATTCTGCCTTCAAGATGTGGGGCAAGTTGCAAACGGTCTATGGAGGAGATCCAAATGTTCAAAGAGTCCAGGTCGAAAGCCTCAAAGGAAAATATGATGACATGAGGATGAATGAAGAAGAAGACATCGAGCAATATAGCAACCGGATCAAAGAAGTGATCAACTCCATCAGAAGCGCTGGAGGAAAGCTCAGTGAGGAGCTGGTTAGCAAAATACTGAGAACTCTCAGACCTCAACATGCCATCAAGATCTCTACCATTCAAGAGCTCAAATCGGTGACCAAAGATCAAGTCACCCTAGACTCCCTAATCGATAAGCAGGCTACCTTTGAATTAAGTAATTTTGATAATAGCTTATCCATTCAAGAAGCAGCTTTTAAGTCCTCTGTCAATATCTCTTCCACCAAAACGGGAAGAGAAATCGATAATTGCTCTACCAGTAAGATTGGCAACCTTGTTGAGAATCTGCTCTCAGAGGAGATGGAGCGAGATGAGTTTGAAGCACTCATCGCTAGGAGATTCCCCAAAGGAAAAGGGAAGTACAAGGGAAAGATCCCTTTGAAATGCTTCTCTTGCAACAAGATAGGACATATTGCTGCAAGGTGTCTTGATAATGAACATAAAGATAAAAGACACTGGTTCAAGAGCAAAGCAAAGAAGGAATGCTATCTTGCAGAGCAAGGAGTCACAGAAAATGAGTCTGAACACTCAGAGGATCCAGAAATTGCATTTGTTGCAATAAAGGAGGAGAGCCCAGTTGTAAAGGAAATCGCACTCATATCTAGATCTCATCAGCATGATGATTGGATCATTGACAGTGGATGCAGTCAGCACATGACCGATGACAAGAACAAGTTCATCAACTTGGAGCTCAATGACAGCGGATCAGTTACCTTTGGAAACAATGCCCCCAGCGCCGTCAAAGGTAAAGGTTCTACTGCTCTCTGCAACAATGCTTTCTATGAAGACGTATACTGGGTTGGACTCAAGTACAACTTAATGAGTGTTGCACAGCTGAACAATAAAGGATTCCAGTTGGAATTCGGACAAGGTTCTTGTATAGTAAAAATCAATCTGGAACCCATGTTGCAACTGGTAGATAGAGCAAAGGCAATCTGTTCTACTTAGACTCAATGGAAGGAGCTTGTTTGATAGCTTCAATCAGAGCAGAATCAAGTAAAATTTGTCTTGCCTCCAAGGAAGATAATAGCTGGCGATGACACAAGAGACTCTGCCACATAAACTTTGACAGTATCGTCAAAGTAAGCAAAAAGAAATCGGTTAGAGGACTCCCTGAGATTACTAAACCCATAAGTGGGGTTTGTAAAGACTGTCAATTAGCAAAACTGACCGTAGCAAGTTTCAACAATAAGACCTTTACTGCTGAAAGTGTTCTGGACCTTGTGCACACATATCTGTGTGGACCAATGAAGACAAAGAGCTACCATGGAGACCAGTACTTCATGATCTTTGTAGATGACTTCTCAAGAATGATGTGGACACTCTTTCTTAGAGAGAAATCAGAGGCCTTCCACATGTTTAAAATCTAAAAGGCTAGAATTGAAGAGGAAATCGTTAAAAGCTTGAAATGCCTGATGTCAGACAAAGGAGGTGAGTACACCTCTCAAGAGTTCACTCACTATTGTGAGGAACATGAAATAAAAAGACAGTTTTCTGCACCAAGAATTCTGCAGCAAAATGGAGTAGCAGATAGAAGAAATAGGACACTGATTGACTGGGCAAGAACTCTGTTGATTCAGAAGGATCTTCCTCACCACTTCTGCAGAGAAGTTGTAAGTACTACTGTCTACACACTAAACCGAGTTCAAGTCAAAAAGGGAACCAGTAAGACTCCTTATAAACTATGGTTTAAGCATACTCCAAGTGTAGGATATTTTGAAATCTTAGGTAGTAAATGTTACATCAAAAGAGATATGTATTCTAGTAAGTTTGATCTCAACAGTGATGAAGGAATATTTTCGGGTTATTCTACCAAAAGTAAGGCATATCAGTGTTTGAACAAGAAAATAGGCAAGATAATTAAAAGCATCAATGGAAAAGTTGATGAATTTTCAGAACCGATTAAGAAGACCGTTAATAACAATCATGACAGTCTTGAAGAGCAAAGCAAAGAAAATGTGTTTGAGTTCAATGAAGCAGCTACTAAAGACGAAGAACACCATGTGAATTGACACCCGGTTCAGGGAACTGCACCTGAAGCACAGGGTGGTGAACAAGAAGACGTTCAGAATCATGGTGAAGAAATTGCTCAACCAGAAGAGCCTGACCGAGAACAGCGCCCGGTTCTCCCAAGGTATGTCACATATCACTCTACTGATAACATTATTGGTGACAAACAGGCTATGTTTTGACCAGGAAAAAGGCTAAAGAAAATATCTGTTTACTTTCCTATATAGAACCCAAGGGAAGCTCTACAAGATGAAAACTGGGTCAAGGCCATGGAGGAAGAAATTGAGAAAATTGAGAAGAATGACACATGGGATCTTGTGCCAAGACCAAAGGACAAGAATGTCATAGGGACCAAGTGGGTTTACAGAAATAAGTTGACTAAGGAAGGGAAAGTAATAACAAATAAGGCAAGATTGGTCTGCAAAGGATATGCTTAGGAAGCTAGACTGGACTATGGAGAAACATTTGCACCGGTAGCAAAACTGGAAGGAGTGAGAATTCTTCTTGCTTGTACTGCACACAAGAAGTAAAAAGTTTATCAGATGGATGTCAAGTCTACTTTCTTGAATGGGATTCTGGAAGAGGTCGACATTGAACAACCAGAAGGCTTCACATCTACACATGATGATGGTATGGTTTGCAAGTTAAAAAAGGCTCTTTATGGACTTAAGCAAGCTCCAAGGGCATGGTATGAAAGGCTACATTCATATCTTCTAACCATAGGATTCACAAGAACCGGGGACAATAGCAATATGTATCTCAAGTCCGAAAAACATGAAAATCTCATTGCTGAGATCTTTGTGGATGATATCATCTTTGGAGGAGATAATAGGATGAGCAAAGCCTTCGCTGAAGAGATGAAGAAAGAATTTGATATGTCTATGATAGGCGGAATAAGATTCTTAATTGGATTACAGGTCCATCAACTAAAAGAAGGTATCTTTATATCTCAATCCAAGTGTAATAAAGAAATTCTTAAGACTTTTAGACTTGAAGACTCTAAACCGGTTGGAACCCCAATGATAACCAACCTCAAGTTATCAAAGGAGGATGATGCAAAAGAAGTGAAGGAAACTATGTATCGGTCCATCATAGGAAAATTGCAGTATGTTGTTCATAGTCGACTAGACATTGCATATGCAATTGGCATAGTGGCAAGATTCTCTACTAATCCCAAAGAGACATCTAATAACAGTAAAAAGAATCTTCAAATACCTAAGGGGCACTGAAGAATATGGATTATGGTTTCCACACAAAGGAGGATTTCAAGTAAAAGTGTACACTGATGCAGACTGGACTAGCAACATTGATGACAGAAAGACCACAAGTGGTGGTGCATTCTTTCTCGATGGAAGAATTGTTTCTTGGACAAGTAAGAAACAGAATGCTATTTCACAATCTACTGCAAAGGCCAAAAATGTTTCTGCAGCAATCAATTGCACAGGTAATTTTGATCAAACAACTGCTGGAAGGAATCAAAGAACAGATACTTGAACCAATAGCTATCTATTGTGATAGCACTAGCGCAATTAACATATCCAAGAGTCCTGTTATGCACTCCAAGACAAAGCACATCGCCATCAAGTATCATTACTTGAGAGAGCTGGTACAAGACAAGGAGGTGAGATGAGAGTATGTTCCCACCAAGGAACAAATTGCTGATATCTTCACCAAGCCGTTACCGAAGAATACTTTTGAGTATCTCAAAGGTAAACTAGGGATGATACCCCTTCATGATCTCCAGTAAACCTGGAAAGGTGATCATCAGTTCATTGCGCTTCAACAGAGGGTTACACCTCATCTTTGATGGACTGATGAAAAGGGATGTTGCTCATAGGGGGAGCAGATTAGACAAAGGTAGTCTTTCTGACTAGCCTTTGGCATTATTGTCAAAAAGGGGGAAAGTTTAGTTTGGGAAGAATCGGAACGGAAGACTGTAGTTGTAGCAATGAGGTACAAGCAGTGTGATATTAAGCACAGTAACCTGGTGATATTGTGATTGGCCATCAAGGTTTTGCCATCAATGCCAAAGGGGGAGATTATTGGCATCAAGTGATGGTAACCGGTAAGCCTACTACCGATACAAGTATTGCATTGATAGGAAAAGGAGTATAGAGACTTGTCATCTCTACACAGTCTAAGGATCCAAGGAGATCTATATGAAAGAAGGATGGTTTGGCCGATGGTGCCAATATTCAAGACAGTTGTGACTATATGTAAATACCACTAGGCAATATACACAGTCAAGGATAAGAGGATTCCAGCATCAACCGAGGATTGGGCTACAATCGATGTAGACAAGTACAGACAAAAGCAATAGCTAACTGGTGTCAACAATACAACCAAGGACGGTGCAACCGGTAAGCAAAGCAAGGGACAGCAAACCGAGGACCGTGCAACCGGTAAGCCAAGGAAGGGACAATAACAGGTCAAAGACCCTTACCTGTTTGCCGCATGTAGAACTCAACCGATATATTAATGACTCCGGTATAAACTGAGGAAGTCATAGTCAACTATCTGTTCCAACCAACTCTTTGACCAAGTTTTTCTGCACTAAATTCGGAAGTCTTTGAGTTAAACTGGCGATCAGTTTGAGGCGAGTCTAGAGGATTTAAAGCCGAAATCAATGGCTTTAAAACAAAGAGTTACCTCCTATGAAGGAAAGTTGCTTGACACGCAACTACTGCTTTCTTCATTAGTCAAATAAATCAAGGGCATGCATCGGATGTTTCCTTAGTGAACTGGTAATCCACTGAGTAATGAATCTGATAAGGATCTGTAGTTAAGTCATGCATAATGAGCACAATTAGGGGTAGGACCCTATATATTCCTCTGCCTAAGGCAAATAGAAGTTACCTTCATTCTGTCGAGTAAAAGAGTGAACCTGTATGCTGAAAATTAGCCAGGGGCGAAAAGAAGAAAGAAGTGAGAAAGAAGATTGTGCAGAGAAGCGCAATAGTAGAGGAGAAGACACCTGTAGCGACGGGTGATGCGTCTCAGTTAAGCACAAACAGAGATCTTATCAGGCTATGCATAGCCATCTGTAAAAGTTCAATCCTTCTATTCTTCTCTAGCAATTACAATAGTTAAATCCTAGTATTTGGGTGGAGTTTAGCAGGTCCCTTGTATCAAATCCCTTAACCAGGTGACATCTTTCAAGGTGTTCAAAGTCCTTTAACTAGGCAGGCACTAACCGGCCTCATTGTAACAAATCCCTTAACCAGGTCGCATCTAACAATGCGTTTTTTATCCTTTAACCGAGAAGGCTCCTAACAGGGCGTACTCCAGAAAAGTACAAAATTTGTGAGGTCTCCTCACACAGTGGTTTTCATCCTAACCGAGTTTCCACGTGATAAATTTGGTGTCACTGTGTGATTGTTTACTTACTGTTATTATATGCTTACATTTGTTTGCATTTCTGCTATAAGTTTACTTCACTAGATTAAAAGCAAAGAAGGTTTTAGAGGTGTTGATTCACCCCTCCCCTCTCAGCACCGGTTGGGACTATCAAGATCTTGCAAAAATACTTCAAAGTTTGAAGTTCAAGTCATCAAACTGCCTGCCACTTGATGTTGTTATTGAAGCACTCTGAGGTTGGTTGATATAGTTACCTTGATTTTTTCAACGTGTTTGTGTATAATCTCTACTCTTTTCTTCTCATAGTGGTCTATTGCCATAGTCTCTGGATCTGTGCGATCATCACCAATTGTTTGTCCCGAGACTTCTAGCTGATCGATGACCGGTTCGTCTTCATCTATATCAGCATCCGGTATGAAGTTGTACAGTATATTCTTTACAATGGTGAGGACCATGGCTTGTTTCCTTTTGGTCAGCTCCTTTAGCTGTCTTGTTGACATCTTGCTGATGTCAACTACTATATCAGTGGCTTTGTTTCTTTTGGCTTCCTTGTCCTTAGCAAATGACAACTTTCTCTTTGATGAGGAAGAGCTTGGAATATCTACTTGCTCCTTTTGCTAGGGCTCCTGTTCCGGTTGAGCTTGCTCAGTTTGTACAGGAATTTCTTGTTCCTGTCCCTTATTTTCTTCATCTCCCGGTTGAGTGTTATCTTCTGGTGGCACCTCTTCAAGTAGATTTTCCTTGGCAGGTGCTTCTGCCTCAACCTGAGCTTCTTCTTCCAGTTGCACATTAACTTCAACATCCTGTTCTAGTTGAAGTTATTCTTCCGGTGGGACTTCTTTTGTACGCTGCTCTTCAGCTGTATGGAGTTCTCCCATAGGTATATCATTTCCTAGTCCTTGTTCAACATTTATTTGTTCACCAGATGTGAACTCCTCTATTTGAACATTTTCAACACCGGTTGCAGATTCATTACGATGAGTGAATTGAACTGGTGGTGTCGGCACTTGTTCAGTTTGATCCTAAGGACCTAGTTTTTCAAGCGCACTGAAGTCATACTGTTGCCAGAAGTCCAGAGTCTCTTTATAGACTTGATTTTCATATCCATTTAGTATCTGGGCAACTGTATACTTTGTATCTAGGTTCATTGCTACTTCCTCTAGTAGAAGCTTTATTCTTTCTTCACTAAGACCGGGTCTGATCTTTAACAATGTTTCCCTATTGATCCTCGTGTTTGTGCCTAGACCGGTTCTCCATTTTATTTGAAGCCTAGAATTAAGTTTCAGTGGGAACTTGGACCTATAGTCCCTTGGAGTCCTATTGTGGTCCATAAAAGTTTCTACTATGGCTACTATGACTGACTCCTTATCATCTTCTGCTAGCAGACTATACCATTTGGCAGCATTATCTACTTGCCCAAAATCCATTACTTCATCAATAATATCATTAACACTCATTGTGTGTGTCTTACCTTTTCCTAGAGAAGTTAGAATGGTTGGGCGAGCTGGATGGTCAATGCCTTGTTCAACAGTGATATCTACAATTACCAGTGCCTCAGCTCCAAGCACTCCTTTCCCTTTATCGGTGTCAGCGACCGGTTGAACTGTAGCTCTTTGTTGAGCTTCTTCTGCTTGCTGCTAGGTCTGAAGAAGTTTGGTCCACATCACTACTCCTTCATCATGCACTTTCTTAGCTTCTCCACTAAGCCTAAGACTGATCCTCCTTTTTGTTAAGAAGGTTTGCTGACGCAGTTCAACCTGTTCGGTGGCTTCTTCCAGAATAAGGTGGTTCTGAACCTCTAGAAGAGCACATATTCTCAGTTCCTTTTCTCTTTCCATCGAAGCTTTCCATCTAGCTTCAATTATTTGAAGGAGATCCTTCGGTAGAGTTTTGTGAAGTTCGGTAGGATGCAGATTGTACTTATGAATGCAATGCACCACCACTTCTTCTATCTTCCTCCTATCTTCTTCATTCACAAGATGATATCTTCTGCTCACAGAACCCATTCCACCGCTTTCTTTCAATCCTACCACATATTCATCAATTGTGGGCTTTCTTCCTCTTGGTGGATCCTCCTTTACCGGTTTGTTTGAACCCCTCTTCCTTTTGATTAGAGGAACTGAGTCTTCTGAATCTGTCTCCTCTTGTTCTCCCTCTTAGGTAGTGATTATCAGTTCTGCTTTCTTTCTTCGAGCCTTGGGTTGCTCTATCGTCGGTTTCTTCTTTGGTGTGGGGGCCCTTTTGGTGTAGACATTTTTGATTGGTGCCCTCTTTTTAAGATTCTCTTGAATCTCGGCGAACGTACCGAACTGGTTTGCAGAGAGATCCAAATTTGCTTCATTTAGGCATCAGCATATGCCTTAGCAGTTTTGGTGGAGATCTAATGCCCCAGCTCAGGAGCATATTCAGTTCTCGGTTCCACTGCTTGAATGATGCAGTAATCGGTGGAAACCAGAAAACACACATCATCCTTGTATGCTTCAATAATTGTTGTCGGTATCCGCTCCCTTGCGTGCATCCTTAGTTGAAAACCTTCAAAATATTCGTTCATTACCTTAACTGGTTTCCCAGTTGGTTGGCCAATTCAGCTATTTGGTGCATGATCGGTCTCTCGGTCTTCCATGCCACTTTTCCAATTCCAAGA
The DNA here is from genome assembly GCA_027943335.1 of Chamaecyparis obtusa. Classification (NCBI taxonomy): domain Eukaryota; kingdom Viridiplantae; phylum Streptophyta; class Pinopsida; order Cupressales; family Cupressaceae; genus Chamaecyparis; species Chamaecyparis obtusa. The sequence continues at coordinate 274,445 of BSBK01003454.1, forward strand.
AAGAAATTTTGATAATAGAAGCAGAGACATACCAGTAACGTCCCGTACTTCATGGATTTCTTCTTGACAATACCGAGCTTCATATTTTCAAATATTTGCCCTCGGAGCATTCCGCAGATATCAAATCTGACGTTATCATCCATTATCCGGTGGGCAGCATGTATGGCTCCTCCCAGTATGCTGTTAGGATTACTGGACTGGTAGAATTTATAACCTATGACCGTGGATGCAAACCGAACCCCATCGTCTTCGATGTCGTTCACTGTCATGAGACAACCATCAAATTTGGATTTCGTCAGCTTTGTGATGATTGCATTTGAGATGGTTCGCAACGTCAAGGCTTCCCCTTCCTGATTGTATCCGGTTACATGATGTAAATCCTCCTTGGTTATTTCTGTAACTGCACCCTTTTGTAGCCAAAACCCTGGATCATGCACTTGACTGAGGACCAGTCGAATCAAGTCGGGTCGGAAGATAGTCGGATAGGTCACTCTGTTAATAAGACTGGACGACACCAACTTTGAGTATCGGTCTTGCAGTCTTCCGTCCTCACATAGAGAGAGATACTCGTCCTGAATGTATGTTTCACCAAGTTCTTCCTGCTTGGCGTGGATAAACGCAGTCACATCTTCTGTCATAAAGATGCCCTCTGGTACTATTGACAAAGCTCCAGCCATATCGGTTGCTCGATTCTGAATCGTAATATCATATGCAGGACGATCCACTTGATTTCCCTTGATCAACTTCAATATAGAGGATGATGAGGCCATAGCTTGATAATCAATTACCACAGAAGGTTGCTTGATCGGTAGACAGTAGCTCACAATGATCAAAGCATGAGAATTTTACTTAGCACAAGAATTCGTTAATCACAATGAAAGCAAAGTAAAATTTATGAGTAATCATCCTTTCTTTTATAGGGTTAGGTCATAACGGTAATTACCAAACGGTAACTATTTGTTAAATGGCTATAGTAATAAATGCCTTACCTAACTTTTCTTTCTGTTTTTGCCAACCGGTGATCCGGCTTTTTCAGTTTGGCAAACCCCGGTTGATTGCTTCTTACCTGTCTGATTATCCTTGTAGACTGAGTGAGTCTGATTCTCACCAGTCCTACGGGGAATGGTAGATGATCTACCGGTTCCCTCTAGGCCTTCTTGGCTCAATTTGCTGAAGAGATATCACCATCAGCAGATGATGACCTTTTCTCTGTTTTCTCCTCAGTGGAGCTAAATGATTCCTTTTTTAACCAAATCTGTCTGAAAGTTTTACCAGTCTTGTCTTCCTTACTGATCTTCTCATTTGAGGATGAGATTTTCTTTACCGGTTTGACCAACTCTTTCCTATTGTTAGATGACCGGTTCCTGCAATTTTTGGCTAGGTGTCCAACTTTGTTTCAGTGATAGCAGACTACCTCGGTTTCCTTCCATGGGTTCACCCTTCTTGTGTTAGGTGATTTGCACCAAGAGTCACTGTGACTGGGTATCCCACAGTTTGCACAATTGGTTGTGCTTCGGTTCTTGTTTCTCTTGGTGAGTACCGGTCTTGGGGATCTGAATGCCATAGCCTTTGATCTGCACTCCTCAGCCTCATCAGATCCACTCTGCCCAGAGAGTTCATCAATGGTCTCATTGCTCTCATTCAATTGCAGAGCCAGCTCTTTTCTTTTTGCAAGTGATCTCAGTCTATTTACCAAAGAGGCAATAATGTCGTTGGCTTCCTCTAGTTGTTTTTGATACTTGTAACCCTCCATGATCTTTCTCTCAAGCGGTTAAGCTTTATATATGAGAACCATAGCTCTAATACCAATTGTTATTACAAACCGGTTACTGAGAGGGGGGGGTGAATCAGTAAATACTTGTTTTTAATATAATTCAAAACTTGTTCAGTTATCCTTTCTTGTTAAGCAGAATATAAACAATCATTCATAAGCACACACAGATCAACACAAGATGTATACGTGGAAACCCTCGGTTAGAAGGAAAAAACCACAGTGAGACAGAGCTCACAACTTCACTACTGCAGAATGAAGGCGCCCTATTAGGAGCTTACAAAGCACTTGCGAAGCTGCTACCTGGTTAAGGGATTTTACAAAAAATCGGTTAAGATTTAACCCTGTTAAGAGTCGCCTGGTTAGAGGTCTTTCAACATCAACAACGATGTTACCCTGTTAGGGGATTTTACAAAGAACCGATTAGGTCCGCCCTGATAGAGGGATTTTAATTTGCTTTCACACCTTATAAAAGCAATGATCGCATATGACACTAAATGTCTGATTAGATCATACCTGTTGATCTCTTCCCGGTTTGCCTGGTTGTTGAATCTTTTCTGCCTCTTTGCCTTTCACCTATGGTGACTGTGATTTCTACGCAGATGTCTCTTCACTTCTTTGTTTACTCAACAATTCTCAACAACAATTTTCTTGCGTCCTATGACCTGTATTTATATAAGAGTTCACCGTAATGAAACCCTTAACTGATAGAACCGCCAAGCTGTAAACTCGACCATAAATCATGCAACTAGCAAAAAGCTGTGTTCTAATCTGGAGTTTACCTTTAAAACATCCGTAGAAATAAAGCTAACTCCTGTTAAAAAGCTAACTCCACTTCAGAGCGGTGCATGTCCCGTATAATCCAATTTTAACTCAAACTGCTCCGCAGAATCTGGTGCGGATCTTTATGCAGTAGACCGGTATACTCTTATACCCGGTTCATTCCTGTATGTACTAAGAGACCGATGAAATGCACTCTACTCGGTCTACCGGTGTCCTTTAAGTAACGTGAGTGACCGATGAACCTTTACCAATGTGAATGGTGTTTGTCAATTACACTAATGACAACTTATATTGCTAACAGCATTATATATATTGTCTATGTGTGCTTCTGGATTTGATTGTGTATATTTTTAAGCATCAACGTTTCGGATCACACTCCATGATCCATCATCAGGATGAGAAAGTGCAAGGATGTAAAGATAAAGCTGCAAACCAAGCTAGTCTCAGGATATATAAAGAGAGGGAGTGGCCTAGGAACATATGCAAAGAGGAAAAAAAGAAAAATAAATTGATAAGAAAACCAAAGATGAAAAAACTAAAAAATGAGTAAAAGTAACACACACACACACACACACACATATCTATATATATGTCACTAAAAGGGGGGATATAAAGAGCATTAAATGACTCAATAAATACTGAACATGCAAGAAAGAGCCACTATAAAAAGCCTAAAAAGAGCACAGAATTAAGAAACACAAACATATATATATATATATATATATATATATATATATATATATATATATATATATTCCAACACCTATGTATAAAGGATGAAAAATAATAAACAACAGAAGTGAAAAAAAAATGAGTAAGACAACATGTATAAAAAACGAGGAAGATTAAACAAAGACACATCGGTAAAAAGAAAAAACAAAAGATGTATAAATAAATGAGTATTATTAAATATAGACATCTAGGTCTATATTAATAATACTATTTAAGTGCCTATATATATATACAAGGGGGTAATATAGATAAGACAACTTACAACAAATAAATAAGACAATTAAAACTTGTATTATTAAATATAGACCATTAGGACTATATTTAATAATACATATATAAAGAATGAGCAAAAACCTAAGTTGATGAGTACTATAAAGTGTAGGCCCAAAGGACTATATATAATAATGCTTAAGTAAGGGCAAGGACCAAAATATATCAAGGAGTAAAAATATCTATACGAATAAATGAGTATTATTAAAATTGACATATAGGTCTATATGTCAATTTTAATAATACTCATTTATTCGTATAGATATTTTTACTCCTTGATATATTTTGGTCCTTGCGCTTACTTAAGCATTATTATATATAGTCCTTTGGGCCTACACTTTATAGTACTCATCAACTTAGGTTTTTGCTCATTCTTTATATATGTATTATTAAATATAGTCCTAATGGTCTATATTTAATAATACAAGTTTTAATTGTCTTATTTATTTGTTTTAAGCTGTCTTATCTATATTACCCCCTTGTATATATATATATATATATAGGCACTTAAATAGTATTATTAATATAGACCTAGATGTCTATATTTAATAATACTCATTTATTGATACATCTTCTGTTTTTTTCTTTTTACCGATGTGTCTTTGTTTAATCTTCCTCGTTTTTTATACATGTGGTCTTACTCATTTTTTTTCACTTCTGTTGTTTCTTATTTTTCATCCTTTATACATAGGTGTTGGAATATATATATATGTTTGTGTTTCTTAATTCTGTGCTCTTTTTAGGCTTTTTATAGTGGCTCTTTCTTGCATGTTTGGTATTTATTGAGTCATTTAAGGCTCTTTATATCCCCCCTTTTAGTGACATATATATAGATGTGTGTGTGTGTGTGTGTGTTACTTTTACTCATTTTTTAATTTTTTCATCTTTGGTTTTCTTATCAATTTATTTTTCTTTTTTTCCTCTTTGCATATGTTCCTGGGCCACTCCCTCTCTTTTTATATCCTGAGACTAGCTTGGTCTGCAACTTTATTTTTACATCCTTGCACTTTCTAATCCTGATGATGGATCACGGAGTGTGATCCGAAACGTTGATGCTTAAAAATATACACAATCAAATCCAGAAGCACACATAGACATTTGAAATGGATTGTGGAAATCTGATACTTTTAAGTTATATATATTGTCAAATGTATAGAAAGATCATGGACTATGAAATCCATGGCATCAAAACAAATACGAAAACAATAATTATAAGTCTCAAATGGACTTACATCACTCATCCAACATCCATAGTTGCACAAATCCTATGTAGGCATCTAAGATAGGTCCTCAATGATGATACAACCATCATATTTTCTTTTGTATCACTGGCACCAACATCCCAAGGCTCTCCTTGCTTTTTATCCTCCTCTGACATGACTTCTGCCTTTATCTCTAGATTTGCATGATCAAGCCATGCAATGTACTTGTTGAAGAGGGAACCCTCAAAATCAATTATCCAATCCCACTGTGGACCAACTTCCTCTAGAGTGATGGGAGATAAGTCAATGCCTAAGATTTGTTTGTGACAAAGGGAAAGTAGTAATAAGCATAAATAAGATCCTTCAAACTTTGCCCTAAAAAATTATTACGCTTCTAGAAGAGTCTGTACTCAAACACACTCCAATAGTGCTTGCATTCTAAAGTGTTAGATGGTTGTCTTAGGACATGAATTCGCAAACCTTTGATGATTTTGCACCTTAGAACAAACATTTCCCACCATGCATCTAAAATGAGGAAAGAAAAATTAATCGTTGCACAAGTTTAAGAACCAATATTAACTTAAGAAAAGGAAACGGTTTGAATTTTTTAACTTAAATTATTTTCTTAATAGACTAACATGGCTACAATGTCATCTAAGTTGCCTTGCATATGTCTCATTCAAAGTTCCCTTGCGCATGTTTGGAAATCTCAATCTTAGAGATTATCTTCACTCCAAGCTAAGGACCAAATACCATTTGTCTTATGACTATGTAGAACCAATTTAAATCCTCTTCATCAACCTTGAGATTCAAGAGAAATTGGAATGCCCAATCAAAGAAATAGCTAGTTGGATATAAGAGCTTGTGAAGTAGGAAGTACCATTGTCGATCAATCATGTACTGTATTGTACAATACTTTTGCTCAACCCCAACATAGATAGATCTAATGACCTTGAATTGCAATTCTTCTCAAATGTTAGTATCATTGTCCACAAAAATAAAAAATAGAATGGTAAAATGAAGGGGAAAAACTAAAGGCTCTAAGAATTGCAACTATTATTAAACATTAATATAAGTGTCCACTAAAATAAACAAATAGAATGGTATATGAACAAAATAATAAAACCATGAACTTACCTCTATGATCTTCATCAAAAGCATGAAGCTATTGCTCATTAAAAACCCAATAAACCACATCAACCCCTACATCAGTCTTATCATATGATGATGTAGAGTCACCACTCCTCCCTCACTAACAAATATGATCCTCAAAGTAACCTTTGATTGAAGCAAAGACTGGAACATGATAAAGTCTTTTGCAAAGAGGGTTATTTTGAGACAAGCCAATTCCATCTTGTTCATATATTTACTCATTACATTGAGGATCCAGTGATCTTTGTATATGTTTTTGCAAATGTTTTTACCATTCTCCATACATGCTTTGATTCATGATATTTTGCCAAAATCCTCTAAAATGAGGTCAACGCAATGAGAAACAAAAAGAATCTAGAATAAGGATCGATGTCTATCTATGACAAGTCTACATGCAACAACATAATTTGTTGCCTTGTTTGTAACTATCTACACAACATTTTCCTCACCCACCTAACCCAAAACTCCCTACAAAGCCTCACAAAAAAATTCAAAATATATTTGAGAAGCATCAATGTTCTTGCTAAATAATTTTTTCACTTCAAAAAGTAACAATGAAATTTGAAATACTAATGTTAATAGGTAAAGTAAAAATTAAAATCGTAATCATTAAATCAATGGGTTCGAAGAAATATAATCACTTAAGGAGAAAAGAAATTCAGCAATTGGGCAATTTTTCCTATTTGTCCAACCATTAGTTGTAATGGCACAACCCTTCCTCCTCCATTTCTTGTGTTGTTTATTGATTGTGGCATTCATATAAAGCCACCCTTTGAGTCAAAATGGAGTGCCTTATCTCCTTATCATTATAAACTTTGAACCCAGCCACACAAATAGTTATGATATCTAACATATTTTGCCAATAAGGATACCTAAAACAAAGAAAATGAACCAAATAACAAAAATTGATGTCTAGATTCTACATGCCCTTAGTTTTACATTTTCATGAGTCAAAAAAATCAAACAACACACTTTAAAACAAAAGTAATAGTTAGTTACCTCCTATGTTCCATAACGTTACGAGGATGGTGACAAGGGAATGGCGGGGGACATGTTTTGGAGACGTTTCCTAGGGGGCCAAAAATAGGGTACAAAAGGGGATGATAGTATACAAATTTTTAGACGTGTGTGAGTGAATTTTTCAAAATATATTAATATATTATATGTTTCTTTATGTTTTATATAACTTTTAATAACAACATTTATGGTGAAATCAGAAAATGTCTTGTCCAAGACAAATAAGCCTACAACTCCAAGACTTTGATGGATGCAAGAAACATTGATTCAATGTAGTGCTAACTTAGAACCATTAGTTATGTCAAAGACCACTTGGATTTGTAACTTCGCTGTCTTGAGAAAAACATTGACTTGCGCTGGTTTTTAAAACATTCTACGATGTTTCGAAGATGGGGACAAGGGGACAACAAAGTACGTGTTTCCAAGACGCTTCCTAGAAGGCCAAAAATAGTGGACGTGTCCCCATGTAACATGGCTTACCTCACTACATGAAATGGAATGGTACAATAAATCCAAATTTCTTTACTTGCGCTCCATGCTACATGTTTGTCCTTAATCCAATGTGTAGTATAATACATGAATCTAATTTAAATCCACTAACTTTAGGCCCCACACTAACACTACCGTTCTATCTAATCAAAGATATTCAGGAAATAAAGGAATTGGAGAAGACTTGGTGAATGACAACCATCTCTTTTTTTATCTTTTTTTTTTAATTTTTTGTTAATCCAAGGTCTCCAATTGGCTTTGTAACTTGTGTACCACTTCAAGAAGCACTTTTGGGAAAACTTTAGAATTTCAACATGATATTTATGCAAGATGATATTTCAATCTATTAATGCCTTCCCAAATCATTTTTGTCTTCCAAAGTAGTAGACAAGTTATCTCCCTTTTCTTTGATAAAACCTTCAACCAATTTGCACAATCTGGACCTCTGAATGAAGCCCACAAGTAGGCAATAATTCAACTGGTCTTTCAATCTGAAAATTGCACATACACTAAAGAATTATTGTCCTCCAATGCTGAAAATAATATAAACCCTAGGTTTCCCAAGAACTTCGATCATCAAAAGAAAATAGACAAGATGCATAATGAAAATTGATCCCTTCTCTTCTGCTTTTATAATTCCCTCAATAAGTTCGATCCAAGTAGCTTTTTTCAATAAGTCTCTTTTAATGACTTTATAATTGCATTTGTGGTTGACTTTGGTTATTTCATTAATTAAAGTGTACATTTCCATTAAATATAATGGCCCCTCACATAATAATATTTTATAAAGTTCAATAATAACTTTATAATATAACCATTATAAATAACTTAAATATGCTATTATAACTTTAATATCTTGTTGATTACTCGTCATTTATTTGTCCCATTTGAACCTGTAAGTCAACCAATGCTTCCATTGTGCATCCAACTATCTTACGAAAAATAGTAAGGGTCCATCTCTATCAACCCCTTACCTGCTATAATTGGTAAATCTTTGAATACCTGATCAACAAAAATGCCAAGGGTCATCACTACAACTAAGGCCGGTCCAAGTGCCTTGCCAAATGTAGAAATGTTGGATAAATGACTTACTATAAATAGTTTGTGTACCTAACTAACCCAAATGAAGAGCAAACCTGAACATCCCTGACTTCTGGAATTGGAAAATAGCCTCTGGCACTGCCAACAAAGACCCTCTATCCATTTGATTAGCCTACGAGGGTTAAATAATAAACTTATCCCACGAACTGTGATGCTCACGAAAAATGGGGACATTACAATCCGCCCTCCCTAAGATTGCTTGTCCCCAAGCAATCACGACTGCAAAGAAACTCCACTGAACTCGAAATCCAAAGGAAGACTGGGAGATGACCCACACTGGAACACAACTATAGCACTAGCATAACAACAATTGCAAAAAATGAACAATTCAACCATCCAAACTCGGCACACTGAAACTATGCATCTGAAACAACTTGTGTACATGAAAATCAAAAGTGAAACTGCAAGTAATCCACACCATGTACACACTACAATACTCCCTAGTGGACCCATACTAGAACCCTGATGCACGTGTAGGCCCCCACAACACACTGAAGAGTGTCCAACCAAATATACATGGATCCCAAATCCTGAATAGATGCTTGCAAAGAAGAACAACCTCAGACTTCAGTTGCGCTAATCTGATAACATCCCCATGCTGCAGATGGTGAAGCAACCCAATGGGACCCATCCAACCTGCAGTGATAACCCTTCCACCACCTAGATCCTAGTATGAACAAAACTCACATCCATCCATCATAAGGAGGTGAGAATATCTGGAAGCATCTACTATACCAAACCTTCCTCTACAATCTTTCAATCCACCACGGGTGTGAAATCCAACCATATTGTTGAGATAAGAACCCCTAAAGGTGTTTGTATTACAATCACTATCTCCATCCTCTACTAAGATGCCATGGATGTGATGACTCTGCAAGTTGTCCCCCACCAACTTGCAACTACTAAAGAGGGTGAATATCTATCCCACAAAGGATTGTATAATCCTGGAGCTAGTCCACATCGACGCATCATCAAGTCCTCCACATGTGGATCCAACGAAAAATGATGAGCACTCCTCACTGTGTAATTACAGTAAAAGGATCCAATCTTTGTCAATGGCTCATCACTGAGAACTCTCGAATCGGAAGATGGATCTAAACTCTGACTCTGAATAGCTAATTGGGTAGATGTCCTGCTAAGTCTCTCTACATACCCAATAGCATACTCTATGTCATGAAACAAGTGGAGGTATTCTAATTTAAATGCCTCCAAAGCACTCTAGATGAACCTCAAATCGTGAATATGAGTACCAGTCCCGACCCCATATTGTTTCTCCTAAAGTTCTTCTCTCCAAAGAAGTTACTCAACATACTTATGTGTGCAATCAAAGCAAGATAAGGTTGAATCGACCTTCTCTCCAGTAACCTGTAACAAATCCCTCCATCTTTGTGGCTCAACAAACTGTCGATCAAAAACAACTGCATGGGATGAAATAATAGATTTGCTTTCAGAAGAGGGAAACAAACCAAGATGAGAGCCAACCTCCCAACTAGATGATACTCTACATATGTCCTATGAATAAAATGGAGTAGTGTCATGAACTGTCACACAACTCAATGACAAATCCACTTCTACATCAAAAGAGCTACCCAAATCTTCCCTGCATCACCCGTCAATGGACTACCCTCAGGAGAACCTGGCACAACATGTGGTTCTCTACTGCTCTCTACTGAAGCACTCATCCCATCTATATCAATTGCACCTACAAATATGATGGACGTGGCCACATCCTCAAACCATCCATCACCACAACCCGTGGATATAAGGTCATCACCAACTGCCACTATAGAAGTTTGTACTCTAATTGTAGCTAATGAAGACTGTGCTCGGCTCAACTCCATGGTAAGCTCCCCAAACCATGATTGTGACTCTTGAAGGGATAACAAGGTGCTCTCCAATGAGTCTGTAGTCACCTCAAGCTCATGAGTGAGCTCGTCAACCTCCTCTTCCTTCCCCTTCAATGCATCATAGCAACTACAACCCCACTCGAGAAGATAGTCTTTGTCCGCAAGTAGTTGTAGGTAATTTTGTTTCACTATTTCAATTGCCCATCAAAGTGCATGAAACTCCGCTAGGGAAAGACCACAATCACAATGCTCATCTATCATGGGAGTCTCTAACAATAAGTTGCCAACATTTTCCAAGCAACATCAAAATGCTCAATTGTTGTGGCAATCATACTGTCATCCACCTTTAGTTGCCCAACGAAATCAATTGGACCCAGAAACGTATTACTCCAAAACTTTGCACTATGATATGAGGTTGTATCTACATCACTCACCTCATGATAAGTAGTATCATGTGTGCAATCATCAGTGTACACATCATCAACTAAGGTATTTCTGCTATGTACCTCAATGGATGGTTCAAAAGGCACTGTAGAAATCGCTGATTTTTCAGTGATATCCTCAACAAAGTCTTCAAAGTGTGAAGTCCTTGTGATTAGACTTCCTGCATCTTGTATCTGTTGTTGGAATACTCTTGTATTTGTATATACAGTTGCCTTTAACTCTTCAACCTGTTTGTGAAGAATTTCAACTCTCTTCTTCTCATAGTGATCAATGGCTATTGTCTCCGGATCGGTGACATCTTCTCCAATTGCTTGTGCCAATATTTCCAATTGATCAATAACAAGTTCTTCTTCATCAATATCTGCATCCGGTACAAAGTTGTATAAGATGTTCCTTACACTAGAGAGGACCATATCTTGTTTCCTCTTAGTTAGCTCTTTCAGTTGCCTTGTTGACATCTTTCTTATGTCAACAACTGTATCACTAACCTTCCTTTTCTTTGCTTCTGCATCTGTAGCAAAAGTTAATTTTCATTTCAATGATGATGAGCTGGGAATATCTACCGATTTCTCCTGTGTCGGTTGCTCTTCTATAGGCTTCTCCTGTTCTGTATTAACAGGTACCTCCTGTTGCTGAGGAATTTCCTGTTGTGGTGCTTCTTCTGGGTGTACCTCCTCTTCTAAACATACTTCTTGTGGATGGGCTTCTTCTTCTGGATGAACTTCCTCTTCAGGATGTACTTCTTCCGGTGGTTGCTCAATTTGTTGCTCTTCAGCAACCTGTTGATCTGCTCTTATTTCCATAGTCATCCCTTCTGATGACCCGCCTTGAACTTGATCGCCCAAATTTACTTCTTTCTCACCGGTTGAGGATTTTTCACTAGCTGTGAATTGTACCGATGGTACCAATACTCTCTCAGGTTCTTCCTATGGACCTATTGTCTTCAAAGTACTGAAGTCATAACTCTGCCAGAATTCAAGTGTCTCTTTACAGACATCCTTTTCATATCAATTTATTATCTTTGCTACACTGTTCTTGGTGTCCAAGTTCAGTGACACTGCTTCTATCAAAAGTTGGGTTCTCTTCACTAAGACCTGGTCTAACTTGTGTCAAAGTCTCCCTAACAATCTTTGTGTCCTATAGTCTCTAGGACTTCTGTTGAAATCTAAGAAAGTTTCCAACAGGGCAATTTGGATTTTTCACTAGCTATGAATTGTACCGGTGGTACCAATACTCTCTCAGGTTCTTCCTATGTACCTATTGTCTTTAGAGTACTGAAGTCATAACTCTGCCAGAATTCAAGTGTCTCTTTATAGACATCCTTTTCATATCCATTTATTATCTTTGCTATACTATTCTTGGTGTCCAAGTTCAGTGACACTGCTTCTATCAAAAGTTGGGTTCTCTTCACTGAGACCTGGTCTAACTTGTGTCAAAGTCTCCTTGGCAATCTTTGTGTCCTATAGTCTCTAGGACTTCTGTTGAAATCTAAGAAAGTTTCCAACAAGGCAATTTCTATTTTCTCCTTATCCTCTTCTGCTAATACACTGAACCATTTGGCTGCATTCGATACATCACCAAAGTCCATGACTTCATCAACTATATTGTGTACAGTTAAGGTTCTAGCTTTACCTTTAACCGGGGAAGCAAGCAGAGTTGGTGGAGTCGGATCACCAGCTTTTTCAAGAGAAAATTGAGCCCTATAGTCTCTATAGGGCTCAATTTAGCCATTATTCTCGTGTTTAGTTCAGGAGGAAATTGAGCCCTATAGTCTCTAGGACTTCTGTTGAAATCTAAGAAAGTTTCCAACAGGACAATTTCTATTTTCTCATTATCCTCTTCTGCTAATACACTGAACTATTTGGTTGCATTCGATACTTCACCAAAGTCCATGACTTCATTAACTATATTGTGTACAGTTAAGGTTCTAGCTTTACCTTTAACTGGGGAAACAAGCAGAGTTGGTGGAGTCAGATCACCAGCTTTTTCATTGGTTATGTCAACAATTACCGGTTCTTTTGTAGTCTTGGCTTGGACCGGAGTCTCAACTCCCAGTATACCCTTTCCTTTCCCAGTATCTATCACCGGTGGCTCTGTGATTTTGTGGCATTTTCCTTTTGCTTGGTGTTGTTGTTGAAGAAGACTTGTCTAGGTAGCAACTCCTTCATGCACCTTGTCCACATCATCAATAAGCACTTGACTTATTCTTTTTCTTATCATGAAACTTTGTTTGTGCAGGTCAGCTTGTTGGGTTGCTTCTTCCAGAGTTAGTTGATTTTGGACTTCAAGCAGAGCTTTTATTCTTAGCTCTATTTCCTTGTCAATTGAAGATTTCCATCTTCCTTCTATCATCTCCAGTAATCCATCTGGTATTACTTTGTGAAGTTCAGTGGGAGTGTAATTAAACTTGTAGAGACAGTGAACTACAGCTTCTTCTATTTTTCTTTTGTCCTCTTCGTTGCTTAGACCATATCTCCTTCCAACTGACCCCAATCCACCTTGTTTCTTAATCTCTTCAACAAATTCTTCAATAGTTGGTTTTCTTCCTCTGGGTGCATCCTTTTTCACCGGTTTTGCAAACTTCCTATTTCGGTGAGGAGTAGTTGTATCTTCGGTCTTTGTTTCTTTATGTTCTTCCCCTTGCTTGTTGGACACCTGTTGTGCTCTTTTCCTTTGAACCTTTGGTTCTTCAACTTCTGTTTTCTTCTTCCTTGGTGTAGGAGTCCTTTTTTTATACACCTTTTGAGGTTCCTTAACTGATGACTTCTTCAAATTTTCCAGAATTTCATCATAAGTCCCAAACCAGTATGCAGAGAGATCCAAGTCACTCTCTTGCAAAGCATCTGCATATGCCTTGGCTGTCTTGGTGGAGATCTCATACCCAAGCTCCGATGCATACTGAGTTTTGGGCTCCATAGCCTGAATTATACAGTGATTGGTGCTCACAAGAAAACACACCTCATCCTTGTATAAATCAACAATAGTCGAGGGAATTCTTTCCCTGGCATGCATTCTAAGCTGGAATGCTTCAAAGTAATCATTCATGACTTTATTAAATAGATTACCTAATCGGTTAGCCAAATCTCCTATTTGTATCATGACCGGTTTATCTGCTAGCCAGATTAATTTACCTATTCCCGAAAAGAAATTATGATAATAAAAGAATACACATACTAGTAGAGTTCTATATTTCATAAACTTTTTCTTCACAAGACCAAGCTTCTTCAGATTTTCAAAAATTTGCTCTCTCAGCATGGCGCAAATGTCATACTGTGCATTGTCGTGCATGATCCGGTGTGCGGCGTGTATAGCTCCACCCGGCACACTGTTGAGGTTGCTCGACTGATAGATTTTATATCCAATGACTGCAGATGCAAACCGAACACCCTCGTCTTCTATGTCGTTGACAGTCATCAACCGACTGTTGAATTTTGGCTTTGTTAGTCTTGCGTCTTATGCATTCACAATAGTTCTAAGGGTAAGAGCTTCCCCTTTGTCGCTATAACCAATGACCCTTTGCAAATACTCCTTGGTGATCGGTGTGATTGTGCCTTTCGCTAGCCACAATCCTGGTTCATCCACCCTACTAAGAACCAATCTTATCCAATCTGGTCGAAACATGGTTGGATACCAAACTCCATTTATCAATCCTGAAGTCTCAAGCTTCGCACACTTATCTTGAAGCTTTCCATCCTTGCAGAGTGAGAGATACTCCCTTTGGATGAAGGTTTCACCCAATTCTTCCTACTTAGAGTGAATGAAAGTCGTAATGTCTTCAGTCAATAGAACTCCATCGCGCACCAATGATAGCGCACCTGTCACGTCGTTCTCTCTGCTCTGCACTGGCATGATGTCGTAAACTGGTCTGCAAATTGGTTCCCTTGAATTAGATTGACGACAGAAGATGATGATGTCATCATATCTTGACCGGTTTACACAGAGAATTCTTGATCAAATTTACAAAGATTACTTAGCAAAGACTATAAATCAAAGCAAGAGAAGATTACTTGTTAGTGTTTGTAGCTTCAGTCGTATAATCATTAGGAATACATATAATAAGTTTAGATATTGATTAACAGTAATATATTGTATTGGTATATATATATATGATATATATATATATATATTATATTATATATATTATTATTAATATATATTATGCAAACTTATACTAATATATATGATTGATTAATGAAACATTATAATGAATAGACATGTCCCATGAAGGGACATGTCTCTCCTAGCCTCTTTCTCAATATAAAAGAGAGATCATTGCTCTTGGAAAACATATACTAAAGAGGCAATGTTAATACATTTGCAGCGATCCTAATAAATCAACATGGTATCAAAGCCAGACTGCAAATGTGAAAGAATAAAAATGATATGGAGGAAAATTCATACGAAGGAGATAAGGATTACATGGAGAATAGCCATAGGAGAAAATTAAGTGTATGACAAAAGCCGAAAATTTGCCCGTGCACATCCAGGTTGAGGCTGAATGTGTTTTAAGTTGCATCTAAATTCTTATGGACTTGAGATTGTGTGTCTTGACATTGAATCACAGTTGTAGTCCAATGGGTTAAACATGACTGGATTTCATGTGTATGTGATTTGTGTGTTTTCATGTCAAGTCTGTGATATGATACTTATGTATAAGTAAAATCGATAAGTTCAGAATGTGCGTGAGCCCCTGACAAGGAAGACTCCATGAACTAGTACCCTGAGTCATAGGTATTAATCAGTCTCAAGGCTTCATGTGCTTGCACTGAGTACCCAACGAAAGCAATCAGCAAGAGCAACTGGGCTACAGGAAGAAATGCAGTGTTACAAAACAGGCTAATGTAAATTTGAGGAGACTTGTGAAGTTTTGTCCAGAATATCTAGAAGAAGTGGTGTCTGTATTACTAGCAGAAAGTCTGTTGAGAGAAGTTGATCTGGGAATCAAGTTTATGCTCGTGTTTTCAATTGCTACGCAGGAAGATGTATTTTTAGATAATTTAATCCTAAAACTTAACAATATCGATGATATGTGATATCGTGTATAGGATACAGCTACTGTCACAAGGATGGATGATCGATCACAGATTGATTGATGCTGATATTAATATCATCGTATCTCCAAGTATCCCAGAGTATGCTCCAAAAGATGTCTGCAAATATGATGATGTTGCTGAGGATCAATGCAATGACAATGTGAAAGTCGCCACTCACTGGATGGTCTGGAATTGTTTTTTGCTTTCCTGATATGGACCTTGATCGAGATATCACTGTGAGAGGTACGGAGTTGCAGCAATAATGATGTATCGATTAAGATGATGTCGCCATATTATCTCTGCTGTGAATGTCGTATGATCTCTCTCACCGTATCATCTCTTCTATGAATGTCATTGTATGAATGGTATACAATTCATCGGTATGAAGTCAAGGGTTGTTTGATGTAATCGTAGTGATCTGATGTTCAAGCTCACAATGATATTGGGTTTCAATACTAGCGATGTGATTAATAAAATGATATGTTTCATTTGAAAAGGGAAGCCAGTTTGATAAAGCTTATTTTCTGAAAGCATATTATATTGAAGAATATTATTTGGTGGATCTCGATTCAGCCTGGGAAAGGATCCCTCAAAGAAAGCATAAACAATAATTGGCATAAACAGAGATATGCAATTCGAATTAAATCATGGCCTTTGACAGTTCTTATTGTGTTTTATACTTGCCCCTGCCATATGAAGAGATGTGGGTTTCTAATAAATGAGAGGAAAATACTTTGGAGAAGGGTTACAGCAGACTTCATGTCATTACCTTTTCTTCATTCCTATGCGTATTGAGATGGTGTAGTTCAGATTAAATTCTGGCATTGTTTGGTGATAATAGTCCCTGAGAAGAAGTTGCTGCTCCTGGAAATTATTATTGGCTTAGATATTGGGAATATTGTCGCTGCAGACATTGACCAGTTTAGCACAGAAAATCAGACTTGTCCTATGTTCATAATTGTTGAAGGAACTTGTGCATTTGAAAATTGTTCATTGAGGACAGACCTCATCTTTTCTATTCACTGTTCATAACCTTCTGAGAATTAACAGAGTACTCATTCTTCTCAGTGCTCAGTGTTCAAGATTGATGGTAGATAACTTGAGAACTATCACTACATTTGGAAGAGTCGATTCATGTATGGAAGTGGCATTGCTGCTTTCTCTCATGTTGTGCTTGGAGAATGGTTTTTGTTGATCAACTCAACGTTCAGACATTCAAAGTGCTATAGATAGACATACAGAATTATTTCATTGGAAATTGAAGATAATAGCAGAAGCATGATTAGAGTGTGTAGTTGTTGAATTGACTTTGGATTCTTAAGCTGCTCATTATAAGACTGAGGGGTGAGCTATTTATGTGAATAGAGGTTGAACAGAAGCATTGTATTGGAGTGCCTTGTTATATCTTGGTCAGAGCTGGGAAGTACGTTACTTCTTCTATCCAGCAGTGCTTATACCATGATGAATGACAAAATCAACATTGTTGAATTACCAGGTGATGCTTTCTAAATTATTGTTCTTGATGAAGTGGAGCAGATAGAGGATATGTTTTAGTTGATTTTTGAGGATCTTGATCATATTGATTCAGAGGGAGTAAACCATATCGAGATGGTTTCCCTAGTGACCAGGAAACTATAAAAGGAAAAAGAATTGTGGTTCAAATGATGTAGTTCCATGTATGTGATCTAGAAGGCTTTTATGCAGATATCCAGGTCATGATATTCCTAGATAGATGGTTGGGCATTCAAGAAAAGAGCTTAATGCAGTCTAAAAAATAAAGACAAGACTTGCTCGCAGAAGGTTGATATTAGATTCAGAGGGAGTATGATAGTTCATATAAAAACAACATTGGTCGAGGAGGTGAGGAGGCTGTTACAAGACCTTAAAGGGAGCATCCAGAGAACTATGATCATGAGATTGAGTCCGATGTGTGCTGACTGAAATGCCTTTATGCTAACTCCTACATAACTTGGGGTTCACCTAGAGTGATGCAAACTATATAAGAGATATAGTGCATAAGTATTCTATTCAAGGTAAATTATCACTACAAAACATATGACTGATATTCTCACCAAGTCTCTTGCTAGAGAGAAGGTTGTATAGTTTCGAGATAAACTTGGTATGATGGAGAATAAAGTCTTAAATGAAAAGGAGTGTTAACATCTGTGATCTATTATCTTGTATGTTATTGCATTCTTCTCTTTGAGAGAGAAGTCTAAGGTGAAAGCCCTTGTTTCCACCCTTTGGGATGAGCCATGATGGATCCACCCTCTGAGATGAGTCAAGGTGGATTTCATGTGTGTAACTCCAGGACCTATGGGCCCTCCTGTGAACATTGGAGAAAGGTGACGACTTTTCGACAATGAACACTTGTATTTGATTGATGTTGTGAGGTGACGACTTTGCAACATCTCCATCATGATGGATATCATATGACTTGATATATGTGGACATGTCATGATGATTAGGATCTCTTAGACATCATGGTAGATATCATAAGGCTGATATCATTGAATAAACAATAGATGATTTAGAGATCTTCATGGTTGATATTATGTGACGTAATATCTGTAGACATGCCATGATCACTCTATATAATATCATGTCTATATGGTAAGTATCACATATGTGATACTAGTGCATATATCATACAAGACATCTTGAGTACTTGGTGAATATCATGGACTTGATATTTGAAGACCATTACTCTGAGTACTTGATCAGTATCATGGATTTGATACTTGGAGACCATTACTCATGATAATCATTTTTTAGCACTTGGTGAATATCTTCTGAGTTGATATTTGGAGACCGTTGCTCTAAGTACTTGGTGAGTATCATGGATTTGATACTTGAAGACCATTGCTCGTCATATCAGTAAAATGATATAAATTTTAAATGATCATCTATACTCACATATTACTTTGAGTACTTGGTGAGTATCATGGATTTGATACTTGGAGACCATTACTCATGATAATCATTTTTGAGCACTTGGTGAATATCTTGTGAGTTGATATTTGGAGACCATTGCTTTGAGTACTTGGTGAGTATCATGGATTTGATACTTGAAGACCATTGCTCGTGATATCAGTAAAATGATATAAATTTTAAATGATTATCTATACTCACATATTACATTGAGGTAATATATTTATCCTCCCTAGCTAAGAGGGAGTGTTAATGACTATAGCAGTTTTGTGTAGCTATTGTGAGGATCATAAGTGTTGACAAGGAAGACCCCTACACATTCTGTTTGATCATCCTCCCTAGCTAAGAGGGAGTGTTAATGTTTGTAGCTTCAGACATATAATCATTTAAAATACATATAATACGTTTAGATATTGATTAATAATAATATATTGTATTGGTATATATATATATGTTATATTATATATATTATTATTAATATATATTATGCAAACTTATACTAATATATATGATTGATTAATGAAACATTATAATGAATAGACATGTCCCATGAAGGGACATGTCTCTCCTAGCCTCTTTCTCAATATAAAAGAGAGATCATTGCTCTTGGAAAGCATATACCAAAGAGACAATGTTAATACATTTGCAGCAATCCTAATAAATCAACATTACTCAATCATAAGAAATCAAAAATCACAATTCGCAATGTAAAGTGAAATGAGTAATCATCCTTCCCTTAAATAGATTTAGGGCATAAAGGTAATTACCAAACGGTAACTATTGTTAACGGCTACCGCATTAATTACCATACCTAATCTTTCTTTCGACAACCGGTTCTTATTGCGTTTAATTGTTAACCCATCCTCGGTTGTGATGTCAGCACTTACCTTTCCAATATACTTGATAGAGCGGTGACATCTTCCGGTTGCTCCTTTTGACTGTGTGAGATCTTTACTCACCAATTCTACCAGGACCAGTGGGCAGACTACCGATTCCCTTTAAGCCCTTAGGCTCAATATGCTGAAGACATATCACCATCAGCAGATGATGATATTCCTTCTATTTTCTTCTCAACAAAGCTCTTTGATTCCTTCTTGAACCAAATCTTCTTGACTTCTTTTTCAATTTCTTTTCCCTTATTATCCTTTTGGTTAGGAGTCAAGTTCCTTTTGACCGGTTTAGTAGGTCCCCTTTTCTTGTTCATTGGCTAGTTCCTACACTCTTTGGCCAGATGTCCAACTTTGTTACAGTTGTAACAAGCTATCTTGGTTGCCTTCCATGGATTTACCCTTCGATCCCTATTCTTAGGTGAAAGACACCGGGAGTTGTTATGGCCATGTGTGCCACAGTTAGCACAATTGGTTGTGCTCCAGTTTACATTCCTCTTAGGGAATACCGATCTCGGTGGGGATTTGAATGCCATAGTTTTAGACCTACATTCATTTGCCTTGTGTCCAAACTTGTAGCATGCATAGCAGTAACCTTTGAAGCTTCCCCTGCTTCTACTGGACACACTATTGGGACGAGACCTATATTAGGAAGTCTTCTGGCCATACTTATAACAGTTTCTGCAGTAACTGTTACAAGTAATTGGTTTTACCAGTGCATTTCTGCAGTCATTTATTTTATGACCCGGTTTACCACAGTGATTGCAAGAGGTTTTGAAGGTCTTCTTACCTTTGTCTTCCGTTGGTTTCTTCTTCTTCTACATCTTGCCTTTCTTGACTCCAGATGACTCACCAGTTTCCTTGCTGCTTTGACCGGTGTACCCATGTCCTGTGGGATCCTTGTGCTTTCTTTGAGCCCTTAACTGCTCATCAAGCTTTTCTGAGCTTTCATTGTATCTTTTAAGTGTCTCATTTCTTTCTTCAAGAGTCTTCATTTGTTCCTTTAATTGGTACAATTCAATAGCCAGTCTTTTCAATACACCATCTTTGTCTTGAAAGTTCTTTTGCATAATCACATTCTCTTGACTTATGATCTGCATGTCATCTTGAAGTTGCAAAACAAGGACGTCACTTTCTCTTACCACCTCTTTTGCCAGATTTCTTACTCTTTCAAAGGTCGCTAGTGATTTCACAGCGTTGTTCCTTTCATCTTCAGCTTTCCTTTTGTCTTCAATGATTGCAATCATTCTCAGAGCATTACTTTCCTGCTCCCTTTTCAGATTTGAGATCTGATCGGTTAGACTCTGATTTTTCTTCATAAGATCAGAGACTGCCTCTTCTGCTTTATCAGATCCACTTTGCCCAGAGAGTTCCTCAATTGTCTCATTGCTTTCACTCAGTTGCAAAGTCAGCTCTTTTATCTTAGTAAGAGACTTTCTCAATCTATTTTCAAGAGAGGCAATTATGTCATTGGCTTCCTCAAGCTGTTTTTGATACCTGGAACCCTTCATGATCTTTACTCAAGCAGTTAAGCTTTCTACCTTGAGAACCAAAATGCTCTGATACCAATTGTTAGTCCTAACCGGTTACTGAGAGGGGGGGTGAATCAATAAATACAATTTCTACTTCAATTTGTCCTTATATATATTCATGCAGAATTAAAAGAATATAACAACATTCATAAACAGAAATTGAAATACACAGGTCAACACAACATATATACGTGGAAACCCTCGGTTAGAAGGAGAAAACCACGATGGGACAGAACCCACAACTTCACTACTGCAATAATAAAGATGCCCTATTAGAGGCTTAAAAAGAACTTGTAAGAGTGCTACCCGATAAGGGGATTTGGTAGAAGACCTGTTAGGATCTTGACCCTGTTAGGAGTCACCTTGTAAAAGGACTTTCAACACCAATTAAGATGTTACCCCGTGAAGGGATTTATACAAGAACCTGTTAGGGTTCACCCTGATTAACAAATTTGAATATGCTTTTACAATTTAAAGCAATGATCTATGATGACACTTTTTGTCTAATCAAATCATACCTATTACCCATTTACTCTACTTGGTTGTTGAACCCTTCTCTGTCTTTCACTTCTCGTGACTATAGCTCCTCTCAGAAGATATCTCTCTCCTGCTCTAGATATTCAACAACACTTCTTTCATATGCTATGACCTATATTTATAAGAAATTAATCTTATTGAAAATACATCTCACAGTTCCGCCAAGTTGTAAACTCTCACAAGAATCGCGCATGCAAAACCCTAAGAATAAAAGCTTGCAAACTGATCCTGAGTTTACCTTGAAACATTCGTAGATAAAGTAAAGCTAACTCCAGTTTTAACTGTGAATGCTCCGTATAATCTGGTTCGGATTATCATGCACTTAATCGATAATAACCTTGTACCGGGTTAGTCATTTCTTCCCTGTGTGTCTCACATGTCTAGTTGAAAACACCTAGACCGGTATCAGTGTGACCGGTTAAAGTACATTGCTTCCTCTTACAGTCTACTGGTTTATATTCATGAGTACCGATGTGATGTACCGGTGTTCCGGTGGGATTGATGTTTGCCTCTGACTTTACCAATGACAACTAATGTTATGTCAACAACATTGTATGCTGGATTGGAGGGTACGGTGTTGTACATGGTAAGTCTTTTGTGTCGGAACATTGCACCATACAAGTTGGGTGCCAAGGAACCTATGATGACTCACTGTCCGGAGGGCTTGCAATGCACTGTATGGTCCATTTGACTTAACTGTACGGCATATTACCACCGTACGAAACATTACTGACCTATCAAAGCTGGTGATCTTAGCATGTTGGATAATGTTGGATGCGGACAAGATCCCAATTAGTAGACAAGATGAGGTAATCAAGTACTAAGATGATGACACTGCTACGAGAGCTAACAAGAGGACAACAACTCAGCTAGACTTTGGTGAACGGACAACAACTTGGTGAGACCTTGGCAAAGGGACAACAACAAATTGGCGAAACCCTTTGACTTTTGGCAGAAGGAAGGACAAATGGAGGATAATTTTGTCAATGAGAGGCCTCATACAAAGCGTTCCCACACACAACCAATGATGTCGACATTTGCCCAAAGGACTGAAAAATGCGAAGAACAAGAGCCTACCTTCTTGGAGATACAAGATCAGTCCAGGCAAGACTAGTTTGATGTCGGGTTTGGAGGAGAACTACCCTTCAAGGATTATGTGGATTTGCAGATGAGATAATCTAAAAGACGTGGCCATTACAATGATGACAACAGACGGAAGATTGGCAAGATAAATTTATCATTCTTTGATGGATCCGGAAATACGTTAGCATAAGTGTGGGTATACAAAGCGGATACCTACTTCCAACACAACCCAATGCTTGAAGACAAGGCAATCAAGTTTGCAGCACACTACCTGGAAGGAGTCGCTCACAAATGGTGGCACCATGGGATGGTCACCCTCAGTGATGATCGAGTCACTTCATATGCCAACTTCACAGAGAGACTTATAGACCGCTTTGACGGAAAGGATCCAGAGATCAATTTCAAAGAGTTGGCCCAACTGAAGCAAACCGAGCTAGTGGACAATTATATCATAGAATTTCAGAGATTAGCAGTGTTGATTATTGACATCTCGGAGAGGAGACTGGTTTTGTTATTCATGGATGGATTGATGGAACCCCTAAAGGGTTGGGTCAAAGGGTTTAACCCCAACACGCTAACACAAGCAATTAAGAAGGCATGTGACATGGCTACCTCATCTTGGTCTTCCAAGAATTACACACATGTCAAACCACCCCTCGCACCAAAAGAGAAAGACAACAAACCATACCCGAAGTAGCCATCATTGGATGAGGCCACAAGGCACGAGCTCAGGAGAAGAAATTTTGGCTACACTTGCAAGGAGCCATGGGAACCACGACACCGATGCTTAGGCAAGGGGAAAATCCACTATATTGAAGTGGTGTCTGACGGCAAGGAGGAAAATGAAGAATCCGAACCGCAGGAAAAAAGAGGAGGCTAAAGGATAAATAAATCATGCAAAGAAAATTGCTACATTGGTAGGAAGGGGAGGCATCATTGCGGCACTAGCTGGCACCGCAAGGTGCAGTGTGTTTTGGAGACATGGTACACTCTAGGGGCAGTGAGTCATAGTCATGCTAAACAATGGGGCCACGCTCAACTTCATCAACTCATCACTCGTCACCCAAAGGGGTTTGTGTAAACAAGAGCATGAAGGGTTCAAGGTCAAGGTGGTCAGAGGAAATCTCTATGGGAGCTTTTCATTGGGAAGAGAAAGCACAACAAAGCTTCGACAAATTGAAGGAAGTCATGAGTACATGTCTGGTCCTGGCACTACCAGACTTCACACGACCCTTCATCCTAGAGTGTGATGCGTCTAGTGAAGGCATTGGAGCCATGCTAAAGCAAGACCATCACCTCATCGCATTCAAGAATCGGAAGCTCTTGAGAGTTGAGCAACTGTACTCCATCTATGACAAGGAGATGCTCGCCATCATGTATGCACTAGCCAAGTTTCAGCAATATCTCATTAGAGCAAAATTTGTTGTGCAAACAAACCACAACAATCTAAGATATTTCCTAGAGTAGAACTTGAACGAGCAGCAAAAGAAATGGGTGAGCAAAATCCAAGCATTTGATTATTACATTGAGTACATGAAGGGAGAGAAAAACATGGTTACTGACACCCTGTAAAGAAGACCTACCATATGTTCACTGTCACAGATCTCGGTGGATTGGAAGGCACATTTCCTGGTTGAGTGCTCCAAGAATTCTTTTGCGTGCAAATTGATGGATGGGCAAATATAGGATGATAGGTACAAGGTGGTTGATGACATCAACTACTACAAGGATAGAATCTGTCTGGTACCCGAATCGAAGATGAAGGAGAAGATTTTGAGCGAAGTTCATGGCTTGCCTCTTGTAGGACACCCAGGATACCTCAAGACATATAGGCAGTTCAAGAGAGGTTCACTTGGAAGGGCTTGAAGGACAATGTCCTACAGTATGTACAGGAATGTTCCACTTGCCAACAAAATAAATACGAGCATACCTTACCTGCAAGATTACTACAGCCCCTACCAATACCTGATCAAAAGTGGGAGAGCATTTCAATGGATTTCATCACAGGGCTTCTGAAAGTGCAAGGGAAAGATTGCATTTATGTCGTGGTGGACTGTTTGACCAAATATGCCCATTTCATTGCCATTTCCATAGGGTGTCAGGCAACTCAGGTGGCAAAGTTGTTTATTTGGGAGGTGTTCCACTTGCATGGCCTTTCGCAAAATAGTCAGTGACAGGGATAGCCATTTCCTCAGCACTTTCTAGACAGAACTATTTTAGTATGCAAGAACGAAACTCTCGCCGAGTACGAGCTACCACCCACAAATGGATGGTCAAACAAAGACTGTGAACAAATGGCTAGAGGGCTGCCTCAGGAATTACGTTTCAACACAGCAGAAGACATGGGTTCGTAGGCTACATTTAGGAAAGCGCCGCTACAACACTACCTATCACGTGTCAATAGCTATGCCACCCTTCAAAGCACTTTATTGTTATGAGCCTTCGTCAATTGTGGATCTGGCATTAGGTGAAAGTAATGCACCAAGGGCCAAAGACTAGCTACAGGAAAGTTTGGATATCCTGAGGTCTCTCAAGGACAACCCACAGTGGGCTCAGAATCAACAAAAGATGTATGTCAACCAATATAGGGTAGACCGGAGTTTTAAGGTAGGAGATTTGGTTTACCTCCGGCTACAATCATACAGACAATCTTCCTTGAAGAAATGTGGTGCTGAGAAGTTGAAGTCGCGTTTATATGGACCCTACAAAGTGGTTCGGAGGGTAGGTGAAGTTGCCTACAAGTTGGAGCTTCTCGAGGGAAGTTGGATACACAACGATTTGCATGTTTCATGCCTTAAAAAGGCAGCCGGTCAATGTGCCACAGTTTCTAAGGAACTCCCACCCATTGACGAAGAAGGAAAACTTACTTTGGAGCTCGTAGAGATCATCAACGTCGGAGAGAAAAAGTTGAGGTCACGCACCCTCAATGAGTACCTAGTTCGTTGGAAGGATCTGCCAATTGAAGATGCCACATGGGAAGGCGAACAGATCTTAGAGCATCTAAGACTGCAATTGCTCGAGGGCAAGCAATTCTTGGGCCAGGAGGACTGTAATGTTTGTCCCCAAAATAATTAAATAGTTCAGCTAAAAATAATTGTTTGTATGGCCCTGAACTTAATAATATCTTTTGGGCCCTTTTTATTTATTAGTAAATTAGAAATGTTTTTGCTGTGTCAGTTGTTTGTAACCCTTCAGGAAGTTTCTTGGAGCCTATTTATAAGGCCAAGTTTGGCATAGTTGCAAGCATGGTGAATTTTATCTTTTCTTTGTATTTGCGATTCTAGTTGGAATTCTGCATTGTTTGTCATTTCGGAGGTGAGAGATCCTCCCTATTGTGGCTTTTCGCAGTTTCAATGGGAGTCACTCCTCACCCTATTCTACTTGTTGGTCTGAATTTGTGAAGTTTCCAATTGAAGGCATATTTGATGTAATTCTGACAAATATCTCCATAATCTGAGAATGCAATTATTTTGTTCCTGGTCATTTCGTCCATTACTGAAGCATTTTCGTCTCTTGTATGTGTGAAGTCTTATCTTTAATAATGTATAACGCGTAGCACTCAGCAATTTACCTGTGATACCATTAAGCGGAAATAGTTAAGTACAAGTTCTGTACGGGCACTTTTCTATATGGTGAAACATAACTACCGTATGAGTGGAACATACATTGTATGTTGGTTTGGAGGGTACAGTGCTATATGTGGGAAGTCTTCTGTGTCGGAACATTGCACCGTACAGGACATTACATTTGAACGGCTTGACATTTGAAGGTTTTAATTTGTATGTTTTATCAGCTATTGTGCACACCAAGATTGGGAGCTAAAGTTATTTGTTTTTGGGTGAACTGGATACTAGATTAGACACCATTACCATTCATTGCAGAACAGATTTAAGTGAGGATCGTGGATTGTCTTGCTGGTTAGACATTTACGATTTGGGGCCAATTTGTGTTGCACTGGGTATTGTTTAAACATCTGATTTATCTCATCACCATCAATTACAGTGGAGTTTGCTCTGACTGCTGGAAAAGTTGAAGCAGAACATTGCTGGTGAAGTGTGCAATTGTTGTGGGACTTAGGAAACATCAACCAGACATATGACTCTGGTCAATGTAGCTGCAAATCCTTGCATGATACTCTTCGTTTGGAAGGTCGAATATACCCTCATATTGGTGTATGACTGTAGCAGCAGTTGTGGGTTGGATACCTAGAGTTAGGAGGTCATATTTTGTGCCTTGCCATGGAGGAGAACAATGTTATTCACTCCAATAAAGTCTTCTACATATTCCTGAAACTAAATGCTACTTCGCAAAAGTAACGTGATTAATGAATATCAATGGAAGAGGTCAGAAATACATCTGTCTATCTGTGTAATTTTTCTCCAATAGGTTTGTATATAATCTTCTCTGTAGCAGCAGTTTGTTATTTGTAGATTTATTCAGTAATATTGTGGTTTTGTTTCCTATACATTTTGCA
The DNA here is from genome assembly GCA_027943335.1 of Chamaecyparis obtusa. Classification (NCBI taxonomy): domain Eukaryota; kingdom Viridiplantae; phylum Streptophyta; class Pinopsida; order Cupressales; family Cupressaceae; genus Chamaecyparis; species Chamaecyparis obtusa. The sequence continues at coordinate 301,730 of BSBK01003454.1, forward strand.
ATGTTCAGTAACATGTGAAAGCCATTATAGCTGTAAATAACAAACCTGTAAACAGGTATTTTGTCATTCTCAGAAACATGCCAACTGTTTGACATAATGTCTAATGACTGAGTGTGGATAAAACTGAAAATCTGGGGAAAATTCCTTAGAGATCTTACAATTCTACTCATGCTAGCATTTCATTTATATGGCATTGATGCAGGATGGTCAAAATGTACACAGGATTCAATCACCCAGGCTTCAAATGAGAAAAACTTGGAAAAAATAAGGAAACTTTAAAAGCATGAAATTTTAAAAAAGGGGAGGAATATTTTGATTTTAATATTTCATGTCAAATATACTGCCTAGAGATTCAAAATAAACATATAATAGAATAAAACACCGATCAACAGAAAACTACATTGGAAAAAGCTATGGAAAAGCCACAGGGGCTGACCTTAAAATACAGGTGTGTGCCATTGTAGACCACAGCCTACTATTTTAGGGACAGCCTTGTACTTTTTTCCTGAACCCCCTCTAAGATATAACTATACAGTTATAAATTAAATCTGCAACAACTAACAAGTCTTATTATTTTAGAGTCAGCTGCATTTTTCATCCAAAAACTCATAATAGTATAAATTTAAAAAAACCTAACTAGCATTTACTATTCAACTTCTAAAATAAATCTATTTGAAGTAAATCTTTAAAATTGAAAATTGCAGTGCCCTGTGTTCTATATTATTCTTCTTTTTAGCATAGAAATAAGCCAAAAAGATGTGTGTGTGTGTGTGGAAAAACATGGACAAATCTCAAGAAGGGGGAGGAAAATGTGATATGTCATGATTAATCCTGAGTTCCTTGTGGGTAATGTGACCACAATTCCACTGGTAAATTTAAACTCCTCAGTGAGCGAGTATACCTTCAATAGAAATGGTGATAGTGTGTGTTCTATAGTGCCAGTGTGTATTCTACAGGGTTGCAAACAATACTATTTTTGTTCAAAGAAGCGTGCCTGTTTGAAACAATGTGAATCCACTTACTTGAGTAATCCATATAATTCGTTTTCTGAAAGCATGCATTCCCTACAAAGGCCATCTGTTAAAAGATCTTCAGGAGTTTCAGTTCCTCGGACAGCAATGACAACACATTGCAAGTGGTGCACAACCACAACGAAGTATGCAGCTTCCCGTCTTGCCTGAAAAAATTAAAAATTATTAAGCTAATTAAGAAAAAATATTTGATATGGTGTACCAAGTTCCAACAACCAACCATCAATGAAAAGTTGAAATAAATACCATAAAGCATCTAAAATTGAAGACAAAAGGCAAATGTTCCAAAGAAACATATTTGTGTCCTTACAATGGATTATAAGAAAAATCCAAATGCAGAAATTCAAAAATTTCAATATTTTAACTCATCAAAAGATAGTGCTTATATTTTTACATCCAAAGACCAAAGGGATAACATCCCAAGACACCGAAAAATTTATCTTATGCGGGATTTAAGTCCATGTCATAGAAGAATAACAGCAGATCACAAGAGAGATTTCAATAATAATAATAATAACAGGTCACAAGGGAGATTTCAATAGTAAATCTCAAATGGACTTTCATCCATGTCATAGGCGAAGAAAAGCAGCAGATAACAAGGAAGATTCCAATCATAGCTATGAGACTTGGACTCAGCAAGCTAATTTTTGACTCAGACTCAACACCCAGACTTAGCAAATTGAAAAACCCAAGAAATTCAGAGATTTTTTAAGGATTTAAAACTTGTTTCATGCAGTCTTTAATAAGTAAAGCTTAAAGACACAATGGCATCATCAATTAGAAGCTAATTTGATCATATACCCAAGTATACATCAATCACATAGTATAAACGTAAATTTAAGCTGAAGGAAATAACACACTTATATATAAATATTGTCATATGTATACAAAACTCATGGAATATGAAATCCATGGCATCAAAACAAATATCAAAACTAAAATTATAAGACTATGGCTCAAGGGAGGTTGCATTAGTCATCCCAAAATCACAACAAATCATGTGCTAAAATCTAAGATGCGTCCTAGATGAGGATGTAGCCATGATATTTGCTTGTGTCTCAATGACTGGTGTGTCTATTCAAATGAGGACTTTATTAGTCATTGTTTTCGAAGCCTTCAATACCACATTTTTGTTGACAAGCTCATTAACAGAGGAGTGACTAGGCAAAGAGATAAATGGTTATGTTCTATTTTGACTTTAGCTAGGATACTAATAGATGTGATTCTTCTATGAGTTGTCTATGCAAGCATGATTGATACTTTTAGCATTATGAAAATGTAATTTCTTGCCAACTATGACTTAACTTGTATTCAGCAGAGATAATCCGTGATTGTGGCTTTGACTATGAATATGCACAGATTTGCAACATGGGATATGTATTTAGTAGATTTTTACGATTGTGATTCATCATTAACCTATTACATAGACTTATAGCTTAATGGGGGTTTGGTGGCAACACCAAAACGAGATTAAGGTAGCACTCCTGTGGGAGTCTAGGGGCAATGCCCCCAATAGGTTCAAGGGGCAACGCCTCTTGTGGGGGTCTCGATGCAGTGCCTCTAGCAAGGTTAAGGGGTAGCTCATAAATCAAAGAAGCATTGAAATTTTGCGAGTATTTTTTTTTAATAAATTAAAATGGCTAAGTCTTGCGCTTGGACTTGCCGAGACTCAGGGAGTCTAGGCTAGTCTTTAGACTCGATGAATCTGGGAAAGATTTGACCGAGCCCAACTCCAAGTGTCCTAGACTCGACCAGTGGGGCTCTATAAAGGAACTCTTCTCCTAAAGTTAACTACATATTTGCAGAAAAATTAATAGATTGATTATTAGAGTTAACACAATTTTCAACATATAATGTTACCCAAAATAGGCATAAATAACAATGTATGCCATAATGTGATAATTAATAAGAACTCTAAAGAAAACATCTAACATGATAAATTGTATAACACAGCCACATAAATCAATCATATTAACATCAAATTATATTCTCACTATCTTTCAACATCAAGGGTTTCCAATACTTGTAATCTTCAGCACTTGGAATGGCCATTCTCACTCTAAGAAGATTTAAGTGGCCTCGGCCCTCATAGCAACAGCACATCTACGAGGGACAAAGCCCACTACATTTCTCTAAATAAGTGTTGGTTTCATAGGAACAATGCTCAACAAGTTCCACTACCCAATCCCTAGCCAGGACAGTCCTGAATGCACACACTACCTCAGGTTGGACACACACTATGCGCCCCCTTCTTCAAAAAGACATAGCCCACCAAGCCACTTTGTTCTTTTTCTTTGAGTCATCTCCATGCCCCCCTTCCAAGTCTCATGTAAATGACTTATATAACCTTTAAAGGGGTGGTTTCCAAACTATCACACCCTTTCGAAAAGGTCACCTTTAATTACCCCTTAATAAATATAAATATTTTTCTCTTTTAAGAGAGCTTTACATAAACATTCTTTATTAATCTTTATTTCAACCAAAGGATTACAATATCTCTTTTAATTCTAAAAGGATTATTTCATAACTTTATCTTCTCTTTGAGAAAAATTACATAATAGGCTCGCCTTGGACTCCCCAAGTCTTGGCGAGTCTAGGCGAGTCTCGTTACTCTAAATTCAATAATAAATCACAACGGATTTTTCACATCCTGGATCCAATACCAAAAACTTTCATGAAGTTTTTCACAAAATGTGGGTACAACAACTAGAGCACTATTATATGAAGATATTAGCATCTTACCCTTTCGAAAAGGTCACCTTTAATTACCCTTTAATAAATATAAATATTTTTCTCTTTTAAGAGAGCTTTACATAAACATTTTTTATTAATCTTTATTTAAACCAAAGGATTACAATATCCCTTTTAATTCTAAAAGGGTTATTTCATAAATTTATCTTCTCTTTGATAAAAAGTTACATAATAGGCTTGCCTTGGACTCCCCAAGTGTTGGCGAGTTTTGGCGAGTCCAGGCAAGTCTCGTTACTCTAAATTCAATAATAAATCACAATTGATTTTCACATCCTGGATCCAATACCAAAAACTTTCATGAAGTTTTTCACAAAATGTGGGTACAACAAAGAGAACTATTATATGAAGATATTAGCATCTTAGAAAGGTATGAAAAGAGTAAGGATTGTAGAGAAGGATATGATAAAAATCGGGCAATGCAGTTCCACTGTCACAGCCAAAAAAAGAGGCATATGATAAAAATCAAGATATAGAAAAAATAAACCCTGATGAACTTCATATAGATAAATCAGCTTTGCTGGCAAGTCATTTTAAAAAATTCAAGAAAGATAATTTGACTTCATTACTGATTAGAAGCAAGGCAAGGCATAAACTGTGTGGATGACCAAGAAAACCAAATAAAACCCTGTAACAGATACCCATATCATTCTGTAGCAAATCCAAGCACTCTATAACATTTAATCACCCAATGTGTGCCCAATTCCCTTGTGACTCAAACCTTTTCTAGTTTTGTCTCTTCTGCTCTGTCAATCAGCAGAGGAGGACAAGAAGCACAGTTAAAATTTTGGACATTAAGTTATTTGTATTTTATTGAATTTATCTCGATTCTATATTCTCAAATAATAAAAGTAAATTATTTCCATGAACTCATGATACACAAAATGTACATGATCCTATCTGTTTTGTTTGAAAATTCCAGCAAATAACTATAATATTAATGAGGCATTAAGACAAAAGTTAAACAATTAGCAGCTTCCTGTTTTTCCAAGATTTGAACACATTACTATTTATCAATTAATTCTAGCTAACTAGCAGTGTGGTAGATTTTGAGATTTCTTTAATGAAAGTATTTTTGGTGTAACATAATAGTCTCTTACTTTTCGACTTCTCTCATGCTCTTTGTAAGCCTAACCACTGCATTCAATCTGATGTCTCTCTTGCTCAAATACATCACAAGCTTAGAGATCCATCCCTTGATGGTAAGAAAACTTCCAAGGAAGAGCAATGGCCTAATCCAGAAGCCCAATCCCAGTCAACCCAAAACAATGCACAAGGAAACCACACAAATGTTGTCGGGATAATTGTATGTACGGGTTATTATATTAGTTAAGTATTATGTTACTCTCGGTCGTTAGCAACCGAGAGGTTAGACAGTTACGTCATGACGTTTCGGTCATGGCCCCTCGGGTACTTTATATACTCTCTCGGAGGTTGGACATGGAATATATGATTGTATGATCATTACGATGTAAATGTACTTGCCAGTATGGAATGATTAATGTAAGTATTTATTATTCTATGATACATTCTGTGTTTATTATATTTCCTGTACTATGTCTGTGCAATACTAAGTTTACCCCAGCAGGTAAACATCTGGCGTCGTTGCCTAGACGTACTCGGGAAGAGAAGTGAGGAAAGGATTTATGCCCAATGTTTTAAATAAAGATAGAAATAAAAAGGCACGAGATGACGAAGTGGAAGCCGCACAGAAGGCTTTGATATCCGCGCAGCAACGTGAACGTCGGTGTAGGCTCAGGCAACTTGCCAAGGACCAGCTTGCCGGAGGGTTGCCCGAAGGGAACCCCGGAAGTGGTACGGAAGGTGCAGGGGCCGACTGGGAATCGTTCATCTCGCCGGAACATCGGAGAGTGCGGAGTAGAGAAGAACTACTCGAAGAAACACGACTTAGACAAGTCTTGCTTCAAGAAGAGCGAGACCAGTTTGAAGACTTGAACCGCACGTGGCGTGCGGAGGAAGCGAACTACGAAGGTGAGCGCATTGCCAAAGGCACACAGGAAGGTACGACCGAAGGCACACGAGAAGGTACGACCGAAGACACACGGGAAGGTACGATCGAAGACACACGGGACGCGCAAGCGAACCCGCCATTGGAGCCAACGACTCCACATAATACGGTTCCACCCGCTACACAGATACAAGTACCATTAGTAATCGGCCAAGGGAACGTGGGTGCCGGTTCTAGCACAGGCGGTGCAGGAGCACAAAATCCACTGCGCACGCAATAACCAAAATCAACCCGACCAACCATGGCGGCACATAAGGAGAAGTTGCCAAAATTCCACGATGATGGAAAGCACGATCCAGTACGGCATTGCCGTACGTGTGAAACCATCTGGGCAGCCAACGGGGTGACTGACCAGAACGAATGGATGAGGCAGTTCCCCGCCACACTGAGAGGCGTGGCTATTGACTGGTACGCGAATCTGGATAGAACGAACATAACCACATGGGATGACCTGAAGGAGGGATTCGAGAAGGAATTCCGGCTACTACGAGATGATAATGAGATAGTCTCAGAGATTTATGGAACGAAGCAAGGGAAGAGGGAGACCGTACGAGCGTATGGCCGCCGGCTAAAGGAGTTAGTCGGAAAGATGGAAAGCCAACCGGCTGACGGCCTAAAGAAGAGGTGGTTTGTCGAGGGCTTGAATCCTAAGCTACGACAGAAGATGAAAATTGTGCCTCCGACATCCTACAATGATGCATACAACCGGGCCATGGACCTGGAAAGTGAAAATAAGATGGCCAAAAAGAAGAAGAATAGATCTTCGTCATCCGAAGACGATACGTCTGAAGAGGAGAGTAGCAGTGACGAGAAGCCGAAGAAGAAAGTCATGGCCCTTCAGAAGGATATGGAACGGATGTTAAAAGAGTTTAAGACAATGAAGGGCACAACAAGCAAAGATGATGAACTGTGGTGCACGGATTGTAAGGAGAGCGGCCACACGAAGGGTGCCTGTCCCAAGAAGGCATTCTGTGACATCTGCCAGATTATGGGACATTCTACGAAGGAATGCCCACAATTTGAAGGCGCGTAACCAGCAAGTGCTCTATACATAGGAGCAGCCTTCCACATCAGATTCAAACAATAACGCATCTTCCGGAGGCTGTCAAGGAAACCGAGGAGGCGGAAGAGGGAATAATAATAATTCCACCCGAAGCAGGGTCCAGTATGATGCGAAAGGATGCCCAATGATCCAATGTAGGGCATGCAACCAATGGGGTCATTACGCAAGCGAGTGTAACAATAATGACGCCCCTCAGCAGCTGTGTCGGTGGTGCGGCCCTGGGGACCATGAAGATGCTAATTGTCCGAAGTCTGGCATAGGGGCCAATCTGATTGACATCGAAGGCAACACACGGATTAAAGAAGCTATACTTGCTCTTACCCGAGGGCAAGCGAAGGAAGCCCGCTACCCCCATCTCCGAACGGAGAAGCAGAGAATGGCGGAGGCAAGGGAGGAAATAGAAAGGGCGATGAAAACCCAACGGGGAGAGACACACAAATCATCCGCACCCTACTGCACAGACGCGGAGAGGAACATTGTACGGCAGATGCTTCAACTAGAGGTTCCTGTCAAGCTGGAGGACCTCCTATACACCATACCTCAATTGGGGACAGTGTTGTTGGGTACAAAGGTTGATAAACCCAAACCGAGACACACGGACGCTTCCGTACCGGGAAACTCGGCAACAAATCCAGTTGTGCTTACCGTCAACAATGGCAGACATCCAACCGTGGTGGAAATGGGCATCCTGGGCACCATCCTAACGGATACTATAGTAGACAGCGGATCTGGGGTAAACATCCTTCCGGAGGACACATAGAAAAAGCTAGGGAAGCCCACTCTGTGGCCACCTACGTTTAATCTGCTAGGTGCCAACCAACACGGGATTAAACCCCTCGACACGTTGATGGCACAACAAGTCACCGTGGGTGCACAACCTTTTGTGCTCGACTTTGTGGTCATCCCATTAAAACAGAAAGGGTACGATGCCATACTCGGAAGAGGATGGCTGGTGGCAGCGAAGCCAAACCACAACTGAAAACGGAATACACTCTCGATGGAAAGCGAAGGCAAGAAATTTACTATTGATCTCCGGACCCAGTTGGTGAGCGAAGAACTTGCCTCTTCCTCGGGATCTGAATCTGAAGGGGAGAATAACCCACGAGACGAAGGTAGAGAGGGGATGGATTCGGATGCCGAAGGCATACTAAAACTCGGAGGATGCCGTTTGGAGGATGACACAGATTCACTAAATGGATTGTTCCATTGGCAACAGGAGGACTATGAGATGTTCTCACCCTCCTGTAACGCATTAAGTGTCGACGAAGAGGAGCTAGATAAATATCCTCCAAAGTACAAGGAGTATAAGGAAGGAGAAGCTACAATGGACACCGTACCCGCACACCAGTCTAAAAACAAGGAGAAACCCATCTTGTACAAAGAAGCAAAGTTGAAAGAAATAAACCTCGGGGATGAGAGAAATTCGAAAACCATCGTCATGAGAGACGACTGGAATCCCGTGTGGAAGATTATAGCCTTCAAAATCTTGATTCTCCTTCTTCTGATGTATGGGCAAGAGACCATGGTCCTGGTAGAATTTATGGTTCCAAGCCTTTGGATTGCCATTGGAAACAAACTCGGCGACAGGGAGAGGGAACGACTGCACACGCTGTGGACTTTCGACGAACGGATACATGATGCCATCAATGGGACCAAATTGAAACCTTCCCTGGAGAGGATGGACCAGAGAGGAAGGACAGAGCAACCGAGAGGATGGAAAATGACTCAAGTGGTCATGCAGGGGACTCGAGAGCCATCCGTACAGGCGACCAAAGAAGCCTCCAGACAGGAAATTGAAAAACACCCATACGGCTATGCATGACCGTATGGTGGAGGGGAAAAAAAAAATTTGAAAAAAAAATTTGAAAAATGAAAAAATAAAAATAAAAATAAAAATTTGAAAAATGAAAAAAAAAAAAAAAAAATTGAAACGAAGCAATAAAGGTTGTACGGCAGTACGGCAACTTGGGAGCGAAGGCAAGCAAGCACATAAAAAACAACAGACGAAGACATAAAGTCCGAAGACAAAGTCCGAAGACGAAGACATAAAGTCCGAAGATGAAGACATAAAGTCCGAAGACGAAGACATAAAATCCAAAGACATAAAGTCCGAAGACGAAGACATAAAATCCGAAGACATAAAGTCCAAAGACGAAGACATAACATATTGAGCGAAGACATAATGAACGAAGACATATTGAGCGAAGACATAATGAACGAAGTGCGAAGACATAAAAGTATTAAACGAAAATGTAAATTATAGCCGAAGACATATTTATGAAACCGTACGACCGTAGGACAACTTGGAGAAACGAAGGTAGCTTAGAAAAGGTACCGTACGGTTAGTATAAGTCCAAAATGATAACCGTACGACAAGTTTATAAGTTTGAAGGCGATTTGACGAAGGCATAGGTCAAGCAAAAATGACCGTACGATAATAGTTTTAATGAGTATTAAGTGGCAACTTTCAAAGTTCGAAGGGAATGAGTATTTAACCGTACGGACATCACAGGCAAAGCAAAAAAAGGCACCGTACGGCGAAACAGAGGAAAGGAAAAGGAGGGAGATGTCCGTATGGCCATTTCATTAATAAAGATACGGTACGGCAGGTTTCATATTTAGGTGAAGACCGTGCAGAGGCTATATGAATTGCAAAGTTACAACCGTACGGTCGAAGGAAGAATACATAGAAAACAACGTACAACAATTTTAAGAGAAGCTCGCAAGTAATAAAAGCTGAACCGTATGGCCTTCTTTGGCAAATTAAAAGTTGGAAGGCGAAACAAGAGCAAGCATACGGCACTAAAAGGTGTAACAAGAATACCGTCCAAGGAATGTAGCATTTCGTACGGCAAGGAATAAGTCTGGAAATCAAAAAGAGTACAGAAGAATTTAGTTCTTGACGGCAAGGAAAGACTGGTAGCAAGGAGGAGAAGATTAAAAAAAAAAAAAAAGGACGACAAATCAAAACAGTTCAAAATGAGTAACTTATGGTACCGAAGGGAAGGGCATAATGAGGTAGTAAGGAAAACATAAGCGCTTTACAAAAAAGAGTGTGGGATCAGAAAAAAATCACAAAATGGTGTGTTCCATAGACTTTTGTGTGGGTTTGAGAGTGCTAATTTGGTCTTGGCGGCGGGGGCGCTGCCCCTCGACCCTGGGGCTCTGCCCCAGGACCCCGCGGGGGCGCTGCCCCTCGACCCTGCTGGGGGCGTTGCCCCCTAGACCCCCAGTCGGTTCAGTTATCGGCCCTTGGAGAGTGTGACATGTTGATGAGATCGGAGCTGCTATAGGCATGGAGTGTCTGCATGCCGAAGGTGAAGAGAGCACTGGAGCAAGTCTTTCACGAGGAGTACTACACTTTGAGGCACTTGGAGTAGGTGTTGGCTGGACGTGAGACTGTCTTGGTGGATGCATAGAGAGCTCAGGAGGAGCTGACCACCCAGTTGGAGGCAGTAGAGCAACACTTGGCTCAGCGTACCCAGGAGTTGGAAGCAGAGAAGTTGGCACGGGTGGCTATCAAGGTCAGATTGGCTAGGGAGACAGTATGGTGTTAGTGGAGGCTATAGCTGAACAGTATGTTTTGGAGACAAGTTTGGTGCAGGCACGGGAGGAATGGGATGTGACGGAAAAGACCTACTGGACGTAACATTGATGGGGAGGGCGGCACTTCATCTTTTCAAGGACGCCCCTCTGCCCCTTCTCAGTGATTTTCTTCTTCTATGTGGTGTATTTCATCTCCCTGTTGTTGTAAGTCGTCGGAGACGACTTGTTTTTTTGGGGGGGGATGATGTCGGGATAATTGTATGTACGGGTTATTATATTAGTAAAGTATTATGTTACTCTCGGTCGTTAGTGACTGAGAGATTAGACAGTTACATCATGACATTTCGGTCATGGCCCTTCGGGTACTTTATATACTCTCTCGGAGGTTGGACATGGAATATATGATTGTATAATCATTACGATGTAAATGTACTTGCCAGTATGGAATGATTAATGAAAGTATTTATTATTCTATGATACATTCTGTGTTTATTATATTTCCTATACTATGTCTGTGCAATACTAAGTTTACCCTAGTAGGTAAACAACAAAGGTATTCTTCTCTATAGAGATGGAACAGAGAATCTAGCTACGCCACCCTCTTCTTCTCCTCAAAAGAAACTCCGCCCTTAATGTCTTTTTATTTTCCCTCGTTTTCAGCCTTTATCTTCAAGGATCTTATGTGTGATGTCAAATCTTGTGAGGACTTGTATCTGTTTCTCATTTGGACCAAGAGTTGATTTTTCAATTCATGCAACTCTCCAGGCCTTTCTTCCATTCCTGCAAGATAAGTTTCCCCATTACATAACCAAGATTCTGGAATATCCTCATTTGCAGGAGCAACATAACCATCAAGATCAGATTTCTCTTTTTGTGTTTCCTTGTAAACTTCCTAAATAGATGGCATGAGGTAGCTATGCCCAAGCAAAGAATCATCAAGAAACCTCATACCTTCAATTTTGGAACCATAGTTATTATCAAGTTGCACAACATCAAATGGTGATTTAAATATTTTATCAACCTCCAAACTAGCATGCTCTTCTACTGAATTCTCTGGAAGGTCAATCTTTACATCATTAAAGAAGTCTGTTAACTTAACTATTTCTAATTCATCATTTTCAAAAAAAAATCTCATGTACTCTTCTTTTGTGAATGCACCTGGAAAATCAGCTTTATCATCATAATATTTCATGTGCAAAGACTGCCTTCACTACGCATCCAACTTTAAAAACACTTTATTTGACTATTGCACTAAGTTGTTCTTTTTTATTATTTCTCGACATAAGATATATTATGATAATAGATAGTTTCTATTATTGTATGTTATTATTTAATGGTTAATCTATTAGTAATGTATTGTAAATATTAGAATGTTTCTAATATTTAGTTAGTTGTCACTAAGAATAGAAAGTTTCTATTCTTCATGATTGTTTCCTAAGGAAACATCGTATGTTCATTTGTATATATTGATCTATTGATCTCTATTAATATACATGAGTATTTTGCCAATTACTTTGTAATATGGTATCAGAGCAAATTCCTGGCCTCTTCGAAAATTTTTAATTTCTTTTTTGAAATTATTAATTCAAGGTTTTCAAAGCTTTTTTTGCCCCGAGTGTGTTCAAAAATCTGTTTGCAAGAATATTTTTTTCTGCATCAAGTTCTGGTTCGTCCATAAGCGCTAGGGTTTCTGCATTTTCGACTAGGGTTTGAACCTTCAGTTCAAGTCGGAATTTTCTTTTGATTGCAAATTCCTTGTGGGTTTTTTGAGATCTCAACTAGGTCATCGTCAAAATTTTTTGGGTGACCTTGATTTTTGTGCCTCGAATTTCATATCATCAGAATTTTATTCTGATTTCAGATTCTTTTTGGGTTTTTTGAGATCTCTTCTAGGTCTTCGTCGGATTTTTTTGGGTCTTCATCGGATTTTTCTGTAACAAATCTCTATTCATGGCTGTAAATTAATGTTTTTTTGCAGCCAGGGCCGTTTTTGCTCAAAACCCTATTTTTTGAACTCGAAATTTTTTCTAATTTCAGATTTTTGGTGGGTTTTTCGAGGTCTCAAATGGGTTGTCATCAAATTTTTTTGGGTGCCTCGATTTTTGTGCCTCAATTTTTGAGCCAGCGGATTCAAATTCCGATTGCATATTCTTTTTGGGTTTTTCGAGCTCTCTTTTGGGTGCTTCTCCGTTTTTTTTGGGTCTTCCAATTTTTTGCCTCGAAGTTCGTCTCATCTCAAATATTCATGTTTTTTGGAAAACGTGCAATGGCATCACTGACAAACATATTGCTCGAGGGAAATCAATCTGGTTCGCAGCCCAAAGCAAACGCAGAGCACACTAAGCAAACAAAATCTGCCTTTTACACCCTCATGGCTAAAAGACCTACAAATCATGTGAAGACATCTGCCTGGTACATTGATTCAGGTACCTCTCGTCATTTCACCCACCACAAAGACTGGTTCACTGACTACCAGCCTTTCTCATATTCAGTTATTTTTGGTGGAGGGGAAGAGTACACTATTGTTGGCAAAGGCAACATTCAGTTTCAGTCTACTGGGAGGAATATCATTTTCCTTGATGTGTACTATGTTCCAAGGATGGAACTCATTCTACTCTCAGTCAGTCAGTTCACATCAGTGCACCATCACTGATAGGGATACTCAGCCTGTTGTTGCAGTTAGCCTTGAGTATCATGGTCTTTTTAGAATTGTTGGTTCTGGTGATTCTCAGGACCTAGCTATGGCTGCTCGGCAATCTTTTGTCAGCTCACTTTGGCATCAACGATATAGGCACTTGAATGTGCATTATCTGTCTCAACTTGCTCGGGAAGAGCTTGTTCTCAGATTGCCAAAGATTCAGACTCAGCTTGGAGTTTGTGATGCATGTGAGGCTGGGAAGCAACATCGCACACCTTTTCCTGTTGGCGATTCATGGCGCGCTTCTCAAGTACTTCAACTTGTTCATGTCGATATCTGCGGCCCTATGGCTACTCCCTCTGTTCTTGAGTCCAAGTATTTTATGTTGTTTGTTGATGATTTCAGTAGAAAAATGTGGGTATATTTTCTTAAAAAGAAATCAGATGTGTTTCCTATATTTCATAAGTTTAAACCTCTAGTTGAAAAAGAATCTGGGAAATCTATTATTGCTCTTAGGACAGATAATGGGGGGGATTTTGTTCTACTGAATTCTCTAGCTTCTATTATATTCATGGCATCAAGTGCAAGTTAACCACACCCCACACACCACAACAGAACAGTGTAGTTGAACGTCGGAATAGAACAATCACCAAGATGGCTCGATCCATGCTAAAACACAGACATGTTCCGAAGAAGTTCGGGGCAGAAGCAGTTAACACTGCAATTTACCTTTTGAACCGGTCACCCATTGTGTAGGTCAAAGGTAAGACTCTGGAAGAGGCCTGGTCAGGTCGCAAGCCCAAAATCAGTCACCTAAAGGTTTTTGGCTCTCTTGCCTATGTTTGGATCCCTGATGCATCATGCACCAAGTTGGATGCCAAGAGTCAGAAACTCATGCTTTTTGGATACAGTAGTCTTCACAAAGCCTACCACTTGATCGACACTTTGACTTCTCATCTCCTGTACAGTCGTGATGTAGTATTTGATGAGCAGCGAGGACCATTCATGCTCGTTGCTCCTGTTCTTGATCCAGCCGATCAACCTATGAAGGCTCATGATTTGGGAGTTAGACTTCCATTACATCCACCTGATGGGAGGGTCCAGTAGCTCCAGTTATACCGATAATTCTTGTCCAAACACCTTCGGTCTCTCTTGCATGATCACCCAGTTATGCAGATGCTTCACCTGCGTTTGATCTGGATTCTTCTAATGAGGAACCTCATCATAGAGCATCTCCTGATGTGAATGTTGGTCCTTCTCTCTGGCCTAAGTGGTGGGCCAAGACAATTGTTGATCTTTGGGATGATGAACTCATCAATGGGAGGACAACTCGGAAGAAGAGCAAACCTACAGAGACAGTTAATTTTGCTCTCATGGCAAACATTCACAGTGTGTTTGAACCTCAAACATACTCAGAGGCTAAAGGAATTCCAGAGTGGGAACAAGCCATGACATATGAACACCAGATCCTGTTGAAGCATAACACCTGGGTCCTTTCTGATCTTCCATCAAGGAAGAAACCCATTGGCTACAAATGGGTCTATAAAATCAAATACAAGGTCTAATGGTACTTTGGATAAGTACAAGGCTCGTTTAGTTGCGAAGGGTTTTGCTCAACATCGGGGCATTGATTATGAGGAGACCTTTGCTCCTACAGCAAAGATGAGCACTATCAGATTAGTCCTAGTCATGGCAGCACAGTTTGGCTGGAAGGTCCATCAGATGGACGTCAAGAGTGCTTTCTTGAATGGTGACCTACAAGAAGAGGTCTACATGACGCAGCCTCCTAGTTTCAATGTTGCTGGTAAAGAACACCGGGTTCTTAGACTGGTGAAAGCTCTCTATGGTATACGAAAATTGATAAGTACCTCAGTGATCAAGGCTTCCAGAGGAGTTCATCATAATCAAATTTGTACATAAAGACTATTGACAGTGACATCATCCTTCTGGTTATTTGTGGATGATCTGATCATCACTGGCAGTTCGACATCTTTGATTCAGGGAATCAAACAGAATTTATGTCAGTCTTTTGATATGACTGACCTTGGGCTCATGCATTATTGCCTAGGTGTTGAAGTTTGGCAACAGTCTACTGGTATATTCATTTCTCAGTCCAAATATGCCAGAGCTTTGTTGGACAAATTTCGTATGCAAGACTGCAAACCTGCATCTACACCCATGGAGAAAGGTCTAAAGTTATCAGCAAAGTCTGATTCTCCTCCCGTTGATATTTCATACAGGGAGCTAGTAGGCAGCCTTATCTATCTCTCTGCTACTAGACCTGATATCAGCTTCGCAATCAGCTACATCTCACGCTTTATGACAGCTCCCAAGCCTGATCATTGGATGGCAGCCAAGCGTGTGCTTCCTTATGTGAAGGGCACTACTGATTATGGACTCCTTTACTCTCGAAGTTCTAATCCTAGACTCAGTGGTTTCACAGATTCAAATTGGGCAGGTTCTCTTGATGATAAAAAGTCAACTTCTGCATGTGTTCAATTTGGGATCCGGTGCCATCACATGGACCAGTAAGAAGCAGCAAGCAGTTTCTCTCTCCTCCACAGAGGCCGAATACAGAGGAATAGTCAAGGCAGGTTGTGAAGCTGTTTGGCTTCGTTAGATGCTTGGGGATATGCAGATGTCACCAGCAGGCCCGACAACTCTGTTTGTTGATAACGAAGGTGTTATCAAGTTAGCTCGCAATTCGGACTTCCATGAAAGAACCAAGCATGTAGATGTTCATTGTCACTACATTTGACAGCTGGTTGAAGACGAAACTATACACTTGTAGTACATTCCTACAAAGGATCAGACTGCAGACATTCTCACCAAGCCTCTTGGTCCAGAGAAGTCTGTCAAATTCAGAGGACAGCTTGGTGCAGTGGATAGATCAACCATTAAGGGAGGGTATTATGATAATAGATAGTTTCTATTATTATATGTTATTGTTTAATGGTTAATCTATTAGTAATGTATTGTAAATATTAGAATGTTTCTAATATTTAGTTAGTTGTCACTAAGAATAGAAAGTTTCTATTCTTCACGATCGTTTCCTAAGGAAACATCGTCTGTTCATTTGTATATATTGATCTATTGATCTCTGTTAATATACACAAGTATTTTGCCAACTACTTTGTAATAAGATAACATTAGTGAAAACTTAATTAATTACTCAATAACTCACCCAAGTTGCAAAAAGCACTGAAATTGAATCGGAATCAAAGTCTAATCACATTGGGATGATATTAAAGATGAAGGATCACAATCAAAGCCAACTAGGCAACTTACTAAAAATAGATGCGCTCTCCCAGAAGTTTGGAGCATAGTTGAGAAATTTGGACTTGGCAATAACTTGGGAGGCCCAATGATTTTAAAAACTCAAGACACGACAACTTTATCAAACATTTTACATACATAAATGTTTAAAAATATTCTTAAAAAACACACAGTTTACTAAATTTGTTGAGCATATTACTTAATCCATCATATATAAATCAGAATTAGAATTTAATACGTAACATAGACAAAAAAAACAAGTTCAACTCTAAATGAGTTGAAATGCCATTTCCGCTAGCCATGTAATATGTAGAAGTTGCCTCATCTAAAAATATTTTTGGCAAGTTGTGCAATAATAATGTCTAAGTAGGCACACTCAAGAGTTACATCCCAATTCCCTATCACCTCCTCATCGTACTCAAGTTTTTTAATTGAAAGATTCCAATAACTAATGGTGATTTGGGAGTGGGGACCCCAATGATGTCAAGAGGTAGTGCCTCTCACTGGAGTCTGGGGACAATGCCCCCTAGTAGGGTCAAGGGGAAGAACACCTTGCGGGGGTTTGAGGGCAACACCCTTAACAAGGTCAAGGGGTGGCACCACTTGTGGGCATTCAAGGGCCTTTGAGACCTTAACCACCAATGAATATCGCATTTTTAACTGCAAGCAAAAAAAGAATTATATGAATTTAGATGAGTTTTTAATACAAAACTTGTGAATTTTTGCATTTACTCGCGAGTGTTATAGAAAACAATTGCTGCGAGTCTTTGGGCAAGTAACTCACCAAGCATTTTGACTCGGAGTATCCGTGTCTCATAGAAAAACCTGCCGAGTTTTACATATTTGGTTTGGAGAACACACCAAGAGTCTAAAAATGCTTGTGAATGCTCTACAATTCATAATGCCATCTAAGCTCAATGCCATCAACAAAAACAAAGAAAGACTAAAGCAGTGCACTCCAAAAAGTTTTAAGTTCTTACCAGTCCACCTAGAAGCTTACAAGAAAACTCAAAAGCTGGCCAAAAGCACATGCAACAATATTACTTAAAATGAGGACATTATACAAAATAACACTTAGTGATAAGGATGAAAAAAACGTCCAACTTAATCAATAAATTTATCCTTTCCTACAAATCTTCAATAAATCTATATCCATTTGACTCTTTGAACCTATACTAATATTTTTGTTAAGTTTGAGTAGATTATGTGATCGTTTTAAGTCTTTCAAACATTCTTATTTATATATATGACTTCTTGAATTATCATACAATGATATATCTATCATATATATATAAATGCCAATAATTTTCCGCACAAAGTATAATATAATAAATAAAGGTGACTGCACCAAATATTTATATATTAAATATGATTTGCTGTCGCTGGGTATTAACTTATCCTTTTAGGCGACTTTACTGTTTTCGTTTTCACATTGTTCTTTTTACTACCGCAATACCTATCGCATATGTATAGTGTGTGTCCACCGTGGAGACATGTCCACGAGCAGACATGACTTCAATCCCGTGGAGTCATGTCCCCTCGTGGACATGCCTTCACGTAGGGACTTACATTCGGTGCCTCTTATTAACTTCGATTACACCGATGACAATAGACATTTAATATTATGATATGTTTGTTATTTATATATATATATATATAACATAATCGATAAAATAAATTTATATTTCATAAATATAAATATTTATATTAAATAATAATAAAACATTTATATTTCATAATTAATAAATAATTATAAGTAATTATAATTATCTATTACTCGTAATAGTAGTTATCTGACTGAAGCTATAATTCATTAACACTCCCTCTTAGCTAGGGAGGATAAACACAAGAATAGATATTACCTCAATGAAATATAGCAATGTGAAGGATAGCTTAGATCAGAACATTTCCATCATTTAATATCACATTTGATATCTAGAGTATTCGCCTATCAAATGTCAACATGTGACATTCACCAAATACTCAATAAGGTACTGGCCTGCAAAATATCAACACATGATATTCACCAAATACCTATAATATATCTATACAAACAACTCATAGACCGTCAATGACATCTAACACTTAGTTGTTGATTTACAAGATATATCTATGCAGACAACTTATAGACCGTCAATTTAATGACATCTAACACTTAGTTGTTGCTTTACAAGATGTATCTATACAAGCAACTTATAGACCGTCAATTCATGACATCTAACACTTAGTTGTTGCTTTACAAGATATATTTATGCAAACAACTTATAGACCGTCAACTTAATGACATTTAACACTTAGTTGTTGCATTCATCATGATCTGTTTCAACATTATAAATAATGTATATCATGATTTAAGTTATTGTAAGATCATCACCTTCCAATAACTTCTACAAATACAAGTGATAATCATTTGGAAGTCGTCACTTCCTCATGATTTACACAGGAGGTAGGCACATTGAAATCATATAGTCACACATATATGAACTTTCGAACTCCCTCTGAATATCAATCATCTGAGCTCCTCATTAATGATGCTTTCAAACTTCATTTGAATCTGATGTCAAATTCCTTTTCTTACAAGAGCATCCTCAGAAAAGATCAAGGTAAATAGTTCATAAAATGATTTTATTTAGATTTATACAATAAAAATAGTACAGTAATTTGGTATTTACTTAGAGATGTTCTACATTAGTGAAATGATAGAACTCCCTCTTAATCTAATATTTCACAAGTATTAGAGTAAAAGTTTCTCAGTGCAAACTTTGGCAAAAGATGCTTGATGTTTGAGTCTATCTGGGCACTTTGCTGCTAAGTGACCATATTCATCACATTTGTAGCATTGCATTTTAGAGTAGTCCATATATTTTCTTTTCCTTTTGAATTTTGGTTTCTTCCTTTTATCAACTTGAGTTGTGAGAACCTGAATATCTTCATTCGAGGATTTTATACTGGTTCCTCTAGATATTAGATTATACTCTTCCTGAATGCAGTCAACTTTTAGTCGATCAAATTTAGGAAGTTTGGAGCGAGCACTTATTCCTTGTTTGAAGTTTTCCCAAGACTTAGGAAGTCCATTTAAAGTCACCATAGTTAATTCTTTACTATCATAGATGTGACCAATTGTTGATAATTGATTTCTTAATTCCGTTATCCTCATTAAATATGAGGTGATAGTCTCTCCTTGTTTCATTATAATATTAGAGAGTTGATTTTTAAGAGTAAGGATCCTGCTAGTGTTATTGATCTCATACATGTTTTTTAGGGCTTTGAACATTTCATATGCAGAGTCTAATTTTGTTATAATAGGTAGTATATGATCTTTCACTCCATCTACCAATAGTTCCATTGCTCTGGCATTTTCCTTTTCCCATTTGCTCTTCTTATTCTCAATAGATTTAGGAGGATTTTGAACAATAGTATTTAACTCATTCTTTGTTAGTAGAAGAATCATTCGTAGTTTCCAAGAATCAAAATTTGAAGCACCTTCAAGTCTGTCTTCGAGTCTGATTGTATTCACCATTTTGTGAATTTAAGTTTTCCCAGAGAATATAAATTTATAAAGAATTATGATCTTGATCTCCCTTCAAATTAATCGGATCTTCCTTCAAGCGGTTAAACTTTTAATGAAGGAACCTGGCTCTGATACCATGTTAAGTTTGAGTAGATTATGTGATCGTTTTAATTCTTTCAAACATTCTTATTTATATATATGACTTCTTGAATTATCATACAATGATATATCTATCACATATATATAAATGCCAATAATTTTTTGCACAAAGTATAATATAAATATAATAAATAAAGGTGATTGCACCAAATAGTGTGTGTCCACCATGGAGACATGTCAACGAGCGGACATGACTTCACTCTCGTGGAGTCATGTCCCCTCATGGACATGCCTCCACGCAGGGACTTACATTCGGTGCCTCTTATTAACTTCGATTACACCAATGACAATAGACATTTAATATTATAATATGTTTGTTATTTATATTTATATTTATATTTCAATAAAATAAATTTATATTTCATCAATATAAATATTTATATTAAATAATAATAAAACATTTATATTTCATAATTAATAAATAATTACAAGTAATTATAATTATCTATTACTTGTAATAGTAGTTATCCGACTGAAGCTATAATTTATTAACAATTTTATTCTCCAACATGAAGCCCAACTTTAAATCATGCTTGAGTCCACCTTTGAACGTTTTCTACACAAATTATTGATTAGCACACTTTGGATGTTGAGAGCAGGGGGCGGTGAATCAGCATAAAACAAAACTTAAACAACCAACTTCAATAACCATCACAAGTAATAGTATGCAAATAAATAACAGAACCAGCAACACAAGAACGCCAAGATTTATACGTGGAAAACCCAAACTGGGAAAAACCACGGTGAGCACTTTCCCACAAAGATAATTCACTTAAGTATATAATCTGATTACAAAAGATTCAAAGCTCACTGCTCCAAAATACCAATCAGAGGCTCTGTCTCAAAGTAGCAAAATACAGTAACAAACTCAAGTACCCAAGACTCATTGTCTCAAAGTACTTACACCTGTTCAAAGTATATAAAAATATATTCTCCTAATAATGCAGTCGATCTGCATAACATTGTCCACATTAGTAGCAAACTATAACTGTCATTTCTTCTCTGCCACTATCACTCAACTCTACTCTGCTGATTGTTGAATTGGTTCGCACCTTACACTTGCATTTTGCCAAAGCACCAACAATCCTTATATACAATAAATATAAGACCCGGAAATAAATCTGATATTTCAACAATCAATAAATATAGCACCTAGACCTAAAATTGAAAGCATGGTCCATCCTAGGAGAAAGACGGACTAAGAACACGCTACACATGTCCCAAAGCCAGTTCCGTAATAAGAGGAACAACAACCAAAGATAATTCAAACGTGTAGAAGCAAACTGCCAACTACCAACTATAACCAAACCTCCACACGCTATGGAGAGATCTACACGCCACATCAGAAGCCATGTCAACAAGCCACGTCAGAAATTGTCACAACATATTTATGAATCATAACAGCAACTGGAAAGAATTGCAACACTGAATGACACAGTCTCCGAAACACCAGGAAACATTCCTAATCACCAGAGAACGCCACAACCAAGACCGAAAGCTGAATTCATCTATATGAGTAGCAACATATCTTCAACCCTGAATTCCGAAACATAAAGTACTCCGGAAAGACAAATAACTGCAACTTTAAAAAGGCTAACTACTTTGCAACACAGTACTACTACAACTGAACAATAGACATCCGAACCAAGCAGACTTCTAGATATAAGGGTATAACACAAAAGCACTGTTAAACACCATCTACTAACGATCACTGGATACATATATGTCTTCTACTGTTTTGAAACCATACAGGATACATACCTATCTTCCACTATTTTGAAACCATATAGGATACATACCTATCTTTCTCTGCACTGTAGTTCAACACTAACAACGTGCTTGTCTTCCACTATACTGAAGGTACAACATTTAAACCCACATTATCAAGAATAAAAAACTTTTGGACCACAAAGCTTGAGGGAACACAAACTCAATCTACTCTGGAACACTAAGAAACACTATGTTTGACATCAATGACAACAAACAACAATCATATATTTCTAACAATTCTGACCCTAAATGAATCACAATATTGGCTAGGGAAGAATCTTTCACCACTAACACCAATCTTAACTTAGGGTTTCATCTAAAGGTTAAGAGATGAACAATGCTAAATCTCAAAGAGAAAATAAAGTAAAATGAGATATTTTAAATGAGCTCATTCTCTTCCAAGTTCCCTTTTATACATTTGTAACATTCTAGAAAATTAAAATTAATATTGTTTTTATCGAAACAAGACTGAATACATAGATGTCAGCATATTTGCCTTTATAAAGTGGATTATAATAGTTTGAGTACGCATACATCGAAACCACAAGTCACATTCGGTTAAGCAGCCACATGCAAGGGGATCCAGTCCGTCAAATTCACCCAAGGGTTGAACCTAGCCCTAACCCACCTTCAAGTGTTTGAACCTTGGTGAATGGCATTCTATATTACATACCATCATCCTTACTAATTGTGCCCAATAAATTGAGCTACAACCCTTTGGCAAAAACTAAAATTTAAAAACATCTTTTAATAATAATATTTCAGCTCCATAAAAGTGACTATTTTATTATTAAATTTTTAGAGCACTTAAGTTGCTTAAAATTCACCCTTAAAAATAATTAACATAAGTTGTCTTTTAATTCACCCTATGACAACTTAAATATGAATTATTTAGCGTTTTTTATTATTTTCTGCAAATCCACCCAAAGTTGTGGAAAAATGCACAATTAGCCCGAAAAGTGAATTTTGATTTTGCCAACATACTCTGAAGCTCACTGAAAATCAAAATTAACAGAAATCGACACTTTCCAAAAATAAAATACTTCTAGTTTCCAAAAATAAAATACTTCTCCAAAAGTATCAAAAGAACCCAGAATGACAAGGCTGCTCCTGAAAAGAACCAACGGATTAAACTTGATCTCCTAATCACAATGCCACTATCTAAAGACTAAAATCTAATCCAGAAAGGATAATGATCTCCAAGAAAGTTGAAGCTTCCATAGATGTCGCAAAGGCTATAGAAAGAGGACATTATAGAACAAAAAGACCTACCTTGGTGTTAGGCATATCTTGGTCATAGGTTGCCACTCTACACTAGAAAGGGATGGTTTCATATCAAGACACAAATGTGGAACCATATGCAATTTGTAAGCTTTATCTCGCACCTTATGTGATCTAAGAGTAATTGTTTGGCATGATTAAACCTCTTATGTGTGAAGGACATGCATAACTACAATAGTTTATTAACTTAGTTTAAAAAACCATCACAAACATTTTTATCTTTGGTATCACTTCTTTCATTACAGTTTTTCTTATGACAATATGTTCATGGATTACAGCTATTAGTCAGAGTTTACTTTTGTATTAGATTTAAAATCTCCTATTAGAATTGTAATTTATAAATTCAAAATATGGAAAAGAACAGAACCAGAGTTCATTTTATTTTCAATCACTTACTTGATGAACACGCCCTTTGCGCAGGGCATCCGGGGACAGATTAACATGTTTTAGAAAAGCTGCTGCATGACCCCGACACCAATTATCGCCTTGTAATATAGGCCTCCTACAAATACAGAAAATTCAGACAGCTTTTGTGTGCATGATAATGGCATAACTAATTGTTCAAATAATCATTTAGACAAGAACATCCTTTCAAATCATATCTTCTAATGTACATAAGTTAATAACCAGAACCATAACAAAATAGCTGTTTTCCCTACAGCTTTGACTAACTAATGCCAAGATTTCTTCAAATAAGCAATGCAACAGGTTAAAGTAAAACTAAAGGAACCTGTTACGGCTCCAAGGTGTCAAAACCCCCTGCCGATATAGCCATGCACATGGAAATAAAATTGGATTCCTTCCAACATCAAGAAGTGGGCCCTGCATGAAACAAGACTATTAAGATTGCAAATTTGATTGGATCCCAATATTAGTATAACTATATACCACTTTAACATACTGTATATGCAGCTTCAGCAAAAGGATGTAGGACTACTGCTTCCTGAAGCTGATCTTCAGGTGCCTCAGCAAACTGGTCTAATGAAGGCAAAGTTGTTTGCTGTCTCTGCAACAGGGCAACACCTGCATAAAGAACACTATTTATCAAAATTGTTTAAAATTGGCATAATGTTATACCAGGAGCTACTAACAGTGGATAGTATAAGAACACAGGAAAAATAAACCAGCATATAAGATATTTTTTTATTTTTAGATAGTCATAAACCAAATTAATTGATATATTGAAAACTAGTAATACAAAAACCCCACAAAAGAATCACCCGGACAAAATTTCCAGGAATCTTACAAGATTCCATCAGCACAAGGAGAAAAAGATTAAGAGAAAACCTAGATGAAAATATTAGTGAGCCAAAGATAACAAGAGAGATGCAATTACAATGACTAGTTTCTGGTTTCGATTGTGTTTGTGTTTTTAGCATCAACGTTTCAGATCACACTCTGTGATCCATCGTCAAGATGAAAGACAGCAAGAGATGCAGACTGATAAATAGATAACCAAGAAATATTAGTACCATAGTATTGAGTCTTGGACTTGGCTTCCATTTGCTAGATACATTTTAGACTCAGGCTCGTACTCAACCAAAAAACTCAGTGAAAACTCAGAAAGTAAAGAAACGATAAATTTCAAATAAATAATCAAATTAACCTTTAAAGAACTGCCTACCTTCTATTTACGTATCATTTTTGCAGATATCACAATAACAATGTCCAGCTTTACAAACATCAAAACAACATATCCAGATTGTATAGAGCCTATACATATACATGTGAAGAACCCAGGCTGGCTCTTCTCAACTACTAATTTGAATTTATAATTTTTGCAAACCCTTTGCTCAAAAACTTTTAATTTGCAATTAAATTCAACTTCCACAAATTCAAAATAATCCAACCAAGACAAAATGACATTCTTTAATAATTTAATTGATTCTCATTTCTCATTACAAACAGAATATATAAACATTTCAATTAATATAAAAAATTCAAAGGCACCTGGCAATCCGAAAATGCTTGTAATTTTGTAATGTCTTTCATAAAAACATACCACAATTCTCTAACGCCTAAACTCCAGCCTGTACATTCACGGCAAGATGTAATATCATGAGGTTGGCTTGCTGTGTTGATGGTTTCAACAGAAGTATTAATCTGACCCTATTTTCCAGTCACGTGAGCAAACAATGAAGCTCCTCAAATTCCCAATTAAAAAACGCAGCCATGTAATTAATGTGGGTTTCCAGATTTTGTGAATTCAATCTCAATATAATTAATTCAACATCTGCAAGAAGATCTCTGCCAATCTCTCAATCAATTATTAAACCTCAGCCATGAAACAATTCAAAATCCTTAAGAACAAATGATTCGCCTGTAGAAATAACTTCACCAAAAACCCGAACACCAATTTATTAATTGCAGCATCAGCAATTAATTAACAGCAGATTTCCCAATAAAAACAACCTCAGCAAATTCGAATGCAATTACCAAATGAAAAAACATAGAACTTCTCCAAACAATTTCAGAACTCCAGCAGGAAGACAAATCAAACCCCAGAATTAATAAATTCATTCGCCTGCAGAACAAACTTCTCATAAACCTAGTATACATCAGCACTGGATTTAATTCAGAACCAGCAGCTGCAAAATTCACTACCAATTTGTGATGGCTCAAATTGCCAGAAGAGGAATCAGTCCTCAAAACCCTAGCTGGGTAGTCTCTCTCACAACTTCAATAAAATAATCATTCAACAATAGATGAATGAACGTGTTTTTTCGAGTAGAATATATAGCTTTTTTGGAAAAAGCACAATTTCACTTTTTTAATTAAAAAGGTTTTTAAATGACCTCTTCACTTTATAACATTAAAGTTATAAAGTATTAAAGTTATTAAATTAAAATAATTTAATTTAATAACGATAACTTTAAAAACCAAAAGCCTCTAAATCCCACTAACTGTACAAACGCATTTCCGACACCAGAGCCTCAAACGCCAACTGCCCTGCCAGAAATGACCCACTGCCAAAAATAGTCAACTGCTAAAAATAGACTTACTATAAATAGTAAGTCTCTCAAACTGGAGATTCTTTGAAACTCGATCCTGAGACATCTAACACTCCATGCAGACACCTTGCTAATCCTGGCCATACCCCAAATACCACTTACTAAAAATAGTAAGTTGACCAAAATGACCCGAACGAAGAGCAAACCTGATAATCTGAACCTCCACAATGGAATCCCAACACTGGCTCTGACATCTGACCTCCTCTGATCACCTGATTAGCTTGCGAGGGTCGCCAAACCAAGCTAATCTCGAAGTCTGAAAAATGGGGACATTACAGTCCTCCCTTCCCAAGATTGCTTGTCCCCAAGCAATCCGAAGCAAAATAAACATCACAATCCACCTAGATCCCAAGGATAGAATGGAGTAATGTCCCTATCATCACCACACTCCAGCAAAAATAATTCCAACATCAACTGCAGCATTTGAGAAACTGAACTCGACACTCGAACTAATGATATTGAGACATGAACATCACATGGGAGTAACTCAACCGTGAGTAACTTACACGAAAGCAACCCAACCGTGAGTAACTTACACAGAAGCAACTCGACCGACAAATTGGACTTGCCCCCAATCTGTGTGCCAACTAAACAATCATATCAATCATCAAACAGATGCATTGATGGACTCTGTAACTGGTAGATATCCTCCACGTGAGGATCAAATGTAAAACTATAAGCACTCCTCACAGTGTACACCTCTGTAAACTGCTCAACAAAATCTGACTGGCATCCTGTAAAAACTGTGTGATCATCTGGTGTACTGAAAGAATCCCAATCATCATCATCATCCTCACTCATCACCTGAAATGGATCATCGCTGAACTCAAATAATGGATTGTCATATGACATAGTGACATCCATATCAAATAAAGGATTGTTCACAAATTGAACAACTCCTGCCTGCAGATCTAAATAAGATATCTGTGAGCTGTGAGAGTCGTGATGTGTAATCTGCTCTACCTGAATGGGCTTATGTCTCTGAGAATCCTCACTATCTGCAATAAGTCCCTGTAAACTATGATCCTGGGATTCATCCAAAATCTCCTCAGTCATCACCCAATATCTGATATGATATACCAGACACGCTACAACATGAAACATCCTCATGGATAACATAGCTAGTGTCTACAACATTCCCTACACTTGCCCTGTCATCAACGTCATCAATAAGCTCACACAGGACTGAGGTCATAAAAATCAAAACCTATAACGTAAGTAATTTCATTGCTACTAGTAAATGTAGTGCTGCCATCACTGGTGGCTATCATGACATCAGCATTCTCCTGATCACGAGCTCCTGTCTCATGGATATGATGAGACTCAATGCAACTGTCCTCAAGCAAGTCTGTCATAGCCCCATCATCCTGATAAAAGCCTCTGGAATGCTCTCTCTTCTGTATCAAGTACCTATCAAATTTCAAATTCCTCTTAATTACTTCTGGAAGAGCATTCCACTCTATGAACTGTGCCACCATGTCATCAACGAATGGTGTTGGCTCTGTCTCTATACTAACTGCATCCAGCTCAGGCCTCAAGAAAGTAGGACGAAGAGGCCTATCATAAATACCTGTACGGTCTACTCTATAATCACACCTGTTATCTGCTCGTGACTTGTGTGATCTAACTGAAACACTCATCGCACCTTTGTCTCTAGCACGATCACCAGGTAATGCGATGCGTTGTAGAGTGTCTGAAAGCTGTTGCAATACATTTGCAACATGATGCTGACCATCTGCTATATTCCTAAAGGCGTCTCTGGCCTCCCTGCCAAAATCATTTCTGATATTATTTCTATTTCTGACTCCTGCCTATTCATTCTGTGGGCCTTGTTCATTACATACAGGAGGTGATAAATTTCTATCCCTGCGGGTATAGTGCACACCCGGTACAAATCTATCTACCATTATTTGTTTTCATACCCTTACAGGATGGCAAGATCTTGCCTCTGATACCACTGTGAAGAACCCAGGCTAGCTCTTCTCAACTACTAATTTGAATTTATAATTTTTGCAAACCCTTTGCTCAAAAACTTTTAATTTGCAATTAAATTCAACTTCCACAAATTCAAAATAATCCAACCAAGACAAAATGACATTCTTTAATAATTTAATTGATTCTCATTTCTCATTACAAACAGAATATATAAACATTTCAATTAATATAAAAAATTCAAAGGCACCTGGCAATCCGAAAATGCTTGTAATTTTGTAATGTCTTTCATAAAAATATACCACAATTCTCTAACGCCTAAACTCCAGCCTGTACATTCACGGCAAGATGTAATATCATGAGGTTGGCTTGCTGTGTTGATGGTTTCAGCAGAAGTATTAATCTGCCCCTATTTTCCAATCACGTGAGCAAACAATGAAGCTCCTCAAATTCCCAATTAAAAAACACAGCCATGTAATTAATGTGGGTTTCCAGATTTTGTGAATTCAATCTCAATATAATTAATTCAGCATCTGCAAGATCTCTGCCAATCTCTTAATCAATTATTAAAACCTCAGCCATGAAACAATTCAGAATCCTTAAGAACAAATGATTCACCTGTAGAAATAACTTCACCAAAAACCCGAACACCAATTTATTAATTGCAGCATCAGCAATTAATTAACAGCAGATTTCCCAATAAAAACAACCTCAGCAAATTCGAATGCAATTACCAAATGAAGAAACATAGAACTTCTCCAAACAATTTCAGAACTCCAGCAGGAAGACAAATCAAACCCCAAAATGAATAAATTGATTTACCTGTAGAACAAACTTCTCATAAACCCAGTATACATCAGCACTGGATTTAATTCAGAATCAGCAGCTGTAAAATTCACTACCAATCTGTGATGGCTCAAATTGTCAGAAGAGGAATCAGTCCTCAAAACCCTAGCTGGGTAGTCTCTCTCACAACTTCAATAAAATAATCATTCAACAATGGATGAATGAAAGTGCTTTTTTGAGTAGAATATATAGCTTTTTTGGAAAAAGCACAATTTCACTTTTTTCATTAAAAAGGCTTTTAAATGACCTCTTCACTTTATAACATTAAAGTTATAAAGTATTAAAGTTATTAAATTAAAATAATTTAATTTAATAACGATAACTTTAAAAACCAAAAGCCTCTGAATCTCGCTAACTGTACAAACTCATTTCCGACACCAGAGCCTCAAACGCCAACTGCCCTGCCAGAAATGACCCACTGCCAAAAATAGTCAACTGCTAAAAATAGACTTACTATAAATAGTAAGTCTCTCAAACTCGAGATTCTTTGAAACTCAATCCTGAGACATCTAACACTCCGTGCAGACACCTTGCTAATCCTGGCCATACCCCAAATACCACTTACTAAAAATAGTAAGTTGACCAAAATGACCCGAACGAAGAGCAGACCTGATAATCTGAACCTCCAAAATGGAATCCCAACACTGGCTCTGACATCTGACCCCCTCTGATCACCGGATTAGCTTGCGAGGGTCGCCAAACCAAGCTAATCCCGAAGTCTGAAAAATGGGGACATTACAATACACTATTAAATTTAACATATGATTATAATAAAGGCTGAAAATGGAAGAATATCAATGCAGCCAACAGCAGCAATACTGCTGCTACAACTTCCACCTAATAGAAAATTGTTGATGTTTTGTAGCTTCAGTCGGATAAACACTATGAGTCAATACTAGTGAAGATATATATGTATAGATATATATATATATATATATATGAGATGTATATATATACTTAAATATATGTGTGTGTGTGTGTGTGTATAATCATAATTGTCATTATATTAATTACATACTAATGAATAGACATGTCCCATGAAGGGACATGTCTCTTCTTAGCTCTTTCTCAATCTAAATGCAAGAGATTGTTGCATTTCGAAAACATATACAATCAGATAGTGCTATTACATTTGCAAGGATCTTAAAACCTTAGCATGGTATCAGAGCCAAGTTGCAAATGTAAGAGAGTAGTTTGTTGATGGTGAATGTGTGACTGTCTTAGAAAATACAGTCTCAATACGAGAACCATATCTCACAAATGCACCGTTAGATTTTGTTGAATTTTGGATATGTTGGTGATAAACAAATTTAGAAGAATCTCACCGAAGCGATTGGAATGAAAATGTCAGGTTCAAAGGTTATGACCGACTGTGTACGGGTCTATGCAAAAATCTGTAAAAGAGTGAGGTTCCTTCTTTAAAAGCCTAACCGCTTGAAGGGAGATCCGATCATATTGAAGGTAGTCATAGTGTATAAAACCTTTGGATATTAATGATAGGTCATGTGAAGAATTATGGTAATGTTCAAGAACGGCGACATTATTTTGTGAATTTGCATGATATTTTCTATATGGGCTCACCTTACAAAATGAAATACTTGAAATTTATAAAAGATAAGTATTTCATGTTTTATTAATGCACATAATTTTTGAGTTTTTTTAACTCATGCTATACTATTGGTTATTAAAATCTTGTATGCTTCTATCATTGGTATTTTTGGTTGAGATAGTTTAGTGGTAATCTCTCTCTGACATACCTTCAGGACAGAAGCATGAGATAATTGCATTCAAGGGAGAAAGAACTTAATGTTTGCAAACAAATTGATGATTGAGAGATGCAAAGGGAGTCTGACATTTCAAAAGAGGTCAAGAAGTTGATAAACTTGAGCTTCAGAGGGAGCATTCAACGTGTGACAATCTTGATTGAGAGGGAGTTCACTATTGAAGGTGAAACACTTCTGAAGTAAACTTGATATAATTGATTATTATACTAAAGAATCATGAATGTTTTTAATGGGCCTACCCCCTGTGTAAATCATGAGGAAGTGACGGCTTCCAAACGATTATCACTTGTATTTGCAAAAGTTATTGGAAGGTGACGATCTTACAATAACTTGATCTTCTATTGTGATAGACATCTTGTGATGGCTGAAACAGATCATACTAGATGATGTGAATGTTCCTATGGTAAATGCACATTACCTATGGATATCTGTTGAGTACTTGGTGGACATCATGTGACTTGATGTCGGTAGGCCATTACTCTGAGCACTTGGTTTGGTGTATATCATGCGACTTGATAATCTGCAGGCCAATGCTCCTGATATCATGCGATGATATCTTTATAATTTTGTTGAGTACTTGGTGGACATCATGTGACTTGATGTTGGTAGGCCATTACTCTGAGCACTAGGTGAATATCATGTGACTTGATATTCTGCAAGCCAATGCTCTTGATATCATGAGATGATATCTTTATAATTTTGTTGAGTACTTGGCGGACATCATGTGACTTGATGTTGGTAGGCCATTACTCTAAGCACTTGGTGAATATCATGCAACTTGGTATTCTGCAGGCCAATGCTCCCGATATCATGAGATGATATCTTTGTAAACTTTTGAGTACTTGGTGGACATCATGTGACTTGCTGTTGGTAGGCCATTACTCTGAGTATTTGGAGAATATCTTGCGACTTGATATTCTGTGACAAATACTCCCAATATCATGAGATGGTATTTATAAATCTATGAGTTATGGTGAATATCATGAGACTTGATATTCCTAGTCAGACCATATCTCTGACATTACAGTAATGTGATATCAAAATAAAATTTCACAATTAACATTGTGTTGCTCTTTAGATTGATAGATTTTATCTTCCCTAGCTAAGAGGGAGTGTTGATGTTTTGTAGCTTCAGTCGGATAAACACTATGAGTCAATACTAGTGAAGATATATATATATATATATATATTTAGTATATATTTAGTATATATGAGATGTATATATATATAAATATATATACATATATATACATATATATAAATATTATTATTATGTAAATATTAGAGAAATTAATATAATACTCAAGATATTTTATATATATATGTATGTATATTTATATATATGTATGTGTGTGTGTGTGTGTGTATATATATATATATATATATATATAATCATAATTGTCATTATATTAATTACATAATAATGAATAGACATGTCCCATGAAGGGACATGTCTCT
Organism: Chamaecyparis obtusa; assembly: GCA_027943335.1. Classification (NCBI taxonomy): domain Eukaryota; kingdom Viridiplantae; phylum Streptophyta; class Pinopsida; order Cupressales; family Cupressaceae; genus Chamaecyparis; species Chamaecyparis obtusa. The sequence goes on from BSBK01003454.1 coordinate 333,813, forward strand.
TCTTGGCTCTTTCTCAATATAAATGCAAGAGATTGTTGCATTTGGAAAACACATACAATCAGATAGTGCTATTACATTTGCAATGATCCTAAAACCTTAACAAGAATAAAAGGAGCCTTCCTGAAACTTCTTCCTTTGTCCATGTCTATAATCTGTCACATAACCAAAAATATTTTTGGATACACTAAGATATTTTTATTTCTGGCTATATTACATCTAAGTTTAAACATTATACAAACTTTCTCTTCCACTATTTTAATCCAATGATTCCTTCAGGTATTATTGTTTTGTCCAAATGTGGAAGCAACAGCACTGCCATGAAACATATTTCTCTATAAAACTTAACAAGGATTTCCAATTACATTAATCTGCATACAGCACCGCAGAATTTACAGTCAAATTTGAAGCGAAGTCAACAGGAAGAAAAATTGGAAATGAATTTACAGCACAAATTACTCCTGAGCCTGCTGTCATGTCAACATGGCAAAATTTGCCCCTGCATGTTCAGCTCAGGACTCTGCAATTCTGGCAGAGACTCACAGAGTCTCAATACACTGACTAGAGCAGCCTATAAGTAAGACTGTAAGAGCATAGGCAAGCATATCTTCAGAAGCAGGAGCATGTAATTACACAATGGCACTTGGTAGCGCAAGGAAGTCTGTTTCTTCCTTCCAAGTTCAATGCCTACCAAAAGTAATTTTTGTCACCTGACTACTGGGGTTTGAGTTCAGATTTACAGCAGGAATGGCATATTCTACCATTGGATAGTTCCTTGCATTGATTGATCTCTTATCAGCCATTTGATCTTAGGCGTGCTTAACAGAAATGGAGAGCTCTCTTAGTGTAATGTCCCCTCTCCAATAGGATTTAATATTAAATAATAAATTAATAATTGGATCATTAAAATATTAATATAATACTGAAAGAAAATAATATTAAATAGATTAAGAAACAAATAATTGTGATATTCCCCTTCTACAAATAAAATATTAATTAATCAATATAATATAAATGAATTATTTTAGTCAAACATCAATGTTATTATCAACTAATTAATTAATCAAATATATAAATAATATATATTAAATAAATAAATACTAATGAATAAACAATTATTAATAATAATCTATATTACATGCCACTTTAATATATAAAACATTATTATTTAATTATTCATAATAATCATTTATAAAATACAATATTATATAAATTAAACATTATTAATATATATTAATAATATTATTATTTAATTATTAATAATAATCATTTAATAAATATAATATTAAATAAATTAAACATTTAATAATATTATTAATTATTAATAATAATAACCATTTAAAAATATATAAAATTATAATATATACTTTAAAATATATATTATATATATTATAATATATATTTAGTATATATTATAATATTTGAGGGGAGGCTGTTAATAACTGCGACCTATTAAGGAGAAGCCGCACCTTAGGAGGTGCGGCTGGGTCACAGCCCTAAGGCTGCAACCAGTCGCACCCCTAAGGGGTGACAGTTGGTGTGGGGGGGACATGACTCCCCTCCCACACACTTATATAACAGCAATTCGTCGGGAAGAAAACAGGGCACGGAGAAAAAATAAAAAAGAAATCAGAGGAAGTAAAAAGGCAATACAGAAAGATAAAAAAAAATACAGAGCAAAACAGGGGTCGGCAGCCCAATATAGAAACAAATTCAACATTGGTATGATGATTTAATTGAATAAAATTATTTATTTATTAATTATATATATATATAATATTATATATATATGATTCTATTTTCATGAACATTAATTTATATATATGTATAGGATTTACATATTTATTATGGGCATTTGAGTATTTCCAGATTTCTTTATGAGTAAATCTAAAAGTATGGTTATATAATCAACATTAATGTTTGTACATTTTTATGTCCACCATAGATGATGATATGGATTCCATATAAAATGAATCGTATATTCATTAGAGATGGATCCCCATATCTGGAGGGGGCTAGAGGAAATTGTCATAGTTTCCCTAGTCTCGAGATTGTTGTAATCTCACGTAGGCAGTGTATATACTAATGCCAGTCATATGCATATGCGTAGGCTTGGAGATTTTGCGAGACGTCCCACGGCAGGGACTGTAAAGGTTTGATACGCTTCAGAATCAATAACAATAATCTCAGCAGCAAGGCACCTAATGATATTTGGGGTCTATCGCATGTGAAAGTTATTGATTTGAGCTCTAATGGGTTTGAAGGTGGGATTAGCCCTAAGATCAGAAATGCAAAGAATTTATCAATGCTGTTAATTTACAGCAATAGAATCTTTGGCAACCTAGTACCAAAGATCGGCATGGCGTTACAGTTGTTCAAGATTGTGGCCAACAATAATCAATTCACTGGTTCCTTACCGAAGGAAATTCCCTTGCCAGAAATTGCTTTGGCAGTTCGATTCCGGCGACTCTCGGATTCATTCAAGGCCTGAATTCTCTGAACCTCTCCAATATTATTAAGAAATTAATATTGAAAACAGAGATACATATGCCATATCGACTCTTGTAAGCAGGAGAAATACAAGTTTCACGCAAACAGCGATCTGTATTGGTCATGTAACAATTTGAGAAGTAATTAGATATCCTTACAAGAGATACAGTTCTTGTAATACAATTGAAAGATATTCCCGAATACATAATATATGATGGAACATACTGCTGAAGACCATTGAAGGAGTGATCTTTATACAACAGCCATGCAATAAATTAAATCAGCAATACCACGTTAATAGAAAGCGGCGATTTGATAGAAAGTATCGACAATACTAAAGATAGCAACTAAGACATGTACAGCAAGGAATGTTAGCGACCTCTCCAAGAACATCAAAAATGTAATCATTGGACATGGCAACAAACTGTTACATATTGAGAATGGAAAACCTGTAGACATCACATTCTAAGGCACAACAAAATAGTTTATTATATGGAGGGCGTTTTTGTAAAGAATATCATACAAGACCGGACTAGAGCAACAGTGGCATTGGTGTGTGACCAAGAAATGGAGAGTGCAAAACAATGCAAAAATTATAATGGCAGCGCTAATGTATTCTCCTCAACCTTTGACATCGCCATCTTCATTGCAGGAGAGAAATTCTTGTTTGATTTCCACAACACCCAAATTTGCTTCGTTAAAATTGGGAGTGTTGAATAGTGGGCACTTTCACCGTTATGTTGGTCAATTCAAAAGCAGTAGAAACACACAAAGACGTTCTATTTTGACAAAAGATATAACGACTAGGAGATTGAGGATTGACAAACAAGAATTGTCAATTGAATCCAACAATTTGTTGACGAACAGAACATGAGGTTGACTCCAACCGATTCCGATGGAGTGTTTGTTGGTGCTGACTTCTCACAAAGTGAAAGCTAACATATGGTCTCTCTCGGCATTCTCAAAATTCTTTCGTTTCTATTGTGCTTTCGATTCAACATATTTTGGATGTCACAAAAGACATGCATTTGTGGCAAAGAAGTTCCCAATGGAACATAGTTCTTGTTGGTGGAGAGTTGGGGCAGTGAAGATGATGTGTATTACAAGTGTATTTTTGCCCCTTTTTAGAAGGCTCCTTCAGAGCTTGCCTGCAAGGGAATGCCAAGGACCACCTGCAGCTCTGTTTGGAGAGCGGTATGTAATTTTTCATTTCAGTTGAACATTGGTATTTGGTGTCACTTGGCTAAGTCACAGGCACTTGGCAGCCTTAAACTCCGTACCAACATCCTATCTGCCTACGAGGCCTTCGAACAGGTTGTAGAATCCATCAAGCTAATTGTAATGTCCCTTCTTATTCTCCTTTTTATAATTCCCTGTAAAACTGACTTTAGTACAAAATATTATATTTATGACTCATACTCTACTTTTAAGTTAGTAGGGGGGGATTTGATCCTTAAGGCTGCCTCTAGGTCGGGCTTCACAGAATTCCCGATTCTTGGCTTGAGGGATATAAGATCCACTCTAAGCAACCGGACTATTGACACGTCATCCTATAGAGCACTGCCCATAAGAATCTCTTGGAAGCAATAAATGCATTCCAAGACTACGCATATGCATATGACTGGCATCAATATATATACTGCCTACGTGAGATTATAACAATCTCGAGACTAGGGAAACTATAACAATTTCCTCCAGCCCCCTCCAGATATGGGGATCCATCTCTAATGAATATAAGATTCATTTTATATGCAATCCATATCATCATCTATGGTGAGATTATAACAATCTCGAGATGGGAAACTATAACAATTTCTTCTAGTCCCCTCCATATATGGGATCCATCTCTTAATGAATATAAGATTCATTCTCTCTATGGTCTCCATATCATCAATTTGGGTGGACATATAAATGTACCAAAAAATAATGTAAATTACATGATCATATATTTAGATTAATAAAAAATCCAAAAACACAAAAATGCCTATAACATAATTTCATAGATCTTAATTGCACACGTATACATTTCTGATATTAATATTTCATGTCATTTATATATTTCTAATATTAATATTTCATTATTAAAAAAAAAAAAAATTATTCAATTTAAATGATTCATTATTGTAAATGATATATATATAACAATAATAAATAAGCAAAATCAATTATATAAACTCTTTATATATAGATATAGTATATCTATTAATTATTTGATGTACATCTATGCACTAATAATTAATATAAATTTCTTTTCTAAAAATACTAATCTATATCTATACATAATAATCCTAATTTCATATTCATATATATCCTTATTAAATTAGAAAAGTGAATAGATTTTCAATTCTTTATATTTGATTCCTTATTCATTAATAGTTATATATTTTCTTATTTTCCTCGTGTATTATTTCCTTATTTTTCTCGTATATTGTTTCCTTATTTTCCTCCTATATTATAGTGAACATATTGATTTATTAATTTTTTAATGCAATTCACTTTATAAGATTATTCTTTTAATGATTAATCTTCTAAATATTATATTACCTAAAATCATGGAAAGAAGTATTGAATGCATACCATAATACTATTCACCTAAGGGCATTCACCAATTTACCTTAGGATATTCACGTACTTCTCAAGAATAAGGATTGACTTTGTATTATCACCTTTTGGGGCCTTTGCTTATTTTATTTTATTTCCTATATTTCCTCCCTGATTTCATGTCTTTCACTCCAATAAATATAAATAATCAAATGGTTGGTCACGACCTTTTCTAACATCCTTTCATATGTATTATCATTTATTAAAATTTAATACACTTAATAGGAAGCTCATTAGGATGTTTATTAATAGGATGTTTATTAGCACATATTTATTATTAATATATTAATATTAATAATTGTTTTAGTTATATATTTATACATTGATACAAATTTATTATTTATACTATATCGATTATTTTGATTCTTAATATCAATATTATTATTAATAGTACATTAATGTTATTATTATTTAATATTAATTGTTATTGATTAACATTATTATTAACTAACACTAATTAGTACTAATGGTTATATTTAAAAATTACTAAATAATTAGTATAAAATATCATAAATTGATATTATTGATTAACATTATTCACTTATATATTTATATATATTTAGAGATAGGAGATGAATCATATGTGTGTCTATCTTAAATTATATTAATCATGGCTCATGACACTAATACATTGAGGTGTAAATTCAGATTCAACATATTTTGCCACCATCTTTTCTTCCTTTACCACTGGTGTCCCTACTTGTGCATGGATGGAGCAATGGAATATGCCCAGAAAGGATTTGATTGTGTCAGCCTCATTGGATAAGACTGTTCGTGTATGGGATATTGGTTCTTGCAGGACGAAATTTGTTTCCTCTGCTGATGACATCTTAAGGTTGACTCAAATGAACACCAATCTGTTTGGAGGGGGTGACACTGTTGTCAAATATGTTTTGGAAGGCCACGATCGGCGAGTGATTTGGGATGCATTCATCTCAACTTGCCATTAATCGTGTCAGAAGTAGATGATCACCAAGTGAAGCTCTAGCGAATGAATTATACGAAAGCCTGGGAAGTGGATACTCTAAGAGGGCATATGAACAACGTGTCTTGTGTGATGTTCCATGCATGCCAAGACATTATTGTTTCAAATTCTGAAGATAAAAGTATCCAAGTGTGGCATATATCCAAATGTATAATTCTTCGAACTCTAGTATGATCAGTTCTGGATTCTTTTTGCACATCCAGAAGTAAATCCTCTAGCAGCTAGGCATGACAATGAGATGATCATATTTAATTTTGAGAGTAAGGGGCCTGCTCATGTTGTCCTTAAGGACTGAATTGAGACATCTCTCGAAGAGGAAGAGTCTATACTGATTATGATCAATTTCTTCAAAGAGAAGGAATTAACATTCAAAGGGAGTTTGACAAACCATTAGAGGCAGCCTTGGACGAGGAGGTCAAGAGGTTGATGCAAGAACTTGATCTTTAGAGGGAGCAGACTGCAAGGGGGTTTTGTTCTAATCTCAAGATGGTCATATTCTTGTCTATTCTAGGACTCGATCTTATGACAGTAGGTCCAAGGTGGTATTGGATCTAGCAATTTCAGTCATATGAGGATCATGCCAGATGATGAGAGTCTCTTGGAGCAAGATAACTTCCATGATTGGGATCATGTGAGAAGGGTATGCTTCCGTGACAGAGGGAGCAGCCAGAGGATCTACTTCATCTGATCTCCGAAGATCTTGGTCATATTGGTTCAGAGGGAGTAGACCATGCCAAGATGGTTTCTCTAGTGATCAAGAAACTGTAGCATTTTTCTCTGAAACGGAGAAATTTGAGGTGTTAGCCCTTGTAATCCATTTTTCTCTGAGATAGAGAAATTTGAGGTGAAAGCCCTTGTAGCATTTTTCTCTGAGACGGAGAAATTTGAGGTACTAACCCTTGTAATGCATTTTTCTTTGAGACGGAGAAATTTGATCTGAAAGCCCTTGTAGCATTTTTCTCCGAGATGGAGAAATCTGAGGTGTTAGCCCTTGTAATGCATTTTTCTCTGAGACGGAGAAATTTGAGGTGTCAACCCTTGTAATGCATTCTTCTTTGTGAGAGAAGTTTGAGGTGAAAACCCTTGTTCCACCCTCTACAAGTAGCCATGGTAGACGTCATGATGAGATGACGACATCACGTTGAGTGATTCCGTGATGGGCACTTGTGCTCATTTGCATTTCCATTCATGGGAGTAGCCATGATGGACCCACCTTCTGGGAGTAGCCATCGTGGATATCACTTCATAACTTAGATATCGAGAAGGATTCCTCCCTAGCTAAGAGGGAGTATTAATAGTATTGTAGCTATGGTCGAATTCCTTCAAGCCGACATAGATAACATAAAGGTTGTGATAATATAATTGAGATATAATTATTATATTAATATTAGTTTAATAGTATAATTATATTATAATTATATATTAATTAATTATATTAATGGGGCCACATGTAAAGTGTAGTGTCTCTTGGTGAAGGGGCACCACCAATAGATAGAAAGGAAGATTGAATCTTCCTTTCTTGGTAAGAAAACAATACACACAACCTGCATTATTGAGAAGAAGCAGTGCTCGGGGGAGACAATTGGATATTGTCTATGGTTGGGAGGGCAAATCATTGCCTGTGGTTAAACGAGCACATAAAATCAACAGTTCCTTCATTTGTGAAATGAAAACATGAAGCAAGTCTATGAAAGGTGGCACTAGGGCATAGGGTGAACAAAGAAGTCACTTGCCTTGTTTCTCACACCTTGCATGCTTATTGAGGAGATGTAAATTTCCTATAGTCTACTTCAAGGCCATGTCAACTGCCAATACCAAATCATTGGATTTCACTCAAACACGAGAAGGAAAACCTTTTTCTAATACCGTTTTGCAAATGAATATAAAAATCAGTGCACAATGAGCAAATTATTGAGAAGCCATTGCGACATCTATGGTGGACAAAGAGAATATGTGCAGAACCAAGCAATCGCAGCTAACTAACTTCTTTACAACCAACTAATATTGTAATACTTATTCCAACAGTACAAGTGTTGCACATAGTTGTTAGTTTACATTCTACGAGACATGTGAGTTGAGAACACCTTTGCATACAACCTCTAATTTCTGTTCTTAATATAATACAGTAAAGCACCCTTAGGATTGAAGAATCATAGCTTCAAAATAGAAATGAAGTACACAGGAAAGGTTAAATCCATTTTATCTTTTGCCTTGCAAATTTTCGTAATCAGAGTTATCTAGTTGTTTCTGTTATTCTAAATTGAAAATAATTACCAACAGAATACCATTTCTCTATTTAGCATGCATTTTGGTACTGCTAAAGTAGTTTTACTAATGACATTATGTATATTCACTCAGAAACAATAATGTATAGATACACAGAAAAATATTATGAATATTGCATGAATTGGACAAAAAATATTGCCTGCAAGAAACTCCAGATGGCCAGCACCAGCTGCACGGTATGCAACAAGGTCTCCCAAAAGTCCAGCAACAGAGTCAACTTCATCAGCCTCCAAAATGCTCCTGTACATTTTTCCAAACAAGACAGGCAGTTTAATATAGGTTAGGAAAAAGAAAGCACATTACGAAGTATAATGTAAGCCACCAAGAAACGAAGGACAGGCATAAAATAAACATACAAATATTGAGCCCTTCCAAGGCAGCACAATACTTCTCGAATCCCATGGTCAAACATCTCACGGTAATGAGCTTTCCATGCTCCGTCATGCCTCGCATAAAAAGATCTCCATGCTAGAACGTCTGATCCAGCACAGCATTGTGCAATTAACAAAAGCCAAGCCACAATTGCAAGGGCAACAACTAGAATCTGCTTCCAGACACCACCATGGCCGCCTTGACCTGTTGTAATAATGCTCTACAAGCTTCAAACTCAACAACAATTGTTTCAAAGATACATTTCAAAAAGCATTTTTATGCCATATCAATATATGACCTATTCCATAATATAATAGATGACAAATATTTATTATCAGATTCTAAAATTACTTCATAAGATCACACAATGTAAAAAGACTATTCCCACATGTACAAGATGATTTGAAGTGGCCATTGATTAGTTTAATTTAAGCGCTTTCTAGTTGAATATTAGTACCACAATAAGAATGGCTCCTGATTTTGGTAGGTATATTAATTCCTTTAAATCAAAATCATGCCCTAAAGACATCTCACTCCTTAAGTCTTCAGAGCTAGTTGTGAAAGTCCTACACTCAATACGTCTTAAACCAGATGGAAATAATCAATAAGCCAAATTGGATTGGAGGAAACTGAACATACACATTGATTTCTTGTAACTTAGTCTTTTTCTAATGTCTGACAGCATACCAAGCACAAAGTCATTAAAAATGAACACAAATTTACACATCATCACAGAGATAATGACCACGAAATTAACTGACACGAGTATTGCTCAAATCCATTTTGCTCCAAAAAAATTTTAATGAACCCTGAAACACAGTTATCCACTCTTATAACTTAGTATAGCCTAATTCTGTCTCAAAAGATAGCCTAATGAACCAAGCGAGCTTTATACTATGATTTCCCTTGATTGCAAATAAATCAATACTGATGGATATTGTATTAAATGGCTGAATGAAACACATATCTAATTAAAAGATAGAAAAGAAGAATTCGCTCAAATCTGCATTAAGAAAACAGAAGTGAATAAGAAAGATAAGCAAAATAGAAAGATGAGAGGTGAATGGGACAAAGACATAACCAATTTAGAGGAGAAAGTAGAGCACAGAAAATGAACAATCAACAAAGTAATAGTTGAAGGGCAAAGAAATCATTCAAGCAGCAAATTGGATGTCTGATTTCAACCAAAGTGATTGTCCCTACCTCAGATGTGGGTCCAGGAATTAAACTAAAGGATGAAGATGGATCGAAAGACAACAAAATGAAGCACTTAGCTCCAATCTTCAAATTCATTGAATTCTAGTGAAATGTGGCAGATTTGGAGAAATGGTTCCTGCACCACTGAGGAATAATTTCAGAAAAAAAGGTAAAGCTTAGACATGGTTTTTACCAGTTTTCTATGATTCAAGAAAAATCTGGGTGCAGGGGGGATATCTTTTGAGGGAGGGAATGTAACGTACCCACTGGGATACCTTGAAAAATATGCAATGTTATATACTATAAAGTATGCTATGATTATAAAAACTGAAAATGAATGTTGAAAAATCTACAATAAAGATGATCAGCAATAATTTTCAGAATTTAACTTAAAACCTTCACTCATCAAATAACATTACCATAGATATAACAGTACATCCATAATGATGCAAACATAAATATTTAAACCCTCACAACCTGATTATGAAAGTAGATCTGATCGATAGAGATATCATTCATTGCATTACATGCTACAGGTTGTGGCTTTTCTATTGTTGGGCAAGGACTTTTATTGTTGTAGCAGATGCTTTTCTCTGGACAGCCTCTAACCTATCATTTGCTCTCTTAAAGATTAATGTTAGTGCCTTGTAAATGCTAAGCATTAAGGTTTAAATAAATTGAACTGCTAATCTGAAATTGATTCTCTGTATTGGTGATAGCACTTGTTTCTGTCATGTGTTTTCTATATTGCTCTATAGAGACAGCAAACAACAAAACAAAACCTTTAAAACTCAGAAAACGGAACTCAGTCACATGCAAAGTGTTTGCCGAATTGCCAAACCCTCAAAACAAAGAAAAGTAAAGGCAGATTGACAAGGGGTTATTGCAGTGGTATCAAATCTTTGATCTTGCCAACCTGAGGGTATTAAATCCTACGATACCCCGGGTTTCTGGGACGGAGGGACGAGGAAATGGGTTTCCAAGATGGACTTTTTTTTCTCGAAGCAGGGGACGGTAGGGAATGACAGTCGGGACAGCTATATAAAAATAGGGAAATTTTAAATACTCGTATGAAAACATGGATAAAGCATGCTTATAAACATTAGAGAACCTTAGCATATAACATGTGTTAAATAATTTAAATTGAGAGTTCACATGAGAGTGGAAGTCAAACTAATTATCAAAATTCAAACATTAATTTTATAAAGACACAAAGACAAATACTATACCTTAAGTACATATGTGTACCCCTATGAGGTAAACACATAAGATAAACAATTCGTTACAATATTAATCATTGGGGAGGAGGAAACAGAGGTGATCCCAAAGAAAACAGAACAAATAAAATCCTAATTGGGCACACGAGAGCAAATTGAGTAAGATCTCAGCCAATGCCATTACAACATTCGAGTTGAAACTAACTTTCAGGTCCAAAGAGTCAAATATATTGATATCATTTAAGTATAAGAAACACATCACAATAAGAAATCAGTCACAATTCCTAGAGAATCGAAACTGGGACATTACAGTGGTATCAGAGCATAATCCTCCCATCCTATGAGTTGGGCTTATGCAAACTTACGAAAGAAGAACAAACAAGCCCACCATGAATGAATTAGCCAATGAAATGAGGTCCTATATGGAGCAAACAAACCAAAATCTGATAAGTCAAATGGAAAAATCAAATCAAGCTCTCCTGCAAGCCCTACAAAACATGGGAAATTCAATCAATAATTTAAAAGGCCTTTCCCACCAAGGGAGAGATACGAGTTCAAATCACTCAGAGAGCAACAATATAACCTCTAATGATGGGGTACCCCAACCCCCATTCCTACCTAGAGAAGGGTCCCCAAGAGAAGAGGAAGGAATAGAACAACCCATGACCCGAACGGAAGACATAGCAAGGGCTTATGCAAAGTAAGATCTTCATATTAGAGAGGTGGTATCATTTAGAGAATTTTGTGAAGATAAGCGAAGGGAGACACCCAAGAGGCATGTAAACAAAGAGCTCAAACACAAAGTGAACAAAGTAACACTTCCAAATTTCGATGGATCAGGGAAAATCACAACTCACACATGGTTGCAGAAATTGAATACCTTCTTCACCTTGAGCCCCGTGACAGAAGAAGACGCACTCCAGTTTACAATACTCCATTTGGAAGGGGCAGCACATGAGTGGTGGCATCATGGGCTTATTTCCCTATGCCACCAAAATATAAACTCCTATGGGGAATTTTCCCAAAAGCTTATTAATAGGTTTGATGAAAGAGACCCTGAATGGTATTTCCAAGAGCTAACCCATCTCAAACAAACTGGAACCATGGAGGGATTTGCCCGCCAATTCCAAGAGTTATCAGTTATGGTCCCAGATCTTTCCCAAAAGAGGCTCACTTATATGTTTATAGGACTTAAAGACTCCACCAAAAACTTTGTAAAACCATTTGAACCCCAAAACTTGGAGGAAGCCATCAAAAAGGAAAAAAAAGTGGAGTCTAATATAGTTAAGGAAAGACCTAAGAATATCCAAACCAAGGCATACCAGGAATATGAAGGTTCAACAAAATTTGATAAAGGAAGAGCATGCTATTTTTGCAAGGAACAATGGAGTATTGGGCACCAATGCCAAGGCAAGGACGCCCTCAAGAAAAAAGAGGACATAATGAAGAAAGGCTTATGTTTCAGGTGCAGAGAACCATGGGCATCAGGACATAAGTGTGGGAGAAGGAATCAAGTCCATAGAATAGAAGAAACAAAAGGACCGCATAAGAGAGCAAAACATGATACAAGGGATCTCAATAGCATCCAACCACTGAATGAAGGGGAAAAGCAATGGATTTTTCAGAAAATTCAACCATAACTATGACAGTAATACACAAATGGGAAGTTAAACCAGCAACTAAGACTAGAGAAGAGAGGCAGTATCAAGAACCAGAGATCAAAAACTCATTTATTGAAAAATTATTAATATCAATTTTGTGATCAAGGCTAAAAGAGAATAAAGAGTTAACTATCAAATCCAGGAATAAGAGTTTGTAATAAAACAGAGAACCACAAAACTATTAATGCAAATATTCATTTTTTTTGCTTACTTACTCAGAATATTCTAAATTCTTTATGTGGAATTAAGGCAAAGATCTTACACCCCAAGGCCTAGGGTGAGATAAAGTCTCTCCTAAGGATTATAAAGATGGATAGTCTTAAACAGATATCCGTAGAGGCTTGGGATGAGATAAAGTCTCTCCTAAGGATTATAGAGATGGATACATCCTAAAGGGATATCCATAGAGACCTGGAAAGGGATAAAATCTCTACCAGGAATTATAAAGACGGTTAGTCCTAAAGGGATATCCATAGAGTCCTAGGATGGGATAAAGTCTCTCCTAAGGATTATAAAGATGGATGATCTTAAAGAGATATCAATAGAGGCCTGGGACGAGATAAAGTCTCTCCTAAGGATTCTAGAGTTGGATACATCCTAAAGGGATATCCATAGAGACCTGTGAAGGGATAAAGTCTCTGCTTGGAATTATGGAGATGGATACTTCCTAAAGGATATCCATAGAGGCCTGGGAAGAGATAATGTCTCTCCCAAGGGCTATAAGGATGGTCACGTCTGAAAGCGTATCTTAAGGGGTAGGATTACTCATCAAAACTCGTCACGCAACAAGAAGGGAAGAAAGTGGTATAACAAATCAAGATAAGTTTTTTTTTTTAATTATTTTTAAATTGAATAATATGATAAAATATTTTTCAAGTTGATAAGTTTATATTTATGTACTGCAATTCTAACCTCAAGTTGAAATTGCTATTTCAGGATTACTCGATTGAATATCGGAATTACATTGAAGGTTAACATTGCTTGAGGACAAGCAATTTCGGGAAGGGTGGACTGTGACGTCCCCTATCTGGACCAGGATTGAATGATAAAATAAAATAAAATAATAATAATAAATAAATAAATGAGCGATTATAACTAATATAATAATATATTATTAATATAATAATATAATATTAATTAAATAATAGAATTTTATTAGATAATAATAATGAAAGAAAATATAATAAATAAATAATAATATTTCATAAATAAATGAAATACTGTACAAATTATATATTATAATATCTACATATTATTAAAATATATTATAAATGTTATATATATATATATATATATATATATATATATATATTATCATTAAATATAGAAAAATATTAAATATTAAACAAAACTATATAAATTATATTAAACGCCGAATATTAAGCGACTCAATACAAGTCGCAACACTTCCTAACACCTTGCTCACACATATAAGATGGTGAGAAGAAAACGCGAAGGGAGGGAGAGGAACACGAAAGAATATAAAAAGGTGGCAATAATATATGTCGATGGTATCCAAAGAGTAGACCAATGAGCATCGCGGAAGAAGGAAAGGATATTGCCAATCAGTAAGAGTGTCACGAGCTGTAAATAAGATATATTTGAAATATACTATGATTTAATTATTAATTAATTCTTCATTTAATTACACTAATTGATATAAATAATATTAAAAATAATATAATATCCGACAATCAATAATATAATTAAATATCAATATAATTAATTAATAACATATTGAGCAATATATTGATTAATCTATAATATTAATCAATATATAAATAATCAAATATATATATTAATCAAACTAATAATAATACATTAATAAATATGTATGTATTGCTGGAATATATATAATTAATTAATCAATACATATATATATTGTTCAAGTATTAAAATCTTTAATCAATATTCTTGATCGATATTAATAATATCATTAATAATATAATGCAATATTATTAATCAATATCACTAATTAATAGTACCTTATTAACCAATATATTGATTATTAATCAATAAATAATTAATCCATAGAATATTAGTAATATTAATTCATATATAATTAATCAATAAATATCGATCAATAATATTAATATTAATCATTAATATCAATCTATAATATACTAATTAAACTATAACATTAAGTGATCGAATGTCACTTGCAGATGGAAATAGAAACGTCACCTTGATTCAGCACCCGGTCCATCCAAAATGGCCTTTGACCAAGGGGTGTGGCCATAAGACCCATGCACAAGTATAAGAGATACCAAGGAAATAGAACAATGGAGGCGGAGGAGGAAATCAAAATAAACAAATAAATATGCAAGTGCAGAATAGAGAGGCGTGGCAAAGCATATTCAGCACTGATGGAACTCAATATTTATTATTTACACTGATGTGTATTCTGGATCGCAGGAATAAGGATAATACTCCCAATCCACGAGAGTAGGTGAATTGGAATGTTCGGCAAACATTAAAGATATCAATCGTAATTTATGTACTCACGGCAAGCACAAATAATGTATCTTACTCTAAGTCGTTTAGAAGAGGATGTGAGATATATAAGAAGACTGTATACCGGTGTATGAATAAGGGATGTAATTAATATATCAGACGAGGTGACTTATAAATATCAACTTTCCCGTTGATATTCTTGATCCAGGAATCATCGATAATGATCTTAACTAACACTAACCAAAGTTATTAGAGGCAATATGAGAAGGCCTAATATGGAGAATAAATGACATATAAAAGCATGAGGGAGGAGTTATATAATACAATTAGTATTTATAAGAATTACGTGAGATTATAATCAAACTCTTAAAAGGCCAATGGTAGGTACATTCAGTAAACAATACTATCCCATACCAAGTAATATATCTAATTTCTATTAAGGAGAAGTCATTCTAATAGGGACTAACATATATAGTAAATATCTATTAATAATAATATCAGAATTATATATATAACATTCTATGGAATATCTTTGAATGATATATATATGAAAATAAATATACGGTGAATATAGTATATATTAATTGTTACTTATATATATAAAATTCATATAGTCATATATTGATCAGATATATATATATACACAGATTATTACATATATATTACATTTAAAAATATATTAATCATATTGAATCACATATATATAAACTATCTAGATAATAGAATATCTAAAATATACAAGATAATATTTGAATTACATGAGAATTATATAGATATCAAATGTATATTTGAAATATATATATTTATATATAGATAGTTAGACATATGAAAAATTTATATATATATATATATGAAGTATATATCTGAATTATATATCTAAATATTTTAATACATATAATGGAATATTTTAATGATAATCTTTTAATACAAAATATAAAATATTTTAACTTGAACCGACTCTTACTCATGATAAAGTCTCTCCTAAGGATTGACTTATAGAATTGACTTATTGCCTTTAAGAATTGACTTATTGAAATGATCTCATTAGAGGAACTTTACATTTGATCTACTTGGCTATTCTCTAATTTGTAAAGACACAAACACAAATACTATACCTTAAGTACATATGTGTACCCTTATGAGGTAAACACATAAGATAAACAATTCGTTACAATATTTAGCTTCGGGGAGAAGAGGAAACAGAGGTGATCCCAAAGAAAACAGGACAAATAGAATCCTAATTGGGCACACGAGAGCAAATTGAGTAAGATCTCAACCAATGACATTACAACATTCGAGTTGAAACTAACTTTCAGGTCCAAAGAGTCAAGTATATTGATATCATTTAAGTAGAAGAAACACATCGCAATAAGAAATCAGTCACAATTCCTAGAGAACCGAAACCAGGGCATTACATCGGGGAAAAGGTCCCATAATACCTAACAAGCAAGAATTTATTTTTTTGACCCTTTTACATAAGTTGAAAGTAAAAGCTAATAAAATAATATTATATATAATTATCCTAAAGATAATAAAATAATATTATACATATAATAAATAATTAGATAACTATATATTGATTATGTTAATCAATGTTATTAATAATTAATTAACAAATATATCAATTTTTACATAATTAGCAAATAAAATCTAATAATGAAATCCTACGGAATAACAAATGATATATTAATTAAATAAACATATAAAATATTAATATAAGCCGCAACACTCATATAGTGTTATGCACATTATAATTATGCACAAGCAACGTGTTAACACACAGTTGTATCTCACGCACGAGATAGCCGAACCTCCAACAAATGAAGGTGACATGGGATGGTCAAAGTATCACGATGGTGTAAGGAGCGATGAAGCAACGGAAGACAATGCGCAAGGTTATGACGGTATAGACTACCGTTTAGAATTAATAATCTGCATCGTTAACGACACGTCTCTTGGCAAGACATAAGCCGCACCTCTTGGACATTTCAAATATAGATACAGAATCAGGAGCCATTCAAGGAGGACATCATATTGGATGAAAAGAGGATTAGTATCGAATCCTACTATAAGTAAGAGGACTACCAGTTAATGCTTCCTAGCATTGGAACAGTAGCAACAGGACTGTGAGTAATTAAATTATCTATTATAAATAAATAAAATGTTCTGTTTGTAATCAATTAATAGCAATTCCTTGACCATATGTCTATCAGAAATTAAGATAATCAGGAATCCCAAACATAATATAAAATTGATTTCTATTATTGTTTCAAACACGAGAATGGAAGGCAGAGGCCACCAAAGAGGGGCAGTCTAAATCCAATAGGATAGCTCCCAAGATAGGGTAGGGACCAGCCCCCTCTTTAACCTTGAGAGCTTGAGCTCAAGACAGGTTAAAGGCTGAGTCTGTAAACTTTGAGGGAGTCTATCAATGGTCTCTAAGCGCTTTGGTTTGCCTCCAATGTCTTCTCCCTTCTCAAGGATTGAAGTAATAATAAGATCAGTCTTGTAATATGGGATTGGAAATAGCCAAAAATTCTTAATTCATTATTTATTCTTTATTTTTATTGCATATGTTATTGTTAAATTAGTAGGGGACATTACAATTGGTATCAGAGCATCTTTCCTACCACCCTGTGGAAACATAGTTAATGCAAAGGGCTCAAAGAGCACTAGAAAGAGAAAGAAGGAAACAAGTAACAAAAACTAATAATGCGATGGATGAATTAACGGGTGGAGAAATGAGGTCATTCATGGAAATAACAACCAAAACATTGATTGAACAAAATGAAAGAACTCAGGTCCTCATGGAAGCCTTCAAAAATATGAATGCTTTAATTAACGATCTTAGATCACACCCTAGTGGAAGAGAAATTAATACAAATCAGTCCGAAAATAATAGTAGGACATCCACCCCAAGAATAAAAAACCCTTCCTTTCTACCAAGGAAGAATACACTGAGGGAGGAAGAAGGGAATAATCACCCCCTTAGCAACACAGAGGAATTAGCAAAAGCATACTCAAAACTAAGTCCTGAAATAAGGAGTGTGTCTTTTAGAGATTATTGTGAAGCAAAGAGATCAAAGGCTCCTAGGAGAGAAAGGGACCAAACTAATAAGGACTTGAAACACAAGGTGAATAAGGTTACCATTCCCAACTTTGATGGATATGGAAAAACCATAGCCCGTGGATGGTTGCAAAAATTAAACACCTTTTTGAACCTCAACTCCATGACCAAAGAAGATGCAATTCAATTCGCCATCTTACATTTAGAAGACACAGCCCATGATTGGTGGTACCATGGTGTCGATACCCAAGGCTACAAAAATATAACTTCTTATGAAGAATTCTCACAAAAGTTAATAAAAAGGTTTGATCGTAAACACCCCCAAAAAGACATCAGAGAATTAACTTGACAGAGGCAAACAGGAACAATGGAAGAATATATTCGTAGGTTCCAAAGAATTTCAACAGGTGTTACAAGGCTGGATGAGGAAAAATTAACTTACCTAGTTGTGGATGGATTAAAAGAATCAATTAAAGGGCTGGTAGCTGCATTCAAGCCAGCCACCTTAGATAATGCAATAGAAACAGCCCTGAACTTAGAAACATCATCCACTAATAAAGCCTCAAATGATCATGTAAAAAAATTTCATAAAAAAGACCACCACCACACAGACGATCGAAATCGAGATGAACTAAAAGGGAAGAACTTGTGCTACAAGTGTAAAGAACCTTGGGAAAGAGGGCACAACTGTCATAAGAGAGGGTTAAACAATAAAAGAGAATGTTATAAATGCAAAGAGGAATGGGAACCTGGCCATAAATGTAAGAGTCAAGCCCACCAACTAGAAGTAACGTCGAAAGGGGAAAGCGAAGAAAATCCTAACAAAAGAATCAAGTATGATGATAAAGAAAGAGGGACTTTGGCTACCATCACCCCTTCCGCATTAAAAGCAGCCTTAGGGGACAAAAGGTCATTAGTTTAGTTGATAGCAAAGCTTCCCATAACTTCATAGATGAGAAATTGGTGGCAAAAAGGAAATTAGAAACTAAAGACTTCAAGGGCTTCACAGCAGCAACTGCAACAGAAGCCACGGTGGAGTGCACCAAGATAGTACCCCAGTTGAAAGTATTCTTGGGAAAACACCCCATTAAGGAAGATTTCTACGTAGTACCCTTGGACGCCGACATGATTCTGGGCACTCCATGGATATATTCCTTGGGATGCTTTATGTTTGATCTACCAAATTTAACCATTCAATTCCAACATGAAGGGGAAGAAGTGACATTAAAAGGGCTTCCTAGCGGCTCCCCAAAGATGATCTCTTCAAAAAGGATGGAGAGAATTTTTAGAAAAGGACAAGGAGAATGGGCAGCCCAATGCATGATTCTTGACAAAAATACCTCTCAAGAAAAGGCCACACACATTGATATAGAACCAATCTTTAAAAGGCACAAAAAAGTTTTTGATGACATTCCTCCGGGACTACCCCCCAAAAGAGGATTTGAACACATCATAGAATTAGAAAAAGGAGCACAACCAATGATCACCACTCCATATCGGCATCCACAAAAATTCAAGGAAGAAATAGATAAAACTATAAATGAATTATTAGAGATGGGCCACATTCAACCAAGTTCCAACCCTTTTGCATCATCAATTGTACTAGTCAAAAAGAAAGATGGAACAATGAGAATGTGCATTGATTATAGAACCTAGAATAAGAAGACAATCAAGAATCGTTATCCTATCCCTAGAGTGGATGAACTTATTAACAAACTCCATGGAACCAAATACTTCTCGAAAATTGACTTAAGGTCTAGATATCACCAAATAAGGATGAGAGAGGATGACATTCCAAAAACAGCATTCAGATGCCACTATGGACACTTCGAATTTCTAGTCTTACCCTTTGGGTTAACCAATGCTCCCGCAACATTTCAATCCTGTATGAATCATACCTTTAGGAAGCAACTCAGGAAATTTTTATTGATATTCTTTGATGATATCCTCATATATAGTAAAACTTGGGAGGATCATCTTAAGCACATTGATGAAGTATTGGAAATTCTTGACCAAAAGTCACTTTATGCATCTTCAAAATGTGAATTTGGGTTGAAGGAAATTTTAAACTTAAGCCACAAGATCAGCGAACAGGGAGTGTGGACGAGGAAAAGATCAAGGCTATTAAGGAGTGGCCTAAACCCAAAACCTCAACCCAATTAAGGGGCTTTTTGGGGCTTTGCAATTACTACAGGAGGTTTGTTAAAGGATTCTCAAAATTAGCCGCACCTCTCACAGATTTGACAAAAAAGAGAATTTTTGGATGGAATGAATCAGCCCAACAAGCTTTTGAAGAGCTCAAAAAGACAATGAGTTCATGTCCGGTACTAGCTTCATAGCCAGTGCAAGTTATCTATAAGACTTCTCATAGTGGCTTCATAGCTATTTAATGCACAACAAAACATGGACATTATGAGAAGTCTTAGAGATAACTTACACCATGCATAGAACCAACAAAAGATTTATGCCGACCGAAAAAGAACCGAACGAGCATTTGAAGTTGGGGATTGGGTTTTCTTAAGGTTACAACCCTATAAGCAATTATCAATAAAAACTAGTGGAGCAGAAAAACTTAAGCCGCGGTTCTATGGACCATACAAAGTTGTAAGGAAAATCGGTGAAGTAGCCTACGATCTAGAGTTACCTGGGAATAGCAAGATCCACAATCTCTTCCATGTATCACGGCTAAAAAGAGTCCTTGGACAAAAAATTACTCCATGTGAAGAATTACCCCCAATTGATGACGAGGGGAAACTTATCCTAGAACCAGAAAGAGTCCTCAATATGAGAGAAAAATTTAAGAAATAAAGTCATTCCAGAATACCTGATCAAATGGAAAGGCCTGCCTGAGGAAGATGCAACTTGGGAAGGAACAAACATTTTTGAACACCCAAACCTTAAATTGCTTGAGGACAAGCAAATTTAGGAGGGGGGGACTGTGATATACCTTGCAAATCATAAAAATTTGATAAATAAATAATTAAAAATTATATATTGATTATGTTAATCAAAGTTATTAATAACTAATTAACAAATAAATAATTAAATAATTATATATTGATTATGTTAATCAATGTTATTAATAATTAATTAACAAATATATCAATTTTTACATAATTAGCAAATAAAATTTAATAATGAAATCCTACGGAATAACAAATAAATGATATATTAATTAAATAAACATATAAAATATTAATATAAGCCGCAACACTCATACAATGCTATGCGCATTATAATTATGCACAAGCAACGTGTTAACACACAGTTGTATCTCACACACAAGATAGTTGAACATCCAACAAACGAAGGTGATACGGGATGGTCAAAGTCTCACGGCAGTGTAAGGAGCGGCTAAGCAACGGAAGACAATACACAAGGTTATGACGGTATAGACTACCGTTCGGAATTAATAATCTGCATCGTTAACGAACTGTGGGAAGGCATTAACCGCACCCTTGAAAAGGCATAAGACACGTCTCTTGGCAAGACATGGGCCGCACCTCTTGGACATTTCAAATATAGATATAGAAACAGGAGCCATTCAAGGACATCATATTGGATGAAAAGAGGATTAGTATCGAATCCTACTATAAGAGGACTACCAGTTAATGCATCCTGGCATTGGGAACAGTAGCAACAGGACTGTGAGTAATTAAATTAACTGTTATAAATAAATAAAATGTTTTGTTTGTAATCAATTAATAGCAATTCCTTGACCATATGTCTATAAGAAATTAATATAATCAGGAATCCCAAACATAATATAAATTGATTTCTATTATTGCTTCAAACACGAGAATGGAAGGCAGAGGCCACCAAAGAGGGGTAGTCTAAATCCAATAAGATAGCTCCCAAGATAGGGTAGGGACCAGCCCCCTCTTTAACTTTGAGAGCTTGAGCTCGAGACAGGTTAAAGGCTGAGTTTGTAAACTTTGAGGGAGTCTATTAATGGTCTCTAAGCGCTTTGGTTTGCCTCCAATGTCTTCTCCCTTCTCAAGGATTGAAGTAATCATAAGATCAGTCTTGTAATATGGGATTGGAAATAGCCAAAAATTCTTAATTCATTATTTATTCTTTATTTTATTGTATATGCTATTGTTAAATTAGCAGGGGACATTACATTTAACTTGAACGGACTCTTACTCATGATATTCTCAGTTATACTTGCCTTTAAGAATTGACTTATTGAAATAATCTCATTAGAAGAACTTTACATTTGGGGCTCACAATTATTGGCTATGGAAGTTACAAGCATTACCCAAATTTAATGGAAATTGGTCCACATTTCTAACTCTCCACAAGTGGGCATCATTGAATTATAACCCTCTCATTGCTCACAATGACACAATTAGGAAGACTAATTTATACAAATATACCTCTAATTCAAGGCCTAGTCATTTTCTAAGAACAAAAAAAATGACCAACATATCATTTATCTATTCAAAAAATCTATCATACAACAATTGAATTTAATCAAAGAAAAAATTATCCCTTCAGCTTATATTTTTACTTTACAAGGAAAATTTTCCAAAGAATGAAACCACTCATTTTCCAATATACCCTTAAAATAAGTACAATAAAAGGAGCTATCGAGTCAAAACATAAATTTACTACAAATATTAGATACCTGGGTAGCAACCAGATGAGTCATGTCCATGAACTGACTTAATGATAATGATAACCAAATAAGTTACACCAACTACTTGCATCATTGTTACAAGTACTCCACATCTACTCCACCAAAGCCATTGTTTGTATGCATTCTGCTCAACAAAAAAAGACTTGAATTTTACGATTCTTGAGACAAAGCATTGCATTCCAACATTAATACACCAAATGCAAGAAACCGGGTTTGAAATGGAAATGATGCAATAATCAAAACATAGACAAGCCTATATTTCTACTATTGGATATTGGTAATGATTGTAAGAGACATTCAAGGAGACAACCAAAATCTAGACAAATGTTGGCAAATAGATTCATATCTAAGAAAAATGGTCACAAAAAGTTACAGGGCCATGCATCATTTTCCCCTTTAAGGAGAGAGATGGAAATGACATCCTACTAAATCCTAAAGATGATGGTGGTGGTATGACCATCACCAAACCAATCGTTGCAATCCTCTATAGACATCCTTTAACATTCATCATCAAATCCGTTTGGCTACTATGCCCACAAATACATGGCTCCAACCAAATCCACAATAGAAATTTTAGTTAATTGATATTAAAAAGATTAAGAACATTCTTCGACCAAACCTCAACCTTGGGCAACCATACAAACCCAAGACTAAAGGCTCCCTCATTGCCTACCATCCAACCGATAGCTCCAACAAAGATATTGCTCAAACAGTTAGCATTAAATAATTGAGTAACATGTCAAGCTTGAAGGGTGATCATGTTTAAGCTCCATTTTATTAAATCATTTCAGAATTTTGTACTCATACAAATCAATAACAAAGTGAGTCCAATATTATGCAAATTAAATGAAAAAATGATGTCTTATATGTCTTGTATGAACCAAAAAAGTAATATCAATATTGAGAGCTAATCTTGTATAATAATGTAGAGTCAAAAATCTGGTGTATTGAAGGGTGATCATGTTTAAGCTCCATTTTATTAAATCATTTCAGAATTTTGTACTCATACAAATCAATAACAAAGTGAGTCCAATATTATGCAAATTAAATGAAAAAATGATGTCTTTTATGTCTTGTATGAACCAAAAAAGTAATATCAATATTGAGAGCTAATCTTGTATAATAATGTAGAGTCAAAAATCTGGTGTATTGAAGGGTGATCATGTTTAAGCTCCATTTTATTAAATCATTTCAGAATTTTGTACTCCTACAAATCAATAACAAAGTGAGTCCAATAGTATGCAAATTAAATGAAAAAATGATGTCTTTTATGTCTTGTATGAACCAAAAAAGTAATATCAATATTGAGAGCTAATCTTGTATAATAATGTAGAGTCAAAAATCTGGTGTATGATTGTTCCCAATGATTAACTAGTCTGTGAAAGACCTCCGTGCTTATAAGGAGGTAAAATTCAAAGTTGAAGTCGTGACAATATTAGGGGCATTGAAGAAGACTCGTCTCAATATGAGAGATGACTCCCTCTTTTATGTCTTCACAGTAATTGTACCAATAAAATACAAAAACATACCTTCACCTTCATAAATGTCTTCACTGTGACTGTATATACCTCTTTGTGCTTGATTCAAATGTTCTACAAGGGAAGTCCCCCAGTATACTTATCCTATCATATATTTTTATTATTCTTAGGATGTATCTCTTAGCTGTAGCATCTTCTGAACCCCTTTTGCTTCCGTGTTCTTGTGCATTTTGTTTCTTAATGTTTGAGAAGTTGCTTTTTAAAGAACTAATGACACCCTTTCTTCTATTTATATACACAGATCCACGGATAACACATTTTGATCATTTGCTAACATAAGTTTAATTTTGGTTTCAAACTCATTCCGGAAATTGACATGTCAAAACTAGATTGTTAGTTATATATCTACAAAGCTACAATGCAATTAGATCAATGATATTATTTTTTATCAAAGATTCAGAATGCTTTGACCTTTATCAAGACCCTTTCTTCCCTCTGATTTCCAGTCATCCACCCAGATATTGAATATAGCAAATAAGATCAATCCTTTCTCATTATTATTCTTAAAAAACTTTATGCCCTTGCTTGTCTTCTTTGTATCCACAAAATTCTTATTCAACAGCTTCTTAAAAAGATGAAGGAACAAAATAAGCTTGCAAATACTGACTTCAACAACATGAAAAGCATTTGAAAACAAATTCTAAGTCATGAATAGAAGAGAGGGTTGTTGGAACTCTAATTATTCTGGTATTTCAGCAACTCAGATAGGATGAAATTAAGCAGCAGTTTACCCAGAACCTGACACTGCTAGGATACTATAAATTTTATATGCCAATCCAGCTTGGGCTTGGAAAAAGACTTCCCTTTTCCAAGCATGGCCTTTTACCTACAAATGAGCACTTTAATTCTCTTCATTTTGAAAAGACCAAACCTTATGCTTGCATGCACACAACCTCGCCAAAAATCAATGCATGTAGACCCTTTGACAAGTTTTGGGTCACTAACCAGTTAGACTAATGAGTTAAATTACAGCTAGGGAGTATCCAAAATGATTCAGTACCATAAGTATTCTACTCATTCTATATCCTACCTATGTACTTATAAAAAAAACAGATACAATTATATGGCAGATATTTGCTGACTAGTTGTTAGATTAAGATTTTGATCCATACCGCAAGTTCTAATAAAGTCGATGAAATTTGGATGACATCTAAATTTCATTTCTTAACAATGTTAGAGAAAACATTCACCGTGTTCTTGTTTTTAGTCTAATGTATTAAGATTTCTACTGAAAAACTCTCCATGTTTTGAATTGCAAGCAGTCCTGAGTCAAAATTTAAGGCAAGTTACTCTTCCAAAAAATTTCCAACGAGTTTTTGAAAACTTCGCGACAACTTTTTCCTATAAAACTCCTGAGTAAATGCAAAAAAAAAAGTGAATTTCATATTAAAAACTCGCCTGCAGTTAAAAAATTATTTTCATTGGTGATAAAGGTTTCAAAAGCCTTAATTTGGGCTTGGCTGCCCCTCGGCCCTATTAAGGCCATTGCTTCCAAAACCCCACAAGGGACACTGCCCCTTGACCTAGTTGGGTGTGTTGCCTCCAAACCCCCACAAGGGGTGCTGCTCCTTGACCCCACTGGGGACGTTGCCCCCATACCCCCATGATGGGCATTAGCTCTTCTCATTGGGGTCTCCACTCTCAAATCCCCATTAGTTACTGAAATCTGTCAAATGAAAAACTTGATTACAATGAGGTGATAGGGAATTGGGATATAATGCTTGAGTCTACCAACTTAGAAGTTGTTATTGCGCAATTTGCCACAAATCTTTTTAGATGAGGCAACTACACATGAAATGGCTAGTGGAGGTGGCATTTGTTAAATATTTAGGATCATTGCAAATGTAATAGCACTATCTCATTGTATGTGTTTTTCAAATGCAACAATCTCTAGCATTTATATAGAGAATGAGCCAAGAAGAGACATGTCCATTCATGGGACATGTCTATTCATTATTATGTAATTAATATAATGACAATTATGATTATATACATATATATATATATATATATATACACATATGTATATAATATCTCTTTAGTATTATATTAATTTCTCTAATATTTACATAATAATAATAATATATATTTTATCAATTTTACTTTTTAGTTATTATGAGAATATAATCTAACTTTATATATACATATATATCAATGTATATATTAATATCAATTATTATACATATTGATATATATATATATATATATATAGATATAATAAATCATTTCTCATAATAATCATATAGACAATATTATTTATCTGACCGATGCTACAAATATCAACACTCCCTCTTAGCTAGGGAGGATAAATCAATCCAATGTCAACACTTATGACACTTGGCAACATCAATCATATGATGTAAGCAATAAAGGCATCATCCTCAAGATGTAGTCAATAGAAACATAGTCTCAATATGTGGATTGCCTCCATCGGCGATTCTATCCACAAGCTCTTGTGTGGATTGCCTCCATCGGTGATTCTATCCACATTCTCTTAGGTGGATTGCCTCCATCGGCAATTCTATCCATAAGCTCCTGTGTGAATTGCCTCCATCGGCAATTCTATTCACAAACTCACGAGTTATGGTGTGGATTGCCTCTATCAGCGATTCTATCCACAAGCTCCTGTGTGGATTGTCTCCATCGGCGATTCTATCCACAAACTCATGAGCTAAGGTGTGGATTGCCTCTATCGGCGATTCTATCCACAAGCTCCTGTGTGGATTGCCTCCATCGGCGATTCTATCCACAAACTCATGAGCTTCAGAGTGGATTGCCTCTATCGGCGATTCTATCCACAAGCTCCTGTGTGGATTGCCTCCATTTTGAGATTTTAAAAACTAAAAAAACTGATCTTGATCTTCCTTTAATCTGTTCGGATCTTCCTTCGAGTGATTAGACTTTAATGAAGGAACTTGGCTCTGATACCATGTTAAATAATATGAGATCAGAAGATAAGATATAGATATTCAAATATGTAGATTCAATCAATCACCAAGGCAATTGCAATCTACTACATATATTCAGTTTATATCTTATCTTCTGATCTCATATTATTTAACATTATAGCTCATTTAGAGCTGAACTTGTTTTTGGGTATATGGTGTGTATCAAATTCTAATTTTGATTTATATATGATGGAAATTAGTAATATGCTCAAAAAATTTAGTAATATGTGTGTTTTTCAAGAATACTTTTAAATATTTATGTATATAAAATGTTCAATAAATTTGCTTAGTGATTGTTGATTTTTTCTCGAATTTTTTGCCAAGAGCCAAGTTTTTTTTTGAAATTCAGGCCAAAAGAGTTATTGCTAAGTAAGAGTTTTTCAACTAAGATTAAAGTTGCTCACTTAATGTTAAAAGAATCTAAGTTGTCAATAATTGTTCACCATAGTGCAAGGTAAGGTTGGCAGAACAATGAAAAAAAAAGCATAACAAGCACTACAGCAACAACCAAAAAACAAGAATAGAATTAGAGCGATAAGAATAATGCAGATATTTGCAATATAGTTGTTAGATTAAGATTTTGATTCATACCACAAGTTCTCATGAAATTGTGAAAGATAGATGACTTATAAATTTCATTTCTTGACAAAACTTGTATTGTATATAAGGTTTATGCTTAAAAATATTCAACTATGTTCCAGTTGTCAAGATAGCTCACTTAAAGTAGAAAGAGTCTAAGCTGCCACAGATCATTCACCGCAGAGCAAGGTAAAGCAGACAGAGAAATGATGAAAAGCATGAAGAGCATTGCAGCAACAACCAAAGCTTGTCTTTCGATTCAAGGGTTATTGGACATTAAGGAAGGAAATAGTATTGGTTAGGCTTCTAGTGCCTCAAAATTGGGTGCTCATAATTCTGGAAATGTTAAATGGCATCAAGGAAAAAAAACTAACAATGAGGTGGAATAGGAGGCTCATGTCAGGTTTAAGGCAGCTTCTGAAGGAAGCTATAGGCATAGAAATGGAAGAAGACTCCAAAAATTGAAATTCAAGCAGTCAATAAGAGATACTGACTCAACTAGAAGATGAGAATATAAGCATAGGAGGAATTATCCCTACAAACCAAATTCTCTGATATATACTTTGCTCATATATATGCAGCACAAAAATGCTATGGCAGACTATTTGGCCAATTGTGGTGTCACTTTACATGCCTATGCCTCAATGGAAAGTAGTGATATTAATGATTGGGGAAAGCTAAATGATCATATTAATTCAGATCACCAAGTGTAGGGTATGTTGTTAATTTTATAAAAGGTGGTGCAAAAGGTATTGATGATATGAGGTGGTCTTCATGCATGTAGAACTAATGCCATCTTACCTGTAATGTCCCCACCAAGAAATTTCAAACACACTAATAATTTTCTGAATTTAAAGTTACAAGCATTTTGACAAACAGATGGTGGAACATGAAAACCATTCAACATTTTTGGGTCTTATAATATGGAACAGTTGCACCATCTTTAATTATCAAAGGCATTATGGCAAACAGTTGTCATGCATTAACAATTTCACAAATAATTGACTCATACAACCTTTGCTGGTAATAAAATTTCTGATACAAGTTTCTTATCAAGGAATACTGATACTGTTGTTTTTCGGTCAGATTAATAGAAAGCAGAATTCTAAACTAATTAACTCAAAATACACTAAAGTACCCTGGGAAAACCTTTAATCATGAAGGTGAAAAACCCAGCAAAAATCTCTGAATATAATTATCAAAGCGTTCAAGGTCTGATTACAATTTGTCAAGTTTATTGATCTGCAAAATCTATGAATACTCTCTGTTATACTGTAATCTCAATCTGAATATATTATCCTCTGCAGTAATATATATATATGCTGTGATCTTTATCTTCTGTGATAATATATATACTGCAATATGATTTATCTGCTGCAATATAATGTATGAACTGCAACTTCAGCCACAATCTGAATGTATTGTATTTCCTTCAGTGGTAGTGAAAGACAGATCAATTGCCATCTTTATACTTGGGTGAAGGAATGGATCGCATCCATTCATGATAGACGGTTACCATTAACTCATATCTCTTCATTAGATAAATGCAAATTAGTTAACGTTAATTACATTCTTTGGATCGCACTTTATTTAGTTTATACATTACGTACATAGCCGATTAGTAATCGGTTCTCATGGTGTATAGAACTTTTAACAAGTCAAATAGATATGTGATCATTGTCTCAAGTGACTTTTATTTAGTTTATGCATTACGTACATAGCCGATTAGTAATCAGTTCTCATGGTGTATAGAACTTTTAACAAGTCAAATAGATATGCGATCACTTGGGACGATCAGATGTCTCAGAGTCGTCCTCCCAACACTATATTCAATACTCCCTCTTAGCTACGGAGGATCTACTCAGCTATTTGAGTTATAGAGTAATGTCCACCATGGCTACTCCCAGAGGGTGGCTACATCATGGCTGCTCCCATGAATGGAAAAGCAAACAAACACAAGTGTTCATCACGGAATCACTCACGTAATGTCGTCATCTTGCTACTCCCAGAGGGTGACTCAACACAAGTGTTTAGTCATGGAGTCACTCACATGACCTCCACCATGGCTACTCCCAGAGGGTGGGTCCATCATGGCTACTCTCATGAATGGAAATATAAATGAGCACAAGTGCCCATCATGGAATCACTCAACGTGATGTCGTCATCTCATCATGACATTCACCATAGCTACTCCTAGAGGATGAATAAACACAAGTGCTAAGTCATGGATTATCTCACATGACATCCACCATAGCTACTCCTAGAGGGTGGATCCACCATGGCTACTCCCAGAGGGTGGAACAAGGGCTTTCACCTCAAACTTCTCTCCCACTGAGAAGAATGCATTATAAGGGCTGACACCTCAAATTTCTCCGTCTCAGAGAAAAATGCTACAAGGGCTTGCACCTCAAACTTCTCTCACAAAGAAGAATGCATTAACAAGGGCCTGCACCTCAAACTTCTCCCTCACAGAGAAGAATGCATTAAGTAGATCTTCATGATGATGTGGCTCCCTTTGAAACAGATATCAACCTTTTGACCTCCTCGTCCAAGGTTGCTTCTAATGAAATGTCAGACTCCCTCTAAATCCGATATCAACCTTCTGACCTCCACGTCCAAGGCTACCTCTGATGGATTGTCAGACTCCCTCTGAATGTGAATCCCTCCTCTTCGAAGAAACATCTTCAGCCACCAACTCAGTCTCATAGCAATAATTATCAAGTTCTTCCTTCCTTAAATTCTTCTTGATTCGTCCTGAAAGCATTTCAGAGAGAGATTACAAATAGTTCATATAACTAAACTATCCCGAAGGGAAATGTCAATGCTAGAAGCATACAAGATTCACTATCCCAATGTTATAGCATGAATTAACTACATAATATTCATGATCAAAAAAATACTTATCTCTTGTAATCAAAGGATAACACCCTCTAGGCAATGCTCGTACAGCAAGGACCATGGATGGAGTTTAAGCCATGTTTTATATATTTCACCCACCGCGGACGAACTCTGGATCTAAGGTGGTTCTCCCTTAGCGGATCCCTACACAAAGTCCTTGCACAAGTGGATCTCATGGTGGTAGTTTCTTATTCAACACAGACAAGTAGTTATATTCCAAAATATAGTGCGCATGCCATAGGCAACTCCGATTAAAGTATCAGTTCCAAGTTCTGGCAAATAATAGAACCTTTCATGCACAAGCTTGCTCCTCTCGATACAAGCATCACATGAAGATGATAGAATTCAAACTATATGTTCCTTCCAAACTTTATTGGATATAATATAAGAGCCGCTTCAAGTATCATTCACCACCGCCGATATGAATTAATTATTTTGACGTGCCTTATAAAGATGAGTCCCACGATCAAGGCTGAAGATATTCAGACATACGCCAAAAATAGATCCCGGCTATTGTTATTATTATTATATTGTGCTTTTAATAAACTTCAGGTCACCCGGCTTTATAAATTATTTGATATCAAACTCTCCATTGAAATACAAGCAGCTCCAATACTCAATGAAATATAATGCCCACTGAAATGACTAACTGAATTTCCCACAGACGGTGCTAGGTGTAATTCCTCAGTTTGGATACGAATGATATCACACTTTATTTATTTGTCTCGTCCTCTGTGTCTTTCGTTTTCTTCATGTTACATCTTCCACAATTTGTTTCAAAGATTAAGGTTTCATGTAAAGACATCGATTTTGAAGTGGAGACACCAGGGCTCACCGCCCATTCCTGCCAGAGATAACACGGCTTCCAACAAACTCGGCCTGCTATGATATTTTGACATTTTGACACAGTCCACTACGGGTTCAACACCCCTTTCATCTCGGTCAAACTTGACATTTTGTGGTACCCTCCTTCCTCATGCTATGGACTTTGATCCTGCCATTGCGGGTCCAACAACATACCCAACACGGGCTCTAATCTACTCAACGTAGTGGGTCCATCTCCAACGCAACACAACAAGCTCCTTCTGCAACACGGTGAGCTGATAACACCACGATCAGCTGTCAACATTGCATCCAGCTGATAATACTGAAGCAAGCTGTTAAACTCCACACCGAGCATGTCCTTTACTGGTTTAACAATTTCAATATGGAGGTCTGCATTCTCCTGCACACCGCATTAACTATCATGGATATCATTCAAACGCGGCATTTTATTTTATGGACAACACAGATACGTGTCCCAGCTCAGACCACAGTCTTCCCCAGCACGACATCTCAGTGCTCATTTCCAAGTTGTATTCAACATGGATACCCCAACATGGATACAGCTCTCTGCAGTGTGGCCCAAGCACTGAGATCTCCACTACTAACACACTCTCAACATGCTAAGCTATGTGATCTTCCAGCTTGGATCTTATCAAACCATGATCCAACACTCACCACACCACATTTTAGGCTCTTCCACTACAGATTGAATCCTATGTTTGAATTTTAGGTTCATCATGCTGATACTTAAATTTCCGAACATTAATATTGTCTGCCTTCAATAAAAATTGAGATCTTCCTCCCAGGCTTTGCTCTGATACCATGTTGTTTTTCAATCAGATTAATAGAAAGCAGGATTCTAGACTAATTAACTCAAAATACACCAAGGTACGCTGGGAAAACCTTCAATCATGAAGGTGAAAAACCCAGCAAAAATCTCTGAATATAGTTGTCAAAGTGTTCAAGGTCTGATTACAATTTGTCAAGTTTATCAATCTGCAAAATCTATGAATATTCTCTGTTATACTGTGATCTCAATCTGAATATATTATCCTCTGCAGTAATATATATATATATATATATAAATGCTGTGATCTTTATCTTCTGTGATAATATATATACTGCAATCTGATTTATCCTCTGCGATATAATGTATGAACTGCAACTTCAGCCATGATCTGAATGTATTGTATCTCCTTTGGTGGTAGTGAAAGACAGATCAATTGCCATCTTTATACTTGGGTAAAGGAATGGATTGCATCCATTCATGACAGACAGTTACCATTAACTCTTATCTCTTCATGAGATAACTGCAAATTAGTTAACGTTAATTACATTCTTTGGATCGCACTTTATTTATTTTATGCATTATGTACATAACTGATTAGTAATCGGTTCTCATGGTGTATAGAATTTTTAACAAGTCAAATAGATATGCGATCATTGTCTCAAGTGATGCAATGCATCACTTGGGAGGATCAGATGTCTCCGAGTCATCCTCCCGACGCTATCTTCAACAGATACATGCTGATATAAAATCAGAAATACATACAATTTTGAACTCAAAATGAAGCTCTATTTGACTGTAGTTGATGCTGGTCTGAATATAAATACTCCTAAGGATGCAGGTAAAGCTATAGTAATTATGTGAGCCATGAAATTCTTAATGGCACCAATATACATTTATGTTTTCCATTATACCTACTACAGCAGTAATAACTCCTTATAATTTCCAAACTTCTGCCCACAGACAAGTTGTTGATGTAATCGACTTCACAATCTTCAAATAAGGAAATCACTATCTTCCAAAGATCCCACAATCTCACCAAGTTTCATTTTTCCTTTTTACATGGTACAAACTACAAACAGCTATAAATGGTCCAAAACCTACAGAAATAATCACAAATATTTGTATGCAATGACTTCAAATTCCAATCTCTTATTTTGAACTAAAATCTTTAAATATATTCCAATCTCTTATTTTGAACTAAAATATTTATTTATACTTTACCTGAATATCAAATCTAAAAATTACCATAAAAACCAAGCATTAAAGTTTAGACACACTTGTGAATCCACTACGAATTAGCTAGGTGGGTTTTCGTCCACAAAACCAATTCCACCTTAAGGTTTTTGTCCTAGGGCAACAAATGAACAGTTCCTCACCTCTCCATACTGGAACTTGTAAAATTAAAAATGCAAAGAATTTTCTAAGAATTTCGCCTTAAGGTTTTCGTCCTAGGGCAACAAATGAACAGTTGCTCACCTCTCCATACTGGGGTTTGTAAAATTAAAAATGCAAAGAATTTTCTGTCACTTTTAATATTCTTTTTTAAAACAAACTTTTTAATCACCACTTTGGACCTTGTGCCTAGCATTATGTAATCTCCCCTGAATAAAGTCTCAATTGAGACATGAAATAAATAATATTAATTATTTAATATTAGTTCAATCTCATAAATTAATATTAAATAATTAATAATAATAAAGTAATGTCAATTATTTAAATATTAGTTAATATCTTATAAACTAATATTTAATAATTAAATTCTTGATTATGGTTAAGGAAGTTCATTTACGGGAAAGAAGTTATTCACAAGAATTATTTTCCTTTAAAGAGGCATTCTCGAGAACGAATAAGCAGGGTTGAATTTGATGAATTTTATTTAACTCCTCGGAGTGAGAGCAAATCCTTTCGCCAGTGGAAGATCTGGCCTATTGGAGAAATAAATAACGAAGGATGGCAATGAGTTGCAGTTGTTTGAATTTCTGAAGGAACCTATGGTTGATTGAAGTTTCGTACCAAGCAAGAAGAAGCCAGTTGTGCCTTAGTTTACAATATAATCCACAGTGGCTAGATGCAGACAAAATGAAGTGATATCTGTCGATACACTCCACGTCAGGATTCGCTCGATATGTTGGCTTTGACATACAGACGATGGCTCCTTTATATTTGTCTGTAGCAGATATCCCTGACAGCCATAATCGACAGATAGGGTAGCAGAAACATTACAATAACATTGTTGGCAGGCACGTTCCAGAAGGCATATTGGTTCGAGAGTTACTGAGCGCTGCGGACGGTATAGACAGAATTCAAACTGGCATGTCACGCACAGACTATGGAAGGATTGGTTCAAAATTTATAATTGACAGGAGTCCATTACTAGTAGGAGGAAAATGACACAGTCAAGGGACGGGTGTTTATTGACAGCAAGCTTGCAGCCAGTACAGACAGGCGAAGGTGACCTTCAGACTACGTATGGAGACAGGTGCATAAAATTTTAATGTATATTTCCCGGTGAATGCATATTTGTAAATGTTCTGAGTCTCCTTCTGTAAGCATTATCCTACTTTGGAAACAAAACAAGTGTATTCTGGCCGAAGTATGTTTAGAAATACTTATCAGAGTTGTCTATCCTGTCAGCCTGGGGGTATACATACTTTCTCAGAAGGAATAAATCAAATCCAGAACTAGAAGTAGAAGAACAAAATAAAATGGGGGAAAAACCAGAAACCAGCACCAAAGCTTTGATTATAGAATTAGCTCAAGGTCAACCAGACTTACAGGAAAATCTTAATAGACGGAGTGATGTAATGAATCAATTTATAACTGCTACTATTGACCGGAACCAAACTAATGGGGGAAATAATGGGGGGCAACATGGTAGAGAAGATCATTCAGTAATCAACAATCAATTTATATCTCCTACTTATCAATCAACAATCAGCCAGAAAAACAGACACAAGTCACACCAGGCCATCCATGCCTAACTTTACCCCCAGGGACAGACAACCAAAACATGAGTCTTCCTTTCGTGAATCGCAAGATGAGATTTTGAATGACTGGAGAATGTCAGGGGAAGACTTTAGGTCTGAAATGACCTTTAGAGAATACTATGATGTTAGAACGAAACACAGATCACACGGGCAAAAATCATAACGGGGAACTGCAAAGAAAGATAGGAAAGGTTTCTCTACCATATTTTGATGGGGCTGGAAAAACTTCTGCCAGGGCTTGGGTTCAGAAATTAGACACATACTTTCAATTGAATCCTATGACAGAAGATGAAGCTATTAAATATGTTGCATTACACTTAGATGGCATAGCTCATGAATGGTGGCATCACTGACAAATAACTTTGGGACTCAACTGTGTAGACACCTATGCTAAATTCATTGAATGCCTTATTGACAAATTTGACACAAAAGATCCTGAACTACATCTTAAGGAATTGACACAACTCAAGCAATGGGGTACAGTTGACCAGTATATAGCTGAATTCGAGAAACTAGCTGTGTTAGTAACTGAAATTTCAGAGAGACAAAAAGCAGTTATATTTATTGATGTTCTAGCAAATTCCTTAAAAGGATGGGTCAAATCATTAAACCCACCTACTTTACAAAATGCAATAAAAAAGGCTCGAGAATTGGAACCAACATCAAAAGGAAAAAAATCAATACAAGGGTCCCCCACCAAAAAAGGACAAAGGAAGCAATCATTTGTCAAAAATACACCTCCCAAGAACAAGCTCGATATTGAGGAACGCAATGAACTCAAAAGAAGGAAACTGTGTTTCAACTATAGGGAGTCCTGGGAACCGGGTCACAGGTGAATGGGAAAAGGAAAAATACATTATATTGAGGTGATTTCTGATAGTGAGGAAGAAGAAAACAGAGTTGGGTCAGAATAATGAAACAAACAAGGAACAGGGACAGGAACATGACACAAAACATGGAGTAATAGCTTCTATGTCTGGTACTTCACATTATAATGTTTTATAGGTACGAGGTGTAATGCAGGGAAAATGAGTCATTGTTATGTTGGATAGTGGCTCAACTCATAATTTCATAGATGCTACATTAGTTGCTAAATGTGGTTTACAAACAGTAGAAGATGAAGGATTTGATGTTAGAGTAGCTAGTGGCACTAATCTGATTTCTACACATAAAGTTCCTCAATTGAATATTACTCTTGGAAATTACATTGTAATAGATGATTTTTATGGAGTTGATTTGGTTGATAAAGATGTTATTTTGGGAATACAATGGATGGAATCTCTGGATAAATACTCGCAGAGTTTTTTTAAAAATGGAATTTTCCTTCAAGGTGGATGGGAAAAAGGTAGTTCTTAGAGGTATGTCCAATGGTGGTCCCAGAATCCTATCTACAAATAGGATGGAAGCCATTTTCAGACATGGGGATGTTGCATGGTCAGCACAGTGTTTGATTTCCACTAGGGTAACAAGTTTTGAATCTAGACACTATCATGATGATTTGCTAAAAGTATTGGATAAACACAGTGTGGTTTTTACGGATATACCTCTAGGAAGGCCACCTAATAGAGGTTTTGAGCATACAATAGAACTTGAAGATCGTGCCAAACTTGTCATTACTACTCCGTACAGGCATCCCAAGAAATTCAAGGATGAGATAGAAAAGGCCATTAAGGAACTACTAGACATGGGACATATCAGACTGAGCTTGAGTCCATTCGCATTGGCAGTGGTGCTAGTGAAGGACGGGACTCTCCGAATGTGCATTGATTATCGTGCTCTCAATAAGAAAACTATTAAAAAACAGGTATCCGATTCCCCAAATTGATGAATTGTTAGATGAATTACATGGTGCAATTTATTTTTCAAAAAAAGATTTAAGATCAGGATAACATCAGATTAGATTACGGGAGCAAGATGTGCATAAAACAGCTTTTCGTTGTCATTATGGCCATTATGAATTTTTAGTTATGCCTTTCGGTTTAATTAATGTACCAACCACATTTCAGTCATGTATGAACCATATTTTTAATAAACAGTTGAGAAATTTTTTGCTTGTTTTCTTTGATGATATTCTTATTTACAGCAAAACTTGGGAAGATCATTTGAAACATCTTGATGAAGTACAATGCTTCCAAATGGAATCTCAATCTCTTTATGCAAAGGCTTCCAAATGTGAATTTGGAATGACAAAAATTTTGTATCTGGGGCATATTATCAGTGCTAAGGGTGTACAGGTTCATCAGGAAAAGATACAAGCTATTTTGGACTAGCCACCACCACAAAACCTTTCAGAGCTAAGGGGATTCTTTGGTTTATGCAGTTATTATAGGAGATTTGTCAAAGGATTCTTAGAGCTTGGACCTCCATTAACCGATCTTAAAAAAGGGGGCTTTCAAATTGACTTCGGAGGCACAACAGGTATTTGATAAATTAAAAGATGTTATAAGATCTTGTCCTATACTTGCCCTTCCAGATTTCAGCCAGCCATTTGCTTTGGAATGTGATGCATCAGGAAAGGGAATAAGAGCACTCCTAATGCAGAACAGACATCCCATTGCATATGAAAGTAGGAAACTTAGGGCTGATGAGAAATTGTATTCAATTTATGATAAGGAAATGCTGGCAATTATGCACGCACTGGCTAAATTCAGGCAATATTTAGTTGGGGGAAAGTTTTTAGTCTGAACAGATCACAACAGCTTGAGGTATTTCCTAGGTCAGAAGGATTTGAATGATCGCCAGCAGAAATGAGTTAGCAAGATCCAAGCATACGACTTCGAAATTGAGTATGTAAAAGGTAAAAATAATATAGTAGTTGATGCATTATCTAGAAGACCGGCAATTAATTCTTTATCAGTATCTCAGCTGATTGGAAATCTCTTTTACTAGTTGAATTATCTAAAAACTCATTTGCTTGTGAGTTAATGGATGGACACGCAAATGATAACAGATATAAGGTGATAAATGACATAATTTATTATAAAGACGGAATTTACCTAGTACCAGGTTCTAAGCTTAAGGAAAAAATTTTACAATCAGCTCATGATATTCTTTTGGCCGGGCATCTGGGATGCTTCAAAACTTATCAGAAAATCAAGGAAAGATTTACTTGGAAAGGTCTAAAGGACGATGTTCTGCGCTACGTAAAGGAATGCATTATTTGCCAACAAAACAAGGCAGAGCACACTTACCCAGCAGGATTATTAGAGCCGTTGTCAATCCTTGAACAAAAATGGGAAAGTATATCGATGGATATTATCACATGCTTGCCCAAATCTCAAGGTAAAGATTGCATTTTGTTTTAGTAGATAGATCAACCAAATTTGCACATTTTTATACTATCACTACAAACTATAAAGCACCAGATTGCAGAACTATTTTTTAGAGAGGTGTTTCATCTTCACAGTTTACCAAAGAACATAATAAGTGACAGGGACAGCAAATTTCTTAGTATTTTTTGCGAAGAGTTGTTCAAGTTGACAGGGACAGAGTCAACCCCTAGCACTAGCTACCATCCTCAGATGAATGGTCAAACAGAGATTGTTAATAAATGGGTTGTAGGGTAACTCCAACAACTATGTGGCAGGACATCAGAAAGCATGGGTCAAATTGCTTCATCTGGGTGAATATTGTTATAATACTACGTATCATATGTCCATCGGAATGTCACCTTTCCGAGCATTGTATGGCTATGAGGCTTTATCTTTTGTTGATTTGGCTTTGGGAAATGGTAAGGCACCAAAATCCAGAGATTGGTTACAAGAATGTCAAAACATTTTGAAAACACTCAAAGAAAAGTTGCAATGTGCACAAAACCAGCAGAAGATTTATACAGATAAGAAATGAGATGAGCAAAGTTTTGAAGTTGGAGAGTTGGTGTATCTCCGTCTACAGCCTTATCACCAATCTTCACTTAAAAGAAGTGGTGCAGAGAAATGAAAGACTCGTTTTTATGGCCCTTACCAAATTATTGGGAAAATTGGGGAGGTAGCATACAAATTATTGGGAAAATTGAGGAGGTAGCATGAGTTGGATTTACCAGAAGGAAGCAGAATAGACAATGTGTTTCATGTGTCCTATCTTAAAAAGGCATTGGGACAACAAGTACAGCATCAATTGATCTGCCCCCACTGGATGAGGAGGGCAAATTGGAATTAATACCAGAGGAAATGTTGGACACACGTGAGCGCACATTGAGGAACGGGTCTATCAAGGAGTATTTGATTCAATGGAAGAACCTACCTACAGAAGATGCCACGTGGGAAAATGAAGAGGTCCTTCAACATCAAAATTTAAGGTTGCTTGTGGGCAAGCAACACGGTGAAGGGGAGACTGTAATGTCCCCTGAATAAAGTCTCAATTGAGACATAATAAATAGTATTAGTTATTTAATATTAGTTCAATCTCATAAATTAATATTAAATAATTAATAATAATAATAAAGTAATGTTAATTATTTAAATATTAGTTAATATCTTATAAACTAATATTTTAATAATTAAATTCTTGATTATGGTTAAGTAAGTTCATTTATGGGAAAGAGAGGTCATTCAC
Source organism: Chamaecyparis obtusa (assembly GCA_027943335.1). NCBI lineage: Eukaryota > Viridiplantae > Streptophyta > Pinopsida > Cupressales > Cupressaceae > Chamaecyparis > Chamaecyparis obtusa. The sequence continues at coordinate 373,901 of BSBK01003454.1, forward strand.
GGGAATTATTTTCCTTTAAAGAGGCATTCTTGGGAAGGAATAAGCAGGGTTGAATTTGATGAATTTTATTGAACTCCTCGGAATGAGAGCAAATCCTTTCGCCAGTGGAAGATCTGGCCTATTGGAGAAATAAATAATGGAGGATGGCAATGAGTTAGATTGTTTGAATTTCTGAAGGGACTTATGGTTGATTGAAGTTCTGTACCAAGCAAGAAGAAGACAGTTGTGTCGTAGTTTACAATATAATCCATGGTGGCTAGATACAAACAAAATGAAGTGATATCTGTTGGCACACTCCACATCAAGATTCGCTCAATATGCTGGCTTTGACATACGGACGATGGCTCCTTTATATTTTTCTGCAGAAGATATCCCTGACAGCCAAAATTAATAGATAGGGTGGCAGAAACATTACAATAACATTGTTGGCGGGCACGTTCCAGAAGGCTTATTGGTTCGAGAGTTATAGAGTGCTGCAGACGGTATCTACAGAATTCAAACTGGCATGTCACGCACAGACTATGGAAGGATTGGTCTGAAAGTTATTATTGACAGGAGTCCATTACTGGTAGGAGGAAAACAACATAGTCAAAGCACGGGTGTTTATTGAGAGCAAGCTTGCTGCCAGTACAGACAGGTGAAGGTGACCTTCAGACTACATATGGAGACAGGTGCATAAAATTTTAATGTATATTTTCTGGTAAATGCATATTTGTAAGTGTTCTAAGTCTCCTTCTGTAAGCATAATCCTACTTTGGAAATAAAACAAGTGTATTCTGGTTGAAGTATGTTTAGAAATACTTTCTGTATTTGAAACTTCAATTCTGGAAATACAATTAAATTTTCTGTGTCAATTTGGAATTGTTAAAACTAAGATCAGATATTTATATATTTATTTATGTATAGTGAATGACTTGATGTTGAACAAAATCTAATAATGCTGTGAACAAATATCAATTTATTTAATGCTGTTTATATGCTGCAGACATTAACCAAGGACTGATGTATGTTATGTCGCGGTTCTTGTCTGTTTAGCATATACAGTAGTCACATATATATGAGAGGGAGCCGCGCATCTCCACAATGGCCGTGACTCCTCATGGAGTCGGCTCTCCATTGTGGATGACCGCAGACTTAAAACATTGCTCAACCCGTTATTTTAGCAGGCTTGTGTCGATTCACATTTTCTCATTAATATAATACTATATTATAATTATAATTATATATATATATATATATATATATATATATATATATATGAGTATATTAATTGTGTTTTATCCAACAGAAGCTATAAACTTAACACTCCCTCTTAGCTAGGGAGGATAAAAAATATTTCCTCAAGTTAACATGTGAGTATAAATAATCATTTTATATTTATATCATTTTACTGATATAATGAGTATTGGCCTCCAAGTATTAAGTCCATAATACTTACCAAGTACTCAGAGCAATAGTCTCCAAATATCAACTCACAAGATATTCACCTAAGTGCTCAAAAATGATTATTATGAGTAATGGTCTTCAAATATCAAATCCATGATGCTCACCCAAGTACTCAGAGTAATGGTCTCCGAATATCAAGTCCATGATATTCACCAAGTACTTAATGTGAGTATAGATAATCACTTTATATTTTATTATTTATATCATTTTACTGACATAACGAGTAATGGCCCTCAAGTATCAAGTCATGATACTTACCAAGTACTCAAAGCAATAGTCTCCAAATATCAACTCACAAGATATCCACCTAAGTGCTCAAAATGATTATCATGAGTAATGGTCTCCAAATATCAAATCCATGATACTCACCCAAGTACTCAAAGTAATGGTCTCCGAATATCAAGTCCATGATATTCACCAAATACTCAAAATGTCTAATATAGTATGTGCACTAGTATTACTTGTGTAATACTTACTATATAGACATGAATAAGTTATTATAAGATCGTCACCTAATAACAACTTTTACAACAAGTGGAAATCATTTGAAAGTCGTCACTTTCAATGATATACACAAAGAACACATGATTATGAAATATCACTCATAACAAAGAATGTTTTATTTGTACAATAAAGGTTTACTGAGATAAGTTCTCAGAAATTACAATCATACCAAGTTTACCTCTAAAGTGCTCTATCTTTATCTTTGCTACAGCCTTGGTGAGAATGTCTGCTAATTGTTCCTCTGTACTGATATACTTTAACTCATTAACATTCTTTTCCACCATATCTCTAATATAGTGATAAGGTATCTCAATATGCTTGGATCTGTTGTGAAATACTGGATTTAAGGAGAGCTTTATACAACTCTGATTATCGCAATGAATAATGGTAGTTTTTAAAGATTCTCCAAACAAACCAAAGATAAGTTTTCTCAACCACACTGCTTCACATGCTCCCATAGATGCGGCAATGTACTCTGCTTTTGTGGAGCTCTAAGCAACTGAGGATTGTTTCCGACTAAAGCAGGATGTCATTGTTGAACTCAAACTGAAACAACATCTAGAGGTACTTTTCCGATCCATAGTGCTTCCAGCCCAATCTGAATTAGTAAAACCATGTAGTTGTAACTTTACATCTTTGTACCTTAATCCAAGATTTATTGTCCCTTGAAGATACCTTAGTATGTGCTTAGCTGCTACCATATGAATTTGTTTTAGTTCACACATGAACTGACTGAGAGAGTTAACTGCATAACAAATGTCTGGTCTGGTATTTACTAAGTACATCAGAGATCCAATAATCTGCCTATAAAGAGAGAAATCTATAGGTTCTAAACTTGATGCTTCTTCTTTTAGTTTAAGTAGAATTGCTTCCATGGGAGTGGGAGTGGACACGGGCTTACAATCCATCATTCCAAATCTTTTTAGAATGTCTAAGGTGTATTTTCCTTGATTTAGAAGAATCTCATTAGCATGTTGCCAAATTTCTAAGCCTAGGAAGTAATGTAGTAGCCCTAAATCTTTCATCTCAAATTCAACTGCAAGATCTTCTTTACATTTATTAATTAGATAATCTTCACCTGTTATTAGCAAATCATCTACATAGAGTATTAAAATCAACATATCTCCTTTTACCACCTTAAAGTAGAGGTTAGGGTCGGCATCATTTTTAGAGAAGCCGAGTTTAGATAGATAGTGATCTATTCATTCATACCATGCTCGAGGTGCTTGCTTAAGTCCGTATAATGCCTTCTTTAGTTTACAGACATGAGTTTGTTGATTGTGTAATATGAATCCTTCTGGTTGTTCTAGATATACTTCCTCCTCAATCACACCATTTAGAAAAATTGTCTTTACATCCATCTGATGAATCTTCCAACCTTTGGCAGCAACAATAGCAATAACTGTTCTTACTGAGGTATATCTTGCAACTGGAGCAAAGGTCTCTTCATAGTCAATGCCTTCCTTTTGAGAGAAACCTCTTGCAACAAATCTTGCCTTATATTTATCAATACTTCCGTCTCCAACATGTTTAATTTTGAATAACCACTTAGAGGAGACAACTGATTTGTTTTTAGGCCTAGGTAAAATATCTCATACATCATTTTGTAAGATAGAATTGTATTCTTTTGTCATGGCATTCTTCCAATTTTGATGTTGAAGAGCTTCTTTTGAGTTAGAGGGTTTTGAGTTTAGAAGCTTACTCATAAGTGCAACATGTTGGCATCAAGTGATGGTAACCGATAAGCCTACTACTGGTACAAGTATTGTCATTGATTGGCAAAAGAGTATAAAGACTTGTCATCTCTACAAAAAGGAGATCTATATGAAAGGAGGATAATTTGGTTGATGGTGCCAGTATTCAAGACTGTTGTGACTGTACGCAAATACCACCGGTCACTATACAAAGCCTTAGCCACCGAGCAATATACACAGTTAAGGAAAAGAGGATTCTAGCATCAACCGAGGACCGAGCTACAACCGGTGTAGACAAGTACAGATAAAGCCATAGCTAACTAGTGTCAGCAATACAACCGAGGATGGTGCAACCGATAAGCCAAGCAAGGGACAGCAAACCGAGGACCGTGCAACCGGTAAGCCAAGGAAGGCACAATAACAGGTCAAAGACTCTTACCTGTTTGCAGCATGTAGAACTCAACCGATATATTAATGACTCTGGTATAAACCGAGGAAGTCATAGTTAACTATCTGTTCCAACCAACTCTTTGACCAAGATTTTCTGCACTAAATTCGGAAGTCTTTGAGGTAAACTGGCGATTGGTTTGAGGCGAGTCTAGAGGATTTAAAGCTGAAATCAGTGGCTTTAAAACAAAGCGTTATCTCCTATGAAGGAAAGTTGCTTGACACGCAACTACTACTTTCTTCATTAGTCAAATAAAGCAAGGGCATGCATCGAATGCATCCTCAGTGAATTGGTACTCCACTAAGTAATGAATCTAATAAAAATCTGTAATTAGATCATGCATAATGAGTATAATTAGGGGTAGGACCCTATATATTCTTCTACCTAAGGCAAATAGAAGTTGTCTTTCATTCTGCCAAGAAAAAGAGTGAACCTGTATGCTGAAAATAAGCCAGGGGTGAAAAGAAGAAAGAAGTGAGAAAGAAGATTGTGCAGAGAAACACAACAGTAGAGGAGAACACACCTACAGCGACCGGTGATGCTTCTCAGGTGAGCACAAACAGAGATCTTATCAGGCTATGCAAAGCCATTTGTAAAAGGTCAATCTTTCTATTGTTCTCTAACAATTACAATAGTTAAATCTCAGTATTTGGGTGGACTCTAACAGGGCCATTGTATCAAATCCCTTAACCGGGTGACATCTTTCAAGGTGTTCAAAGTCCTTTAACCAGGCAAGCACTAACCGGCCTCATTGTAACAAATCCCTTAACCGGGTCGCATCTAACAGTGCATTTTGATCTTTTAACCGGGAAGGCTCCTAACAGGGCGTACTCTAGAAGAGTACAAAATTTGTGAGGTCTCCTCACACTGTGGTTTTCACCCTAACTGGGTTTCCACGTGATAAATCTGGTGTCACTGTGTGATTGCTTACTTGCTGTTATTATATGCTTAAATCTGTTTGCCTTTCTGTTGTAAGTTTACTTCATTGGATTTAAAGCGAAGAAGTTTTTAGAGGTGTTGATTCACCCCTCCCCTCTCAGTACTGGTTGGGACTATCAATTGGTATCAAAGTCAAGTCTTGTTTTCTTTACCACTTAACAGCATAAAGAAAAAGTCAAGATGATGAGAAAAGGACCAAAGTTTTCAAAGGAAAACTTTACTTTGTGGTGCAGCAAAATGAAGCTATACATGAAGACCACCGGAGATCAGTACTAGAATCATGTTACCACCTATTACAGTGAACCCGCTGGCACTTTGACACCTGATGAACTTGTTGATGTCAATTTTGTACCACTACATAACATATAGCAATTGAATACTTGATATAGAATACCAAACACTCAACCCTCTCTTGAAAAGTAAATACTCATGAAGAACATGAGAAAACTCCAAGGTTCCTTACACTTGTGGATACTAACTCAGTTATATTAATGTGATTTGCTGGTTAATCACGTAGGCAGGCTTACGTTGTTCATTCAAAGATAACTTGGCAGTACTTTGCTTGCTTGACTTGTTCTTTTCTCCTTGATCACTTTCACTTTCAACTACTCCTACCACTAACTGCTTATTGCTCTACTACTACTCCTATGAATGAAGAAATTGGCAAATGGATGGGGATCCAACCAAATGAAAGCTTGCCTGCGGCGCTACCTCCATTGGTGCAATGATTCAAAGGGATACTCTTAGAATTTTCACACTAACACCTATCTTCCAACCCAACTTGAAGTACAAGCGGAAAGATGAAATGCAAGTAGAACTTGGGAGCGATTGGACTAGATTACCACACAAGGCTTCCTAACAAGCCGCTAGGATGCTAGTGGCCTAGTATATAGATCCCTATCAAACATTCACTAACATCACCATACAACTAAACATCTACTTCTACTCTAACAACATGAAATGAAATCCTACTTTAATTTGAGAGATGAGAAGAACCATGCAATACACCAAAATGATCATGTAGATCCACCATGCAAACCACAACAATGAATAGAGAACAATTTTGATAGTATTTTGGCAACAATTTTCCAACATAACTCCCTTTACAAATGAGAACAAATGGCCTTATATAGAGGATCAAATTACAACGAGTGGCCAAGATTAAGGGGCAAAATCAAGGGCCAATATTAAACCTTACAAACCCTAATTAGGGTTACCATCTTTCAACCCATTACATGAGGGCACCAACTTTGTGGGCAAATGAGAAAATTACAATAATCTGTCAACCAACGAGAACATAGGACACTTGGCATGATTTGATTGCATGCACATGAAATTGCCACCTTATCAACCCTATCTTATAAATTTATTTAATCCTTGAGATGAGGTGAAGCCTTGGATGCTTGAGCTCGTCCTTAGAAACTTTCTCATCACCACTTGAACTTACTTGTACTTGATGTCCTGACCTTGAAAGAGTGAGGTCTCTATGCACTTGGGGTAATCTTGTCGTGGCCTCGGTGGCTTGCCTGGATGTGAACCTTCTTGCAATTTGAGAGCCTTGCTCTTGGCCACCGCCTTGAAATCGAACTTGACCTCTTTCAACCTTTCGTCTCGCTTTCCTCCTTCATTATCCTTCCCTTCCTTAACCTTCCTTCCCACTCGAATTTGGTTTGCATGCACCCCCCTCTGCTTCAATACTCTTGGGTTCTGGGGGCACCTGCCCTGGCCATACCTCCCTCTCAAATCTAACCAAACTAGCTTGCACAAATAGCCAAGCCTTGCCTAGCCTCAAATATCTTCAAATCTCTTCCAATCTGTAATGAATCCTGCCTCCTCACTAATGTTTTCCTCTTTGGCTAACCCTTGAATGCCTTCAACTATTCAAATTGCCACAACCTCGCCCCTTGGCATAAGCATCTACCTCAACCATAGTGGTGCAATGCATCTCCCCAAATCTGGATTTGGTTCGACTAGCAAAGCATCACTAACAGCCTTGCAATCAAATAGAAGAGGTAGGACCCCATGTAGAATTGCTTCTGATTTTGCACTATCCTAAGTTGCAACTCTAAATTCTCGCTAATGATCCTAGCCCAAACAAACTTTCTTTTTCCATTCTCAATTCCTTCAATAAAATAATACATCCAAGGATCAAATTGTGCACCTTGAGCGGAGCCCATGACTCGGTTGAGAAGCACAATAAGGTTGCCATACTCTGATTTGGAATCTGACCTGGTGAGCCTTGACAACTTGGTAACTCATTTCTTGTCTTCCTGCAACCAACTCTCAACTGTATCATATCCGCTATGCCGATGTTGGTGTCACCCACTCGCTTCAATTTTGAGAAGGTGGTGGTCTTGGGCATCATGTCTTCCGTGTCTTTCTTGGTATACATTCCCCTTGGGTTCTTGCTTGCACTAGCATCCGCCATCCTAACCCTTATTTCTGCCTCTTCTTTCTACAATGAGATGGGACTACACTTATCTTTGCCCCTCCAATCCTAAGGATGGAACTACCACTTATTTCTGCCTCTTCAATTCCTATCACACTACACTTATCTCTGCCTCTTCGCCTAAGGATGGAACTACCACTTATTTCTACCTCTTCGAAAACTTATGAGATGAACTACACTTATATCTCCCAACTTCGTTCCTAGGGGTGGGACTACCACTTATATCTCCTTTCTCTAAATCCTAGATGAAAACTACACTTATATCTCCCAACTTCAAGCCCTAGATGAAATGATGAAGTGGTGGATGAATGATGCAAGCAAGAAATGGGAAAAGAACCAAGTAAGAACAAGGAAGAATTCTACCTTATCAACCAGCCTTCACCAACAAACTTGAAGCTCCTCTTCTACACCAAACAAGCCCTCAACTCCACCAAAGAAGAAGACAAAATCTGCAATCCTCCACAAAAATTTGCAATTTTGCCCTCTCAAAAATTTCGCAAGTCTTCCCTATGTTGGCAGCCCCCTCTTGACAAAATAGCAGTCTCCCTTTTGAATTATTTTCGTAAATCTGCCCCAAACAGCAGTCTCACAAATCTGTAGCCTTTCTATGATTTTAACAGCCCTTCTAGACGATTTCGCATGCCCAAAAATAGCAGCCCCTCCAAAGTCGCAGGTTTTGATCAATTTTGTAGCCCCTAAATCTGGAAACCTTCTACCCCAAAAATAGCAGCCGCTCCGCTAAAACTCGCAGCCCTGCCCTTCTCCAAAAAAAATCGCAGCACTTTCAGATTTTTTGCAAGTTTTTCCAGATTTACAACCCCAAAAAAATCACTCTTCCTCTACCAAATTCGTTGCCTTCACCTTGCTAATTTCACTCCTCCTCCCTCTCCAAATTCGCAACTTCCGGTACTCCAAGAGCTCCTCCTTGGCTGCCAAGAGACAAGTGAAAAATGAATGAGAAAATGAGGAGATAAGCCCTCCCTTTATACCAATTTTTGCCTCCAAAAAAGCAGGGCTGACTTTCTAGGAGGGAAAAAAAATTAAATTAAAATTGTCATTTAAAACCCCAATTAAATGTAATTAAAATCACACAGCCTTGGGTATTTAATTTTAATTTAAAATTGGGCCAACCTAGTGCAAAAATTATGGGTTTAAAATAGCCAAATCCAAAATTATCATAGGCCCTAAAATTGAAATTTTGAAAAAAGGTCTTGTAGGCCTCTAATATAAGCTTTAAACCTTCCCCATTGTGAACCCAATAACTTACCTTGAATTTCACACCTCTTAGGCCTTAAAATACATTGAATTTAACATACAAAAGAGCCCAAATTAAATTTCTAAATTACAAACACTCGGCCCAAAATCAAAATCTGCCAGCCAATTAAAATTCAAATAAATTCAATATAATTTTCAACTTTCATTTACTCTTTTTCCATTTAAAATTTCGAAAATCTCACTTGGCAATTCAATTCAAATTTGGCAATTTAATTTTTTATTATTCAAAAATTCATTTTCACCACCAAAAATTTACAAGATTTTCCCAAAAAGCATTAAGTCCAAAATTCTTTTCTCTTTTTTTTTTTTTTTTGAAAATTTCTCAAGTTAGACAATTTCTACAAAATTTTCAAAATTAATCTAAGGCTACAAATTTTACATTTCTAATCATTTTCAAAGCCAAAGATCTTAAAGTCTAAAACTTGTAAATTTTACCCACAAAACATTTCAATCCAAAATAAAGCATCCTCGTTCAATATCCTATCCAGCCCAAGGCAAAATCATTATTTCGGGAAAACCAAAGTGTATGTATGGTGAGGATGGGAAAAGCTCACTTGCAAAGCATTTGGAAACGAGTTCCAGGTATAAAAAAAAAAAAAATCAAGTTCAAGACTCCCTGGAATCCTTCCAAATTTGGCCGAGGTACCTGAATTGCTCTCAAACCCTACTTTCAAACTCCTGACTGAGAAAATGCCAAAACCTATTCGAAAAAAGGGGGCCCCAAAATTCTTTGGGGCGATGGTGTGAAAACCTCACAACAAAACTGAAGATCAAAACTGAGCACACGGCTGCTATGGATATGATAGCTAGCACGCTACCTGATCATGTCTACGCTGAGATCGAACATTTTGATTTTGCTTTCAAGATGTGGGGCAAGTTGCAAACGGTCTATGGACGAGATCCAAATGTTTAAACAGCTAAGGTCGAAAGCCTCAGAGGAAAATATGATGACATGAGGATGAATGAAGGAGAAGACATCGAGCAATATAGCAACCAGATCAAAGAGGTGATCAACTCCATCAGAAGCGCTGGAGGAAAGCTCAATGAAGAGGTGGTTAGCAAAATACTGAGAACTCTCAGACCTCAGTATGTCATCAAGATCTTTGCCATTCAAGAGCTCAGATCGGTGACCAAAGATCAAGTCACCCTAGACTCCCTAATCGGTAAGCTGGCTGCCTTTGAATTAAGTAATTTTGATAATAGCTTATCCATTCAGGAAGCAGCTTTTAAGTCCTCTGTCAATATCTCTTCCACCAAAAAGGGAAGAGAAACCGGTAATTGCTCTACCGGTAAGATTGGCAACCATGTTGAGAATCTGCTCTCAGAGGAGATGGAGCAAGATGAGTTTGAAGCACTCGTCGCTAGGAGATTCTCCAGAGGAAAAGGGAAGTACAAGGGAAAGCTCCCCTTGAAATGCTTCTCTTGAAACAAGATAGGACATATTGTTGCAAAGTGTCCTAATAATGAACATAAAGATAAAAGAGACCGGTTCAAGAGCAAAGCAAAGAAGGAATGCTATCTTGCAGAGGAAGGAGTCACAGACAATGAGTCTGAAGACTCAGAGGATCCAGAAATTGCATTTGTTACAATAAAAAAGAGCCCAATTGTAAATGAAGTTGTACTCATATCTAGATCTCATTAGCATGATGATTGGATCATTGACAGTGGATACACTCACCACATGACCGGTGACAAGAACAAGTTCAACAACTTGGAGCTCAATGACAGCAGATCAGTCACCTTTGGAAACAATGCCTCCTGTGCCATCAAAGGTAAAGGTTCTATTGCTCTCTAAAACAATGTTGTCTGTGAAGACGTGTACTGGGTTGAAGGACTCAAGTACAACTTAATGAGTGTTGCACAGCTGAACAATAAAGGATTCCAGTTGGAATTCGGACAAGGTTCATGTATAGTCAAAAATCAGTCTGGAACCCATGTTGCAACTGTTAGACAGAGCAAAGGCAATCTATTCTACCTAGACTCAACGAAAGGAGCTTGTTTGATAGCTTCAGTCAAAGGAGAATCAAGTAAAATTTGTCTTGTCTCCAAGGAAGATAATAGTTGGCTATGGCACAAGAGACTCTACCACATAAACTTTGACAGTATCGTCAAAGTAAGCAAAAAGAAATCGGTTAGAGGACTCCCTGAGATTACAAAACCCATCAATGGGGTTTGTAAAGACTGTCAGTTAGGAAAACTGACCGGAGCAAGTTTCAACAGTAAGACGTTTACTACTGAAAGTGTTCTAGACCTTGTGCACACAGATTTGCATGGACCAATGAAGACAAAGAGCTACCATGGAGACCGGTACTTCATGATCTTTGTAGATGACTTCTCAAGAATGATGTGGACACTCTTTCTTAGAGAGAAATCAGAGGCCTTCCACATGTTTAAAATCTACAAGGCTAGAGTAGAAAAGGAAACCGGTAAAAACTTGAAATGCCTGAGGTCAGACAGAGGAGGTGAGTACACCTCTCAAGACTTCACTCACTATTGTGAGGAACATGGAATAAAAAGACAGTTTTCTGCACCCTGAACTCCACAGCAAAATGGAGTAGCAGAAAGAAGAAACAGGACACTAATTGACTGTGCAAGAACTCTGTTGATTCAGAAGGATCTTCCTCATCACGTCTGGAGAGAAGTTGTCAGTACTGCTGTCTACACACTAAACCGAGTTCAAGTCAAAAAGGGAACCGATAAGACTCCTTATGAACTATGGTTTAAGCATACTCCGAGTGTAGGTTACTTCAAAATCTTTGATAGTAAATGTTACATCAAAAGAGATATGTATTTTGGGAAGTTTGATCCCAAGAGTGATGAAGGAACATTTTTTGGTTACTCTACCAAAAGTAAGGCATATCGGTGTCTGAACAAGAGAACAGGCAAGATAATTGAAAGCATCAATGTAAAAATTGATGAATCTTCAGAATCGATTAAGGAGACCGGTCATAACAATCATGACAGTCTTGAAGAGCAAAGCAAAGAAAATGTCTTTGAGTTCAATGAAGCAGCTACTGAAGACGAAGAACACCATGTGAATAGACACCCGGTTCAAGAAACTACACCTGAAGCACAGGGTGGTGAACAAGAAGATGTTCACAATCATGGTGAAGAAATTGCTCAACCGGAATAGCGTGACCGAGAACAACGCCCGATTCTCCCAAGGTATGTCACATATCACTCTACTGATAACATTATTGGTGACAAACATGCTAATGTTTTGACCAGGAAAAAGGCCAAAGAAAATATCTGTCTACTTTCCTATATAGAACCCAAACAACAAGGGAAGCCTTAGAAGATGAAAACTGGATCAAGGCCATGGAGGAAGAAATTGAGCAAATTGAGAAGAATGACACATGGGATCTTGTGCCAAGACCAAAGGACAAGAATGTCATAGGGACCAAGTGGGTTTACAGAAATAAGCTGAATGAGGAAGGGAAAGTAATAAGAAACAAGGCAAGATTGGTCTGCAAAGGATATGCCCAGGAAGCTAGACTGGACTATGGAGAAACCTTTGCACCGGTAGCAAGACTAGAAGGAGTGAGAATTCTTCTTGCTTATGCTGCACACAAGAAGTTTAAAGTGTATCAGATGAATGTCAAGTCTTCTTTCTTGAATGGAATTCTGGAAGAAGAAGTCTACATTGAACAACTAGAAGGCTTCACATCTGCACATGATGATGGTATGGTCTGCAAGTTGAAAAAGGCTCTTTATGGACTTAAGCAAGCTCCAAGGGCATGGTATGAAAGGCTATATTCATATCTTCTGACCATAGGATTCACAAGAACCAGGGACAATAGCAATATGTATCTCAAGACTGGAAAAGATGAAAATCTGATTGCTGAGATCTTTGTGGATGATATCATCTTTGGAGGAGATGACAGGATGAGCAAAGCCTTCGCTGAAGAGATAAAGAAAGAATTTGAGATGTCTATGATAGGCGCAATAAAATTCTTCATTGGATTACACGTCCATCAGCTGAAAGAAGGTATCTTTATATCTCAGTCCAAGTATATTAAAGAAATTCTTAAGACTTTTGGACTTGAAGACACTAAACCGGTTGGAACCCCAATGATAACCAACCTCAAGTTATCAAAGGAGGATGATGCAAAAGAAGTGAATGAAACTATGTATCGGTCCATGATAGAAAAATTGCAATATGTTGTTCACAATAGACCGGACATTACACATGCGGTTGGCATAGTGGCAAGATTCTTTGCTAATCCCAAAGAGACACATTTGATAACAGTAAAGAGAATCTTTAGATATCTAAGGGGCACTGAAGAATATGGATTATGGTTTCCACACAAGGGAGGATTTGAAGTCAAAGTGTACACTGATACAGACTGGGCTAGCAACATTGATGACAGAAAGAGCACAAGTGATGGTGCATTCTTTCTCGATGGAAGAATTGTTTCTTGGACAAGTAAGAAACAGAATTGTATTTCACAATCTACTGCAGAAGCCGAACATGTTGCTGTAGCAATCAATTGCACACAGGTTATCTAGATCAAACAACTACTGGAAGGAATCAAAGAACAAATACTTGAACTGATAGCTATCTATTGTGATAGCACCAGTGCAATTAACATATCTAAGAACCCTATTATGCACTCCAAGACAAAGCACATTGCCATCAAGTATCATTACTTAAGAGAGCTGGTACAAGACAAGGAGGTGAGATTGGAGTATGTTCCCACCAAGGAACAAATTGTTGATATCTTCACCAAGCCATTACCAAAGAACACTTTTGAGTATCTCAAAGGTAAACTAGGGGTGATACCCCTTCATGATCTTCAGTAAACATGGAAAGGTGATCATTAGTTCATTGCGCTTCAACAGAGGGTTACACCTCATCTTTTCTAGACTAATGAAAAGGAATGCTGCTCATAGGGGAAGCAGATTAGACAAAGTTAGTCTTTCTAACTAGCCTTTGGCATTATTGTCAAAAAGGGGGAGAGTTTAGTTTGGCAAGAACCGGAACGGAAGACTGTAGCAGTAGCAATAAGATACAAGCATAGTAACGTGGTGATATTGTGATTGGCCATCAAGGTTTTGCCATCAATGCCAAAGGGGGAGATTGTTGGCATCAAGTGATGGTAACCGGTAAGCCTACTACTGGTACAAGTATTGTCATTGATTGGCAAAAGAGTATAAAGACTTGTCATCTCCACAAAGTCTAAACATCCAAGGAGATCTATATGAAAGAAGGATAATTTGGCCGATGGTGCCAGTATTCAAGACAGTTGTGACTGTACGCAAATACCACCGGTCACTATACAAAGCCTTAGCCACCGGGCAATATACACAATTAAGGAAAAGAGGATTCCAACATCAACCGAGGACCAAGCTACAACCGGTGTAGACAAGTATAGATAAAGCTATAGCTAACTGGTGTCAACAATACAACCGAGGATGGTGCAACCGGTAAGCCAAGCAAGGGATAGCAAATCAAGGACCGTACAACCGGTAAGCCAAGGAAGGGATAGTAACAGGTCAAAGACTCTTACCTATTTGCAGCATGTAAAACTCAACCGATATATTAATGACTCCAGTATAAACCGAGGAAGTCATAGTTAACTATCTGTTCCAACCAACTCTTTGACCAAGATTTTCTGCACTAAATTCGGAAGTCTTTAAGGTAAACTAGCGATCGGTTTGAGGCGAGTCTAAAGGATTTAAAGCCAAAATCAGTGGCTTTAAAACAAAGCGTTATCTCCTATGAAGGAAAGTTGCTTCACACGCAACTACTACTTTCTTCATTAGTCAGATAAAGCAAGGGCATGCATCGGATGCATCCTCAATGAACTGGTACTCCACTGAGTAATTTATCCAATAAGGATCTATAATTAGGTTATGCATAATGAGTACAATAGGGGTAGGACCCTATATATTCTTCTGCCTAAGGCAAATAGAAGTTGTTTTTCATTTTGCCGAGAAAAAGAGTGAACCTGTATGCTGAAAATAAGTCAGGGGTGAAAAGAAGAAAGAAGAAGTGAGAAAGAAGATTGTGCAGAGAAGCACAGCAGTAGAGAACACACCTGCAACGACCGGTGATGCTTCTCAGGTGAGCACAAACAGAGATCTTATCAGGCTATGCAAAGCCATTTGTAAAAGGTCAATCTTTCTATTGTTCTCTAACAATTACAATAGTTAAATCTCAGTATTTGGGTGGACTCTAACAGGTCCCTTGTATCAAATCCCTTAACCGGGTGAGATCTTTCAAAGTGTTCAAAGTCCTTTAACTAGGCAAGCACTAACCAGCCTCATTGTAACAAATCCCTTAACCGGGTCGCATCTAACAATGCGTTTTGATCCTTTAACCGGGAAGGCTCCTAACAGGGCGTACTCCAGAAGAGTACAAAATTTGTGAGGTCTCCTCACACCGTGGTTTTCAGCCTAACCGGGTTTCCACATGATAAATCTGGTGTCACTGTGTGATTGTTTACTTGTTGTTATTATATGCTTAAATTTGTTTGCCTTTTTGCTGTAAGTTTACTTCACTAGATTTAAAGCGAGGATGTTTTTAGAGGTGTTGATTCACCCCTCCCCTCTCAGCACCAGTTGGGACTGTCACAACATAACTGGAGAATTTATGAGGTCTTTTGTTTTCCCTAATAGTCCCGTCTGGAGCAGCATATCTCTCACCTTCTTTGATAACTTTTCTAGCCCAAAGAGGTCCCTTCTTTCCTACTTCATTTTCATTAGGAGTATCTAATGGTTCATTATCTACAACTTCTTGGTTCTCCCTCTGAATCTCAGGATTATGATCTTCTAGAGAATCATTATAGTCTTCCTTGGACCTTTTGAGTGCAATATCCTCTTCAAATATTACATCTCTACTTAGCTCAATGTTTCTTTGTCCTGGAATGTAAATTCTATAGGCTTTTGGAGTTTTCAATATATCCCACAAAGATACCTTTCCTGAAGGTTCTAATTTATTTCTTTACTCTTTAGGAATGTGAATGTAGAGAGGACAGCCAAAGGTTCTCAGGTGACTGATATTAGGTTTACTACCTGAGAATGCTTCTTCCGGAGTTTTATTTTCAAGGTGGGAGTGAGGGCATCTATTTTGAACATATACTGCAGTATTAGAGGCTTCAGCGCAAAGATGGGTTTCTAGGTTTTGATCATGCATCATTGCTTTAGCAGATTCTACTATTGTCTTGTTCTTTCTGTCTGCAACTCCATTCTGTTGTGGGTTGTATGGAACAGTGAACTCCCTCTTGATCCCAACATGTTTGCAAAAACTTTGGAATATTTCTGAAGTGTATTATTTACCATTGTCTATTCTTAATATTTTAATACTCTTACCTGATAGATTTTCCACTAGAGCCTTGAACTCTTTGAATTTTAAGAGGATTTCTTCTGACTCTTTACATTTTAGAAAATATATCCAAGTTTTCCTATAGTAATCATCTATAAAGATGACATAATACAAATATCCTCCAATAGAAGGAACAGACATAGGGCCACATAGATCAGAGTGAATAAGTTCTAGAACATTCTTAGTTTTACTTTCACTATGATGAAAAGTACTTTTAGTATTCTTTCCTACTACACAACCTTTACAAACTCCAATCTGTTCGAATCTTAGTTTCGGTAGCCCTGTAACCATCCTCTCTAAAGAGGTTAAACCACGGAAATGAAAGTGTCCTAGTCTCCTGTGCCATAGTTCACTTTCATTTGTTGTATGAATTAGGGCTTGATTAGAAGGAATACATAATTTATAGAGGGTCCCATTTCTAACTCCAATAGTGTGAACATTCTTTATGTTTGAGTTCTTAGGCCAAGCTAAAATCTTCCCATCCATGAAGGTGATTTTGTGCCCCTTGTCTTCTAGTGCTGAAATCGAAACTAAATTTCTTCTTATGCCGGGTACAAATAGAACACCAGTAAGTTGTATAGATATTCCGGATTCAAGATATATGATGCAAGTCCCAATACCCATAACTGGATAGGCAGTATCATCTCCAATTGTAACTTCTTGTGTAGAACATTCTTCTAAGGAATCTAAATGCTCTTTGAATCCAGTGATATGTCGACAAGCTCCACTATCAACAACCCAGGTACTTTGATTGTTTGAAACTTGACTTGATAGAGCAGAGTAGAAGACAAGTCTTTCTGAATTCATATTCTCCTTTGTATTACTTACTTGGGCAAAAGATGCTTGTACTTTATTTCTTTCAAGACACTTTTAGGCAAGGTAACCAAATTTGTCACATCTATAACATTGTATTTTTGATAGGTCTCTATGTCTGAATGTTTGTTTTTTATTTGATTCATTTCTTCTTTTCCTTTTAAAGTTAGTCTTCCTTTTCTTTTTGTGTACTTCTGTATTGAGTACTTGGGAGACTTCTTTTGACGTATTTGTATTGATCCGCCTGATTGATAATTGAGACTCTTCTTGAATACAATCTGATTTCAATCGATCAAATTCAGGAATTTTGGTTCGAGCACTTATTCCTTGAATGAAGGATTCCTGTGAAAAGGGTAGTCCGTAAAGTGCAATCATTGTTAATTCCTTACTATCAAAAGAGTGACCAATTGTGGAGAGTTGATTTCTCAAATCCGTAATTCTCATGAAGTAGGATGATATGGTTTCTCCTTGTTTTGTCTTTATCTGATGGAGTTGACTCTTAAGGGTAAGTGCTCTGCTTGTGTTGTTAATTTCATACATATCTTTTAGTGCATTAAACATCTCATATGCGGTTTCCAACTTTATGATTATCGGCACTATATGATCTTTAACTCCGTCTACTAACAACTTCATTGCCTTGGTATTGTCCTTATCCCATTTAATTTGTTCATCTTTTTCACTTAGTTCAGTCTTGAGTTTTTCCAATGTGGATGTTAAATCATGCTCTTTTAATGTGAGCATCATTCGTAATTTCCATGCCACATAGTTTGACACTCCTTCAAGACGATCTTCTAACCTCATTCCATTCACCATTTTGAATGTAGTAAGTTAATATATATATATATATAATGAGTCTTTATATATAAATCTGATCTGGATCCTTTTATGCCTGCTCTGATACCATGTTAAAACTGAGATCAGATATTTATATACTTATTTATGTATAGTGAATGACTTGATGTTGAACAAAATCTAATAATGCTGTGAACAAATATCAATTTATTTAATGTTAATTATATGCTGCAGACATTAACCAAGGACTGATGTATGCTATGTCGCGGTTCTTGTCTGTTTAGCATATACAGCAGTCACATATATATGAGAGGGAGCCGCCCATTGTGGAGGCATCTCCACAATGGACGTGACTCCTCATGGAGTCACGTCTATTGTGGAGGTGTCTCCACAATGATCGGCTCTCCATTGTGGATGACCGCAGACTTAAAACATTGCTCAACCCGTTATTTTAGCAGGCTTATGTCGATTCACATTTTCTCATTAATATAATACTAAATTATTATTATTATTATTATTATATATGAGTATATTAATTGTGTTTTATCCGACAGAAGCTATAAACATTAACAGGAATCAATAAACAAGGGATTTTACACATTATCAGTTTTGACCCTCTTTTAGAAACACTTTATGATGTTGGCCACCCTTTAAAAAAAACATAAGTTGTCTTTTAATTTCCTGTCTAAAGTGACCTTTTAATTTAACTTTACTTTCAGCCTTCGGAAGTCACAATTATTTCTTTGTAACAATTCCTTTTTTAAATAATTAAATATAGGCTGTCTTCTAATTTTCTAATCCATGACAACTCAAATATTTAATCATTTAATTATTTTCCACAAAACCACCAAAGTTACAGAAAATAATAAAATGGACCAAATATGTATTCTGACTACACCAACATCAACTTCAGAAAATGAAGTAAAATGACCTTAAGGCATGTCTAATACAAGCTCTGAGTCTGATCAGATAACAGCAGCAACAAATTATCTCCTTTTTCCCATGCCAATCCGAGACCTTTAATGCAGCAATTAAGACAAGAACTAGTGACAAAAACAACTCTCCAAAGTGACTCTGAATAGAGGTTAAGCTGTACCAACAGCAAATTAATGCTCAAAGGGAACAACCAGAAAATAACCTGCTGTAGCAAAACTGGGCATACCACATAGGGCAATTAGCTTCAAAAGTGCTTTGTTCTACTCTCCTCTTCCCACAAACTTGACTAAACTCAGCTCCAATCTCTTCTTCACACCTAAATGCCTCCTTAGAAGGATTGATAACCACCAAGAGTGCCCAAATTAATTAGTAATGAGAGGTCAAACCATAAAGAACAGTGCAGCCAACTGAAGATGGCAACTAAGCTCAGGAAATTTCAAAGCTTCACCAAAAATCCTTAAGTTTGTCTTAGAAAAAGCACCTGGTACAGAGAGATCACTAGGAACGATACTCAGAAAAAGATCAGCAAATAAACCTAGCCGAGTCAAAAGGCGGATATTGGTTATTCCTGACTAGCTATACGGAAAGACCCAAAAACCTCTGCTATCATGCCTTCTCAAAATTTGACTCCAACTATTTGAAATCACAACCGAAACTGAAGGAAATACTGGCAATCAAAAAACTATGAAGATCTTCATCTTCTCCAAAAAAATGCAAATCAAACTCTAAAAAATCACCAATCAGCAATCACCTAGGAGGATCTTTCACCCGTGCTGATGAAATTCTCCATGAAGGGTTTCATCTTTATAAAGTTCTCAAAGAAAACTAGGAGCATATCCTTCCCCAAATTTTCACACATACAGGAAATGAACTCAAAATAACCTTTTATATTTCACAAACTCCAATGCACCATTATGGAGAATAAAATATTAATTTATTAGATTCCCTTATGTCTTCCAAATTTCCATGCCTAAAACAAGCATTGCACCTTATTTTTACTAAAATTTTCATTTACTCTTTCCTTAGACACCATCTCCAAAGTCACCTTGAAATATTAAATATATGCTTAAGTGAAACATTAGTAGACTACTATATTATAAGCATTTATTTAAAATCACCCACTCGATTTATAGAAACGAAAATAGAGCATCAGATATCAAATCTGAATGTGTTGGGATGTCACTGAAGATGAGGAGACATGACCGATCGAAATGGTGGCTTACTATAAATAGACATGCACTCCAAGAAATGTGGAGCTCAAACTAGGTGACCAAAAACACTTTTGAAAGCGTTACCACAAAACACACAAAAAACTGAGCTCAAAGCCAACCATCAAAATGTCAAAGGAATAGAACTTAACCGACTCCCAAAACCATGGAATTCCCTAGCCAACCACATTAGCCTACGGGAACCAACGGGATAGGTTAACACTCACCAACTATCTAGGCCTAGAGAGGGCCATTACAGTCCTCCCTCCCCAGAATTGCTTGTCCCCAAGCAATTTCAGCTCTATACGGTGCAAATTTGTTCAATCTCCTAGGTACCTCCTCAACCAGCAAGTTCTTCCACATCGTTAAATACTCTCTAATAGTCCTCCTTAGAGTATGCTCCCTAATATCATTGATAGCTTCCGAAATAAGAATAAGTTGCCCTTCCATGTCCAATAGTGGCAACTCGAAAGGAACTACATTTATGTCCCAACGCCTTCTTGAGGCGAGATACATTAAAAACATTGTGCACCTTGCTACTTGCCAATAGCTCCAACCCATAAACCACTTCTTCAATCCTTCTAGAGATCTTGAATAGACCATAAAACTGTGGCTTCAACTTTTCCAATCCTCTCTTGTTGAGAGTGGACTGCCTGTAGGGCTGCAGTCTCAGATAAACAATGTCACCAACCTCAAATGCTCGCTTAGTGTGATGCTAATCTACATATAGCTTCTACTGATTTTGGGGTTGCTGAAAGTTTTCTTTCAAGGATTTCATGAGATCCTAACTCTGTTGTATAAATCCTTTCCATTTGACAGCCTATCATCTCCATAAAACAAGTCCATAAAGCAAGGGGGTTCATAACCATAAAGACCCATGAATGGTGACATCTTAATCAACATGTGGTATGTTGAATTATAGAAATATCTCACCAATACGTAACCATCTTAACCATGCCTTTTGATACCTTGAAATGTAATTACGGAAATATTCTTCCACCCACTTGTTAACAATCTCAATTTGCCCATCTATCTGTGCAAGATAGTTGGTACCAAGAGTAAGTTATGTCCCACTCAACCTGAAAAGTTCTTGCCAAAACAAGCTCAAGAACTTGTTGTCCCAATAATTGATTATGTTCCTAGGTAACCCATGATGTTTGGAAACCTCTCTGAAAAACAAATCTACCACTTGTGCTATTGTAAGCATTACTAAAATAGAAAAGTAGGCAAATTTAGTTAATCCATCTACCACAACGTAGATGCAATCCTTAACTTGCACCTTAGGTAACCCTGTGATAAAGTCCATCAAAATACTTTCCCATTTTGACTGAGAATTGGTAGGGGCTGCAATAAATTAGCAAGATAAGTATGTTCATGTTTATTTTGCTAACATATAGGACACTCCTAAACATACCTAAAGACTTCGTTCTTAAGTCCTATCGATGCATACGTCTCCCAGATCTACCTATATGTCTGGAAAAAATCCAAGTGACCAGCCATAGGAGCATCATGGAAAGATCTCATAACTATCATCTTAGACGATGAAGTGGGTACCAAATTAATTCTACCTTTGAGCTCATTGATTATAGTATACCCATCATCTTGTGTAGTACTCTCAATGATACTAGAGGCCCAAGAGTTGCTGAAATTAGCTCTTTCCAATCTGCTGTAATTTCCACCAAAGGGCATAATTGTGGTCTTCTAGATAAAGCATCAACCACTATGTTCCTCTGTCCCTTTGACATATACAGCGTCAAAATTGTAAGCTTGGATTTTACTTAACCATTTTTGTTGTCTGTCATTTGAATCTTGCTGATAAAAGAAGTACTTGATGCTGTTGTGGCCAATTTTGATAGTGAACTTACCTCCCACAAGATATGGTCTGAACTTGACCAAGACATAAATAATGTCCAACATCTCATTATCATAAATGGAATAACTCCTCTCAGCACCCATCAACTTCCTGCTATCAAATGTGGTAGGATGCTTATCCTGCATCAAAATGGCACCTATCCCTCTCTAGAAGCATCACACTCAAGTTCAGAAGGCTTGGAAAAATTGGGAATAGCCAGAAGTGGGCCTGACTCATGATCTGCTTAAACTGATCAAAGCATCGTTATGCTGCTTTAGACCAAAAAATGGCCCCATTTTTTGTCAAATCAATGACTGGGCCAGCCACCTATGAAAGTACCTTAACAAACCTCCTATAGAACCCACACAAACAGGAAAAGACACAAAAGATGTGAAAGACAAGTAGGCGGAGGCCAATCAACAAATGCTCTTATTTTCCCTGGATCCACACACACACACCCTTGGAGTATGATACAAATTCACACTTTGATTCCTTGGCAAACAATGACTCTGTCTCAAGGATGCTTAGCACTTCTTCTAAGTGCCTCATGTGCTCTTCCCATGTCTTGCTAAATACCAAGATATCATCAAAGAATATGAGAACAATCTTACAGAGCTGATTGTTAACACCTTGTTCATGCAAGACTGGTGCATTGGTTAAGCCAAAGGGCATAACTAGGAACTCATGGTACATTGGTTTGATTGTTCATGGACATATTTCCTCCATCCAGTGCTCTCCAAAGTGGTAGATGATCTTGGCGTAATACAAAGTGCAAAGAAAGAATTAATGTCTCCTCCACCTATGTTTAAGCCATGTGTTGTAGAAAAAGGTGTTGAGGCAGATTCCCACTCCATAAAATGCATGTAACCTTCATAGCCACATGTAATCTGTCTTCTTTCTCTCCCAATGCAAACTGCCACTTGTCTCAGCTTGCCGTAAGTCACTAAATGCTAAAAATAGGCCAAAAACCAATTTGGGAACCAAAATCTATGACCAAGGAAAAATATTGCCTTGCATGAAGTGTATGTAACTCCCTGTGTGTATTGTTCACTAATTTCTTTCACTCCAAATGCACTGTACCACTTGTCTGGCTTGGCATGACCACTAAATGTCAAGAACGGGCTAAAAGGAAATCCCGTGCCAAAGTTGGATATAAAATTAATATTAAATATATTTGGTGTTTAAATAATATTCCAGTATAAACCAAATCACCAAGTTTTTTAATATTTCTAAAACTGTCAATTGCTCCTGATTTGCTATTCTAGGACTACCGACTTGCTATTTTTAGTAAATGGTTATTTTTTTAAAAATAACTTGAAAATGGGACATGACACTATTACTTTAGCATCTGTAGAATTAGAACTTGTTTCAACCCCAGTTCTTTCCTTTTTTGCCTTACCCTCAATAATCGAGTCAAGAGCTTGTTTTGCCTAAAATGTGACATTTGTAGGGCAGCCTAGGCAAATGTTGGTGTTATTTCCCGCTTCTTTTACCAAAGGTCATTTGAAGCAATCCACCATTGATTTCAATTTGACACCAATTGCATTTAATCTTCATGCTACCTGCAATTAGTGTGCATTGTGTCCACGCAAAGTCTTCTTGACATAGCATTATGATCGAATCTGCAAAATCATTTTAATTCAATCCAGTTTTCCATCAAATGCCATAAGAATGTTTGAAAGCATGAATACTTTTTTGGGGAAAATTTGCAAATTTCTTTTAAAAGCAAGAATACTTGTTATGAACTTTACTTATCTTAGACAGTGAAGTCATAGAGACTTCAGTTATCTTTCAAAATGTATTTAATAGAAACGATAAAAATTTGTAGAGTGGGATAAGGTCAAGTGGTACAGCTGGGGGGTTTTGAAAGCGGAGCCCCAAGAGAGATGATATAGAGTTGACATCGGGTAAAATGCAGTAATCAAGGATTTCATAGAGGATCCAAGGAGAAATAATAAGTCATGAAATCCCAAGGTAATCTGGGCTTTCATAGCAGATCTCCGGGTTCAAATGCCAAGAAGAGATAATAGGGTATTGAAATTGAGTGAAGTACAGAATTCGAGACTTTCAAATCGGGGCCCCGGGTTCAAACATCCATATATGATGATAAAGTGTTGAAATTTAGTAAAATGTAACATTTGGGGATCTCATAGGATAGCCCAGGAGAAGATAAAAGTGTTGGAATTTGATAAAATGGCATTCCAGGAATTTTTAAAGCAGACCACCAGAGTTAAAAGTAAGAGATGATAAAGTGCTGAAATTAGGTGAAATAAAGCATACAGGAATTGCAGAATGTAGATTTCATAGCGTACCTCAATGTTCAGATTCTCATAAGAGATAATGAAGAGTTGAATTAGGTGAAGTACAACATACTAGGATTTCATAGTGTATCTCCACGTTCAAATCCTCGTAGGAGATGATAAAAGCGTCAAAAATGAATTTTATGAGGCATCCAAGGACACATGGTGGATGCTCGGATTAAAATCCAAGGACCAAATAATAAATTGCTTAACTTATGGATGAGGACAGGGTGCAAGTTCCGGGTGACTATTACGGAAAATAAAATCCGTCTCAACCATCACATCCAAGCTAGAAATCGTCCAACGAGCAAAAAATTTCAAACATTACAAAACAACGAGAATCCTTTAAATTCAAAACACCAAAGCTAAAGGTTACCACATAAGAAAAGTTTAAAAGCATTACAAACAGCAAGAATTATAAATATTCAAAACATCAAAGCTAAAGGTTATCTCACAAGGAAAAACAAATCAAACATCACACAACATTGAGAACTCTGCAAGATCAAAATTAAATATCCATACCCGCCGCTCATGTCGGACAGCATTGTCAACAACAAAATTGTCTGTCTGTTCTCTGAGAATCGTGGATGCAGTGATTGCCTGCGCATTGCCGCTGCCAAACATCCAAACAATACGCACCCCAGCAGAAACAGCAATAATGGCGGCAGGAACTACCAGGTCCCCGGAGCACTCGCTACAAATCCATACCGCTATTCCTGCACTAAACACATACAAAAATCCCAATACATAAACCACAGCTCGCACATACTTCAGTCTGGAGATCGCCATTTCCATACCAGCCATTTGCAAAGAATTATCACCCCATAATAGCGAATAATTAGATGCTACCAATATTGTAGAAAAAATTGGGACAAATGAGCAGTAATTTCTGAGTTTCCTCCAGTTGTTAGCAATGAGCCGTTTCTTGGAGAGAAGGAACAAATAAATTTTTAAAGAAGAGAAGGGCATAAATTTGTTGATGATTCCAAACTTGCTGCGTGACATTACACTAGAAAGAGGCGACGCGTTCCTGTTTTCATGTGGAATCGCGGAATTTTTTCTTTCCTGTCAACTTTTCTGGGGCTGGCGAATTCATTGGGTGATTTTTTTAGATGAAATAAATTCCTTGGTTGCTTTGAATCAAAAGTAGTTACTGAAATTCTATCTGCCCTCCGATTTCTGGTACGGTTTTCAAATCGGCCGGCTACTGCAAATGTCAAAAAAAAAAAGGCAGTAGTAAAATGAATCACGTTACATATGCCGCTGACGCCAATACTTAAATAGATTCTTCCCTTGTTTTCACTTGATTAAATAGATTCTTCCCTTGTTTACACTTACCGTGGATTTATAGCGAAAACATTTTCCTCCACTAGAGCACAGAGGAAAAGTGTTCTCAAATTTTCCTTAATCCACGGATAACAATACCACTATCTTACGATTATTCAGTAGGTGAATTGTCTAATGACTCCACTTTATTTGAGTCTTTTTTAAATATGAATTACTTTAATTTTTAGTTGTTTTAGATATTATTGTTATGTAATTTGTACTTTTATCATTTTGGTTATGACTTTGTGTGGGAGCTTTGTTTTCTTAAATGACTTTTTCTTGTTTTAGCGTCTAGGAAAACATTTCAATTTTTTTCTCTATGTTTTTAAGTTAAAAATTAGCAAATAATATTCAAAACAAGTTATTTTATTTTTCTCTTATTCTTATTTCTATTTTTGGGGGGGCTTTTGGAAATTCAGAATATTTTTAGTATCATCTATCTATAAATGATTTTCTCTTGTGATTTGTTAATCAAACATTTTGTTAAACAATTTAATCAATCTATTAAATGATTTTTTCTCCAGGGATAGTTGTCAGCCCTCTTCCCAAATAGTTTTCATTTTTGGGTTATAGAAAGCATTTCAATTTTTTTCTCCTTGTTTTTAAATTAAAAATTAGCAAACAATACTCAGAAATAACAAGTTAGTATGTATAGCTGCACTAAATGCATTCTATCAAATGTTTTATGTGCTTTCTGAATGCTACAAAGATTTTGTCAAACTTTTACTTGCTGCTACATACTTCATTTTCTTGAAAATTCTTAACACTTCTCAATGCCCTTTAATCCATGCCTTCTTTTTTCTTTGTTAGCCTTTAGTGTTTTTGATTAAGGTAAAAGCAGGTTTTGAAGGGACCCCGAAACCCTTTACAAATCTAGGACGAAAGATAAGTCTATTGAAGTTCCATTAGTACAACAATCCAGCCAAAAGCAAAGGACCAGACCCCACAAGAGCACACAAACGATAAAACATTACGAGCACCCACAACAAAACAGTCCATCCAAAAGGAGGAGGGACACCAAGACCAAAACGCCAGGCCTAAAACCCCTTTTTATGAGATCGCAGGGTCATATCGAAAGAAGAGGAGGATTTCTTTGAATTTTTTCCTTTGACAGTAATCCAACCATCTTCGACTTTCGCAGCCTTCTTCTGCTAGCAAACCGAATCCAAAGAAATAGCCCCCAACAAAGAATCTAAAAAACTCCCAGCAAGAGGGGCAGTGACAACATTACCCACAGCAGAAATCATACCAGCAGAAGTGGCAAGAAAAATAATCTCAGGAGCAGGACTTGCTAGACTTCCAGCAAGAGGAGTGACAGCACCAGAATCCTCACCAGCAGGACTGGCAGGAACAACATCCACTGATCCACCAGCAGAGCTGGCAGGAACCACAGAACCACCAGCACAAGGAGAGACAAATCCCTACAAAGGCACAGTAGGGCTGGCAGGAACTCTAACCACAGAGCCACCAATAGGGGACCTAGGAATATCTGAATCCAACAAGGATTCAGGAGAGCTTTTGAGAACTGTATAATGTTCAATGGAGGCATCCTTCCACCAAGTATGAGGGCCTTTCTTCACTTGTTAGCCTTTAGTGTTAATTATATTTATGTTTGTTTATTAATATTTAATTAGTTTAGTTTGGCTCTTTTTAATTTTAGTTTGGTCTTTTAAATTGATTTAGTTTTTAGTTTTTTTAATTATTTTAGTTTATTTTTTAAAATTAGTTTAGTTTTAGTTTTTTTAATTAGTTTAGTTTTAATTTTTATAATTATTAAGTCTAATATAATGATGTTGTTTGAGTTTTGTTATTTGAGTGTGAATTTTCTAGTTTTAACATTAGCTTTTTCAAGGGACCGAAGAGTCTTGATTTAGTAATGTGACCTTGGCTTTGGTTTTTTTTAATAAGTGGATTTTTTTTAATGGAATTTAATGAAATGATTGCATTATTTATGTCATTTAAAAAGTGTAGGTATGTGTTATTATCAATATTTTTATAAATTCATAGACATAGATTTTGTGTATTTATGGTTGGTTGTCTGATTTAATAATAGGGGTGAGTATGTTATTCAACTAGCAACAATGAGTGTTATTTGGGGGTTGTTTTCCTTTATTAATTTGTCAAGAGACCAAATCATTAACCTTTTATGGGTTTTAGTAAGGATTTAAAAGAAGATTTTGAATGATTATTATTGTTTTCATGGTTGAATAGGTGCAATGATTTGTGTTTATATTTTATCGAGGATTTTTAATCAAGACTATATTTGCTTGTTGGTAGGAGATTTTTATTTTCCAACATGCTTCTCAAAGCTTTCTCAATCGTTTGTACTACCACTCTGGTTGTTTCTTTATTGAAACAGCAAGATGGCCTTCATAAAAAATTTGCAAGAGAAAATCTTAATATAAGATTGGGAGCAAAAACAAATCAGGGTAGATGTGCAGTGCATCATTCTGCTTCTAATGTCAAAGCTATGGAAAATGTCAACCAGGCTAATCTGTAACTATTTTATTTGGTTGTCAATTAATAAAATTCCATTAATAATGTATTTGCCAAATAAGAAAGAAATCAGCGAATGAGATTTTGTAGTTGAAAGATATTCTATAGTTAGCCAATTTAGAAATTTCCTTTTATAATATGACTGTTGCACCATAACTATTCATTTTCAATATAAAAAACTGATTTTTAGTGCAGAACATTTCCCCACAAACTCAAACATACCAATTCTTTTCAATACAAAACTTTGATTTTAACTTTTCTTCGATGTAAAGAATGGCTAACTTTTGCTTGAGTCTATGTCACTTGAAGGGACTTGATGAGATTGAACGAAGTATAGTTAAAGTAATTTTAAAGCCATTTACTGAGGTGCAAAGTCTAACTTATTCAAATCTCGCAGTCGTACTCAAAGTCCCTAGCCAGATGTTTTTAGATCCTTGTGAAGTCACCCTCAATGAAATGTTATTTACATGTATGCACACAGGTATACATACTAGACATAAAAATAAAATAATACTATTTTTTCTGAACTATTTTTGTATTTGTTTTCATTCAAATTTGTGTATTTTTCATTTTAAAATTGTTTTATCTAATACAAATGTGATGATATCTTGTGAAAGAAGACTTACTTTGTTAAGCTTTGTCAATGCCTTCCTATTATTTATGGTGAGGTTCCTATTTTAACATTCTTTTTGTTTTATCTTTTTGATTCCTTATATATGTATTCTAATTGTTACATATGGTTTTAGATTATTCAATCATTTTTTAAAAAAGTTTTAGATTATTATAAAGTTATTTTTTTGCATTTTTAGATTATTATAATGTTGTATTTGACCATTTAGAAATGATTGTTTTTAGTGATATTTTTAATTTTTATTTATAAATTAAAATTTCTATCGGCTCATCATTGCACGTACAAAAGCATGCAATTGCTAGTTTTTAGTTATTTTTGATATTATTGGTATGTAATTTGTACTTTTATCATTTTGGTTATGAAACAATTAATTAAAAAGGAAGATTGATAATACTAGTATACAGACAACACACTAACATTTGTAGAGTCCAAAATATTACATTTAATCATCTTAGACATTTCTACATTTTGAAAACTCTATATGGTCTTTCAAATATTTTGCGGGACTCAAATACTATTGAGAAAGTTCTACAACTTCTAGAAAGCGAGTTTACAAAGGTGTTGATGGTGCCACCATTTCCCAAATATCATATGTTAAAGATATATTAAAAATGTAGAGATATAAAAAAAGAATCCACAATCATATAAAAGTCAACAACGTCAAAAATATATGTATGTCACAACCCTAATTACAAATTAAATATTTATTTTTAAAAATATCAATTAATTATTTATAAAAAAAATAATTTATAAATTAAATTAAGCAGACTTAGCTTATTGTTTTTTCTTTGTTGTGAATAAAATCATAATTCAATATCTTATCTTGCATGTTAAAATCTTGGTTCCAAATTTCACTATAGATAGAGGCCCAAAAGGAGGATTGTAGAGCTCTATGTATTGAGGATGGCAAAGCTCTATGGATTGAAGATGGTTATATGTACGATGGCCTAGGGCATCTATGCCCTACCTATTTTTCCCACTAAGATCCTATGTCTATGGGATTTTGTGAGGGGTTGTTGTTGGGTGTGTGCAGGGACTTGAAGCCCTATTTTCTTTTCTTTGGTCTTTGTTAATGGCTCTCTCTGAGTTGTTCTTGTGTCTGTGTATTTGTTGGGAGGTATGTTTTAGAGGATACATGGAGCTTAGGGAGGCATACATTTTTGGTGGAGTGTGAACTCTCTTTGTTTGTGGTGTGCATGAGGGTTTTTCATGGCTAAAAGAAGCAATCTCAATGGAGGGTCAAGCATGACATATAAAGATGGTGGAGGTTCAAGCACGACTTATAAAGATTCCATGATCATGAGTGGTTCATCCTTGTGTATGCACGAGAATCTTGTCTTTGGCACAATTATTATGGACTTAGTCTGGGGGTTTCATACCTACGAAGGTTAATGGATGTTTTGCTAAGAGTGATAATAAACCAATCTTTATGATTCCTCTAGATTCTATTGAGGAGGATATTGATTATTTAACTAACCATGCTTTGATATATAAGTTCATGGGGATTTAAGTATCATTTCCCTTCTTGGATTCATGGGCACATCGCACTTGGAATCCAGAGGGGGAAATGGAAGTGATATTGGCTACCAATAGGCTATTTCTTGATGGTCTTTTCATACATGTCAGATAGACATAGGGGCTTTGAAGGGCATCCTTATTTTTATAATCAAGTAAGTTTATTCATCATGTCATGACATGTTGGTTTCAATCCTATTAAAGATTTTCCTTCACAGGTCTTAGTTTGGGTGAGGCTTCCATGGTTCCCATTGGAATTCTAAAGAGATGATTTCTTCAACTTGGTTTCTACTCATCTTGGCAAGTCATTTGGCCCTTCAAGTCAAACCATGGAGAAAATGATAATCACATATGATTGTGTCTATGTTGAGATTGATCTAAATAAGCCTTTTTCTTATTTGGTGGAAATTCGGCTTGGATTCGACTCTTGGGTTCAACAATTAGATTATGAAACTTTACCTTTTTCGTTGTCGCATTTGTCGTGAAAATGGTTTTTTTTAGCGAATGTGTCTAAAATCTAGTTCCATGCAAGGATAGCCAATAATGGGCCCTCCCACCTAAATCATCCAGGCAAGAAAAAGGATAAGCCCCTATGGTGGAGGGCAAACAGGGGTTTATTCCAACCAAAACAAGAGGGAGGGGTAGAGAGAAAAAGAGAACTCTTAAGGAGAGGCAAACTAATGAGGTTTTCAATAAGTTTGATATCCTTGAAGATTTGGGATAGTGTGATGACACTATGACAGGCATTCCTATTAGTTCAGATGCTCAAGGTATGATTCAAATGAATGAGGAGAAATATTTTAGTTTGTAGGTTGGAACTCAAGATGTAGATCTTGAGGCTTGTACGGACATAGATATTCCCATGGTGACTACATGTCTTCTAGCAAGGAATGGAAGTAAAGAAATAAGTACAGGTTCATGCCTTCCTAGTAAAAGGTCTAATCAAGAAAAGAAATCCTTAAATGTAAGTAAAAGTAAGGGGGTTCAGTTGATATTAGGACTTTAACAAATAACTATCAGGAAGATTTCTCTAGAAAGCCCCCCCCCACCCCCCCAACAACTAAGGGGAGGAAGAAAGATCACAAAAAGGTGAAATTAATTGGTGAGGCACTAGTTGAATTTGGCTCTACAAAGACCATTGATTCTCACTTCTCTCCTTCTCAAAAATGATTGTGATATCTTGGAATGTTTGGGGGTTGAATAGCATCTCTAGACAAAAGGCTATTCAATAGTTGATTGTTCTTCATTCTCTGAATGTGGTGTTTATTTATGATGCAGGAGCATCCTAGGGTAGTTGGTAATCCTGCATGTTGGTGTGTTGGAGTGTTTCTGTGTTACTCAGTTGCAGCTTTGACTGAGGGGCTCGGTCATTGAAGGGAATCCAGTAAACTTTTGGTGCTCGGCAGAACTTGTGCTCGATGTTTCTTGTGGTGCTCGGTCGATGTGCTTTCTCAATGATGCTTGGTTGGCTCGGTTGTTTTACTGATGCTCGGTAGTTTGGCTTACCGACAGGAATTCTTGGAGATTTGGTGGGTCGACTTGATGTATTTAATGCTGGTAGATTATGTTGTATTCTTTGATGTAGAGGCCGACATGGAGAATTAATTGTTTGTAAGGCTATTTGAGAGCCGACTTGTATTGCATTTAATATTTGTTTGTTTAGGAGCCGACTTGAGCTTAGGAGTTAATTATTTCTTCCAACTGACTTGTGGTTGAAGAAATGTATTTAAGGAAGGTTTGGGTAGTTTTTTGAGGAGGGGGAGTCATGAGATAGTAATTAGATCCTACGAGATCTTGCAGATTAGATTGTTTATCTGATATTTGTAATAGAAGAGCTAGTGGTTTGCATGCTTAGAGACAAGGAGATTGCTTGGTGGCCTGTGAGCTCAAGTTTAGATCTGCCTTTGTGTTTTTACTAGTTGCTAATGTATTACAAAGTTGGACTAGCTAGAGGATAATTGAATTTTGTTTGTATCTGGCCATAACCCAGAAGGACTTACAGCCAAGCATGTTGAATGAAATTCTATTTGAGCATTCTCTTATTGTGTTTCTGTTGTATTGTTGTTGGTAGTGTAGATTTGGACTGTCCATTTTGGGATTTTCTGTGTTGCACTGCGTCAATTTAGGAGTCTAAGTTATCAATGGATGGTATACTAAATATGGCCTCTAAAATATGGGCTCAAGGTTATTTTTAGTACATTGGAGCTCAAGGAAACTTAGGGGGTTTGACTTTTCTTTGGGACCCTCGTAATATTGTGCCTCTTTGGTGGATTTCTGGCAAGTCTTCAATTTCTATGGTGGTTGTCAGTTGTGAATATGGTGAAAACATCCTCCTCTCTAATACGTATGCTCTAATGGATTTTAATGGAAAATTTGGGTGATGGTCTCATATTAGATGTGTTTGTTCTCTTTCCCCTTTGCACCCATGAATTATTGTAGGGGGTTTCAATGTAATTTCACATAGATGAAAAAAGGGGCAAAAATTCTAGACCTTATCCTTCTACAAGGATGCTAATAGATAATATTCAATTTTTGAGGTTAGTAAATGTCAAACCTTCTAATGGTTTGTTTACTTGGAATACTAGGAGATATGGAGAAGAAGACATAGTAAAGAGATTCAATAGATTTTTGGTGTCCTACTACTGTGTTGGAGATTACTAAATAATTAGCTTTGATATTTTAGATTGGAAAGGTTTTGATAATTGGTCAATTAAGTTTGTCACCACTCCCTTTTGAGTTTCCAAAAACCTATCTTTCAAGTTTCAACTTATGTGGCTTCATGATCCTTCTCTTCATGACTTCATGTTGAGGTGGTGGTAGGAAGGAAAACTAACATATGATACTGCAATGTACTCATTTTTCAAGCAACTTCAATATGTCAAATATAAGATTAAAATATGGAACAGGTTGTGCTTTGGCAACATCTTCTCAACAAAATTATAGGCACAATCTTCTATTGATGTGATTACTAGTCAAATAGGATATCAAGGCATTTTAGAAGAATTTAATAGAGTGGAATCTATGGTTGTGAGAGAATTGGAGGAGTGGGAACTTTTTGAGGAGATTTACTCAAACTAGAAGGCTAGAGTGGATAGGTTGCAAGAAGGTGCAAGGAACATGTAGTTCTTTCACAACTTTGTTAAGGATATACGAGATGGTAATGGTATCACTTCCCTTATTTCCTAGGGGGCATTCCTCTCTCATCTACTAGGGAGATTACTCAAGAGGCTATTAGATTTTTTGGGGCCTTTTTCATTGAAGACTCTTTACTGGCCAATATGGAAGAGTCATTAGTGCTAGAGTACATTCTCATTATTGTCCATGCTAAAATGAATGAGAATATTTGTATGCATGTTTCCTTGGAGGAGGTTAAAGGGGTGGTGTTTGGAATGAAGAAGGGTAAATATCCTAGACCGGGTGGATTTCCTATTGAATTCTACCAACAGTTTTGGGAGACAATCAAGTTGGACCTCTTGGAGGTGGTGTAGGAATCTTATAGAAACAAGAAGATGCTAAGGGCTATGAATGCTACCTTCCTTTCCGTTATTCCTAAGAAGGAGAGAGCTAACTCTTTCATCTCATTTCTCTATGTAATGTGGTATATACAACTATTACCAAATTGATTTCTAAAAGACTCAAAGTGTGTTTACCCAATTTGATTTCTAAAGAGTAGGGAGGTTTTGTAGTTGGAAAATAAATTCTTAATGGGGTTGTCATAGATTTTGAAGCTATACATTCTATGATAACTATATAGTCCTAAAAAGTTAGAACCCATTAATTTGGAAGCTCTAGTACAAATTTGGCCCTAATTTAGTGATCTCTTTGATTGTGGATGCATTTATTCTTGATTTCCATGCTTCTATGTTCATCTTTCCTCCAAAATTCCAAGATCTTCTTGAACCCCACACATTTTACCTTGAAACTAGACCTTTTAGGTATAGGTCACACTTGGGGAGACCCATATCGGTATAGGGCACACTTGAGGTGACCTATACCCTAGGGGTCTACTTTTGGTGAATTTTAGGGCCTAGTGCAAAGTACTTTCTTTTCCCTCCTTATGAAGTCGGCCCTTGCAAATTTGAACACCAAAATCACTATAAAAGGAGGATTCTTCCTCTCATTTTGAGATCTATTATCCATAACAAGAGAAATCATCCATTATTGTGTAAGATTTCTAGGTACAAGTGTTCAAGTCCAAGGTGCATTCAAGGTAAGGTTTTGGCTCCAATATTTGAAGACTTCTTTCCTTCCATTCCAAGGCATATCTTCTATTGATTGTGTGAACTCCTTCTCCATGATGGATTAGTAGAGAATTTCCCAATTGAGTAAGAAGATTTTCATTATTCTTTCCTCTCCTTCTCCATTCAAGCATGCATACATCCATGATCTATGATTTGGTCAAGTATTGATCTATTACATAAGTGAAGACATCCTACATCCTAGATTCAAGAATTCTACATTCAAGTAAGAAAGTATACATCTTTGTGGATATAACAGATCTGAATCCATCCACAAGGGTTTGACAAGCAAGGTATATTCATATTTATCTTATTTTACATTCTTTACTTACTTTATTTCAAGGTTAATTCCTAAATAGGAGCTTGAACCAAGCAAGCCACTTTCTCTCAACAATTTCTCCTTTCCTTGTGTGGAGGAGGAAATTCGTGGAATTCTAGATTTGGAAAAGTAGATCTAAAGATACTGTATTGATCATAGTTTTGAGACCTCATAATTTTTTATTTCTAGGTATAGGTCACCTCAAGTTTGACCTATACTAATATAGGTCACCTCATGTTTGAAATGTTCCTCTAGCCTCCAAATTTTTAGGGTTTGCACATTAAATCATCAAGGTCTTAGATCTAGATCTATTCTAGGTTCTTACACAATCTACATTACATTTTTAGATCTAAACTTTTATTCTCTACTAGCCCTCAAGGTGAGTTCATATTCTTTCTCTCTCTTCCATAGCACTCACTTTGATACCCTAGATCTGATAACTTGTTGTTTATCATTGCATGAGTGTATACTTTACTTTCCTTGCATATACATCTACATTACGTCTACATTACATCTATATACATTAGACAAAAAAATCCCCACAAAGGGATCCTAGAATTAACACTTTCTCTTAGGTGTAGATCTTGCATTAGAACCCCTACATCTACTTAGATTTTGCTAATCTAATTTTCACCTAAAAGGGGGCTACATTTTGGGATCCCTTGCCACTTTTCCAATGTATAGTGGTAAAGTGGTTGTCTACCATTGACTACTATTTTCAACCTTACATTTTGGTGAACCTAACACTTTTATGCTTAATCCTTTTGATTGTATAGTTAGATTTCATTTGCATTATCTTTACATCATCATGTGTGTAGATTTCCCTTCACCTTACATTTTGGTGAACCCGATGCTTTTATGCTTAATCCTTTTGATTGGATAGTTAGATTTCCTTTACATTATCTTTACATCATTGTATATGTAGCTTCACCTTCACCTTATATCTTAATGAACCCAATGCTTTTATGATTAATCCTTTTGATTTGATAGTTAGACTATGGTGAGACCTTTTCTCTAGTAGCAAGACTTGAAGGGGTAAGAATATTAGTTTCTTATGCAACTTACAAAAGGTTTAAGGTTTTCCAAATGGATGTTAAATATTCTTTTCTAAATGGAATTCTTGGAGAAGATGTATACATAGAACAACTAGATGGGTTTGCATTAAAAAAGAACAAAGATGTGGTGTAAAAGCTACAAAAGGCACTGTATGGACTGGAACATGCACCTAGACCATGGTATGAAAGGCTACACTCTTATCTTGTTAATATTGGTTTTAAAAGAACAAATGAAGATAACAATGTATGCTTGAAGGTTGAAGGTGACAGGTTAGTATTAGCTTAAGTACTTTTGGATGACATAATATTTGGTGGAAATGATGAAATGAGTTTTGAATGTGTAGAATAGATGAAGAAAGAATTTGAATTGTCAATGATTGGAGAAATTAAGTTCTTCATTGGATTGCAAATTTCACGGCTAAAGAATGGTATTTATGTTATCCAGTCTAAGTATATAAAGAAAGTTGTCAAAACCTTTGGAATGGAAGACTCCAAGCCAGTTGGAACCCCCATGATCTCCAGATGAAAGTTTTCTAAGGAAGATGAGTCAAATGAAGTGGATGTAACCCTATACATATCTATGATAGGAAAGTTGTAATATGTTGTTCATAGTAGACCAAATATTTCTCAAGCAGCTGGGATAGTGGCTAGATTTCAAGAAAATCCTAAGGAATCCCATATGATGGTGGTGAAGAGAATATTTAGGTACTTGTAAGGGATTGAAAACTATGGTTTATGTTATGCACATAAAGGTGATTTCTCTTTGAGTGTGTTTACTAATGAGGATTGGGTAGGAAACATCAATGATAGAAAAAGTACAAGTGAAGGAGCTCTCTTCTTGGGAGGAAGACTTGTATCATGGATAAGCAAAACTACAAATTGCATTTTTTAATCTACTACAAAATTTGAGTATGTGGTAGATGCTATCAACTATGCACATATTGCATGGATGAAGAAGATCCTAGAAGGAATCAAAGAGAAGGTAACTAAACTAGTAACTATTTGCTATGATAATACAATTGCAATTAACATTTCAAAGAATCCAATGATGCATTCTAAGACAAAACACATTGCAATCAAGTATCATTTTCTGAGAGAGAAAGTGCAGGAGAAATAAGTTAAGTTAGAATATGTACCAACCAAGGAACATATAGAAGATATATTTACTAAGCCTCCACCCAAGGATACTTTTGAGTATCTAAGAGGTAAGCTAGGGGTTATACCCTTGCCTAAACAAAACTAAGATGTTGTTGCAACATTAATCCTATGGATTCATTGAATATTTTTCACCTTGGATTGATGTTAAGGGGACTACTCCTTAGGGGAAGAATTCAGGGGAAAAGAAGATTGTTGTGCAGTAGGAGGTGACCTATGTTGTGATGTGCCTTTAGCATTATTGTCAATGGGGGAGAAGATTGCTAAGAAGATTTAGGGAGATGACAAATGAAAGGAGAAGAAGACAAAGAGTAATCAAGGGAAAAGCATCAGCCAAGGGGGACTAATTGTCATTAAGAAGTTTGTGATTTTGTCATGATTATATTGTGGTGTTTCCATCAATGCCAAAGGGGGAGATTGTTTGCATAAATCATGTAGAGATTTTTTAGTGTTGTGTGGTATAGTTTTGATGACAAGTAGATCATTTATTGTATTGTCATTGATGTCAAATTAGTTTTGTGTTGGTTGGAAGTGTTCCTGATGTTCTACAAAGAATCTAGTATTGCAGAAGGAATTGAAGTGTGTGATTCTTATGGGAGACAAAGATGTCTCTAGATGTTGTATTTTTTATTGTAGAGGTTGAAAACATGAATGGAGAGAGTTATGATCAATTGAAGGTTGATAGAGCATCTAGAAAAATAGACAATGGTAGCTAATGAATGATTTAAGTGTTCTATCAAATTAGTGTGGATTTAGGTGTTGTGGTTCAATCAGAATTATATTAACTAAGATATGAAATTATATCTCAGCCATAAGATGATTGGAGTACTGCGAGGCATAGTTTTAATAACCAGAATATCACTTTGTGCAGGATGGAAAAGTTTTTAGAATAGTTAGTGTTAGATCCTCAACCAGTGATTATGTGATTGATTGCAGAGAATATTTTCATGTTCCAGGTATCATGGTGATATGGTATATTTTGTTTGTAATGATGAGATGATCTCACATTGTTCAAGGCGATTGAATTTATCAATATTTTGGAAGCATGTTGGAAAAGTCAAGGAGTTTGATTGTTCTTGATCAAATCAATGTGCAGATGCATTTTGAGGCCGACATGAATTTGTAAATGCATTTTTATTATTTAGTAATATGTTTTGGTCAACTAGGGTGAAGCACAAAAGATTAAAATTGTAAAATTAAAATGTAATATGTTTTGTTTAAGGCTGTGTTCGACCTAGTGAGTGAAAAAGATATTTATACTCAGATTGATGAATTGTGAAGTTGTAAATCTTAGATGTCATGGTGCAATCAAGAGAAGGGTGAAGATAGCCTACAAGAAGTAGAAGATTGAACTTAATTGGATCTCATGTACCAACAAAGGAGAATTTACATTCTCAGATTATTTTACTTGCTAAATCCTAATAGGTTCTTTAAGAAAATCCCTTTATTGGAATTAGGAGAGATAGGTACTGAGAGGGGAGGGGTGAATCAGTGACTTCTAAAACTTCACTTGTAAAACCTTTCAGATCTATAATTGTATACTATGATAACCGATCAAAATAACTTGAATCTAATTGCATAAATCAATCATCTAGTTAACATTGAGAAAGTAAACAACATGAAATCAATATGACAAACACATAACACAAGTATTTTGGTAACGCAAAAACCCTTGTAAGAAGGTAAAAACTGCGGTGGGGATGACACCCACAAATTCTTCACTACTACAGATAGAAAAGGTTTACCTGTTAAGGCTACAAGTTTTGATCACTTCTGGTGATCTTACCCTGTTAGGAGTAACATATTAGATCAGCTAGATCTACCTAGTTATAGGATTTTAACAACACTAATGAAGTGTCCACTCGGTTAAGATATTTACATAAGACTATTAAGTCTACTCTATTAAGAGATTTTATCAAAAACTCTATTACAATTGTCAGAAAGTAATAGGCAGTTATCTGCTAGTTGACAACTCAATTGTTTGAAATAGATCAATAAGTGCTCATCAAAATATCACCTTATCTGTGATGATTCTCTGCTCTATTCTGCTTGGTAGCCTTCTCTGATTCTGCTCAATCTGATATCCTCTGTACTCTGTTCTACTCGGTAAACTGATTGACTTGAAGTTAGGCAATGTCTTCAAGTGCTCCGTGATTCATATATATTAGTTCACCAACCACACAAAATGATGTGAACATAGAAAATATAGTGTTCTATTTTTGTCTCTTTAGCAAAAATTAGGTTACAAAAATAATCATAACCCTAAGATCTATGGTGCAAAAATTAACCTAGATCAACTATTAGAATAAGATAAACATTACATTTAATGAGTATCTTTTACAATAAATGCTCCTCGATCTTGGAAAACCATTTTATGATCTGTTGTAACCGTTTGCATAGAAGAATGTGCCATTTCAGATTACTATGCCATTTTATGTGATCATTGGTAAACATTGTATAAGCTGCTCGGTGTATACTGCGATGCTCGGTGTATACTATCTGTCGGTGTCAGTGTCACTGGTGCTCAGTAAACTATGTGATGCTCGGTGTAAAGGCTTTACCGACTGCTTTGTCTTACTTCTAGTTACCGACCAACTCAATATAAGTAACCGACCGACCTATTTAATATCCTTTGATACTAATGACAACCTTAAATGCTCAATAGAGATTAACAATCTCCCCCTTTGGCATTAGTATCAAAACTTCGAATGTATACAGACAAAATATTCTTATCTATTCCTTATATCTCCGCCATATACATATTCACAACAAAAAATTTCTAAGTACAAAGTACTCCCCCTCGATGCATGCTCCTGGTAGTATGTACATATACATATCAAAGTATACTTATTTGGCATATACATGTTTTCCCCCTTGTTTATAATAATGCCAAACACAAAAAAATAATCTATACTTACATCTTATCAAAAATGTTTTGATGGGTTTTCTTTACAGACTCCAAGAGGTTGTCCCACTCCTCTTTCAAGTTGGTGAGAGCAATATGCTCAATACCGACTTGTGCATGCATGTCAAAGATGTTTTCTAACACCAAAATATTGGGTGTTGATACAAGTTGTTCAACTTTGACAATATGTGCTTCAAAAATTTTTAGGTATGGAATGAGTTCTATTTGTAACTCTGTAACCTAATTAGTGATGTGTGCTTCTTGTTTCCTTAGATTTGCTATCAGCTGCCGGAGTTCCTGTACTCAGTGATTATGCTTTGTGAAAGCAGTTGGCTCGGTGATAGCTGCTTGTGTACTCAACTTGATTTCTGCTTCTAAACCCTTTATCTTTTCACTGACTTTAGCAGTGAAGGTGTCTATAGTACAAAGCTAGATAAAAAATTGATAGATTATCTGGGTGATAGATTTTACTTTGGTAATGACCTCAGATAATTTTACCTTTTTCAGTGCCACTTCTGTGCTAATCCTTTCTGCCAATTTGTCCTAAATTTTTTATTCTTCCCTTTCTTCTATTCATTTGTCTGCATCTATATCAAGGGCATTGATTGTGTCGATGAGTGTAGCAAGTTGATCTATGATGGGAGTATTCTCATCAATATTTGTCTCTGGTACTATCTGTTGCAAAATATCCCTCACATCATGTAATACCTCTTTTCATTTGTGTTCTTGCCTTAAATTTTCTTGTGTCTCTTTTCTTGAACATAATTCCCCATATCAACTTAGTTCCTCGGGGCTTAGGATTCTTAGGTCACATTCTAGTATAATTATGACTTCATCAATGGTGACCGACCCTTTTGCTTTCTTCTTCTTCTTCTTTTGTGCAAGAGGCGACTTCTTCTCACTAATAACAATAGCTTTTTCTCCACTTTTTGGAGTATCCTTCCCAAGTGACACCGTATATTCTTTCTTCTGCTCCTCGGTAGGTGGTGTGGGAGTCTCGGTTGTAGTGTCAGAGGGGTTCACCTTGGTCAATTTTGTTCCTTCTGGTTCCTTTGTTTCAGTGGACTGTGCCTCTGTTTTGTTAGGCTCATTTGTATCTGCAGGTTGCTCAGGTGCTTGTATCCCTGTTGTATCCTTTTTTTGCTTGGGATGTGAATCGTCGAGTTTTACTTGTGAAAATATTTCAGCTGCCTCTGTAAGTACAAGAAGTTCACCTAGTAGAGATGTGAGCACACTATCAATATCTAGTGCTTCATCTTTATTTGGTGCAATAATCACATCTTCATCATCTGTATCATCAGGATCACCATTTGTGATGTCCTCAATGAGTGCATCATCGTCGGTTTGCTTCTTCAGTTGGATCTCTACACGATCCAGTGCATCCTGTGAAATGCTTATTTCTTCCTTTTGTTCAGTGATATCAATTACCTTAGTAACTGATATACCGGTGTCCTTTATGTTCTTTCCTTTGTTATCATCAATGAAAATACCTTTACCTTTTGAACTGTGTCTCTTCTTAGAGTTTCAAGAATGCTTCTTGTTCAGCTTTCTCTTCTGCTTTCAAAATTGATGTCCATAGTGAATCACATGTGACATCTATATCAGCCACATTCTCATCCATTATCTGCATAGCTCTATTCTTGACTAGAAATCTTGCTTGGTACTTTGTCAAGTATTCACTTACAACATCATAGCTGAAGTGTGAGGCTACATGAAC
The DNA here is from genome assembly GCA_027943335.1 of Chamaecyparis obtusa. Taxonomy (NCBI): domain Eukaryota; kingdom Viridiplantae; phylum Streptophyta; class Pinopsida; order Cupressales; family Cupressaceae; genus Chamaecyparis; species Chamaecyparis obtusa. The sequence goes on from BSBK01003454.1 coordinate 415,241, forward strand.
TAATGATCATTCTCTTTTTATTTTCTTTGTATCTAGTGCAATAGCCCATTTCTCATTTATTTTGTCATCTAGTTCCTTCGGTAATTGACATGCGAATTCCATTGGTACTCTCTTGAATTTAATCGTCATCTGGATGATAGCATGTTCTAGCTTTGTTTTGTCCTCAATTGACATTTTGTCAAATTTTCCTATGCCTGGATCTACAAGATTTCCATTTTCAATTATATCTTCAATTATTTCTTCTATTGTACTTTCCCTATTACGGACTATCTTGAATTGATTAGGATCATTTTCAATTTTAGTCTCCTCTATATCTTCTTTGCTTCTGACAAATTTTCTCCTTTTCTTTGTTGCCTCAGCTACAACCTTTGTCTTTCTCTTAACATATTTTCTTGTCGGTGTAGCTGCCCTCAATTTCTTAACTTTTATTTCCTCTTTCGTCAGAAGGGATGAGGCTACAGTTGATGACCTTGTTTTCATACCTTTTTATTCTGGTAACTGCATTTCCTATTCAATATTGGTGGGAGGAACCAGTGTGGGATCCTTTTCTTTGTCTGACTCGGTCTCCTCGCTATCATAGGTCTTGTCAGCCAACTGTAACTAACCTTCGATTTCTTGTTCAACCGGTATCCCTTCAGATGTTTCTGACTTATCTCCATATTTATTAGTGAGATCCTTCTTCATTTTCTTTACCTTTCTGTGAATTCTACCGATCTCAATATTAGTAGATATCCTAGATTTAGCTTCTTCAAATACTCTGAACCTAGTGGCTATGGGATCCTTTGGTACTGCAAGTAGTGCATTAATAGATTTCAAAGCAAAATCGTAGTTCATTTCGTATCCCATCGGTGCCAGCCATTTTATTCTAGGTTCAATTGCCTTTATCATTGAGTGGTCTATGCTGACTACAAAACATATGTCATCTTCAAATTTACTCACTAATTCCCTTGGAATTCTACTTCTTTGCTGCATTTTTGTCTGAAATTCTTTGAAATATGCATTAAATTCCCTATTCAGATTATCTCCTAAAATTTTCATCATTTCACCAATTTGTGCAGTTATCGGTTTATCAGATTGCTAGTTTACTTTACCGATACCAGGTACATATTTTTGCAGATAGAAAAATGTACAGACAAGCAGTGATCCATAATTACATGTGTTGGACTTCTTTGATCTTATTGTCTTCATATTCTCTTTCAATTGGTGTAGTAGTATTTCGGCAAGATCTACCTGGTGATCTTTCTTCACAATTTTATATGCCATGTCCATGGTGTTGCAGGGTACACTGTTTAGTCTGCTATATTGAAATATCTTGTACCCAATGACATGCGCTACAAATTTTACCGCTGGGTCTTTGATGGATGATATTTTCAGTGCCCTATTGTCCCATTGAGCTCCAGTGTTCTTTTCAACGTCGGGACAAGATGAACTTCGAAAGGATTTTTCTTTTTTAGTTGTAAATTAATGATCAAAACATGCATATGAGTGCAAAATGTAAATTAGAAAATGTGCATGTAATGATTTTGAGATTGACTCATGCTTTCATAAAAATCATGCATAGGATAGTAACATCCACAGTCAATAGGGTCAAAATTAATAAAGAACAATACTATTGCTGTTATAAAATCATTATCATATAAAAGTCCAAACATGGTGATAAATGATATTGTTATAGGTCAACACAATGGAGGAAAATAAATACTATTCATAAAGCAATGGCAGTTCAAAGCTTCTTAGGATAAAAGGTGATAATGAAGATGATAGTGTAACGCCGTACTAGGGAGCTTGAGAGGACAACCCAATGAACTAATGTAAAGGAGAAATTAATTTTTAAAAAAATCAAAGATACAACCATGATACACAACTAACATTTCACTTACATTTTTATATAACATTAACTCATTAATGATACATTACATTAATAGCAACATGAATATTGAACACCAATCAGGTACAAGGTCCTTTTAGGCTCCCTGATATCGCTACTAGCAACACATAACATTAATGAAAATACATTAATACCATCATGGAACTATAATAAAGTTAACATTATGAATGAATTTATTCAATGTTATAATCATATAACATAAAGTCATATAATCAAAATCAAGGACAAAAATTCTTATCCACTTCTTCCTTTACATCATAGGTAATCATATATACACATTTACATTTACAAAATACAAGTAATCACTAAACCACATTTAAATATGCATTTATATTTGACTCTTCAAGGAGATTAAAATACAAGATCATTGCATTAATATGATGATAAATTCATGATACATCAATATGAAGCTGCATAATAAGATACAAGAATTCATAGTATTCAACTGGACGCATGTACATGAAGCTTCATGAGAAGCATAGTGAAGAAGCATGATCATCAAAGGGCTCTCAAACACACTCTGGAAAAATAATCGATGGGACAAAGATTTTCCACCCAACCATGTGGGACCCTGAGGCCCACTCCCTTGAGCTAGGAAATAATAAAAGGCCCCACACCATACTGTAAACATCACAAGTAAGGCAACAAAAAAGAAACATTCAATCCAAGGAGTAACATAGAAATCCAAAAGGGAATACAAAAAGTTAAAATAATATAATCACAAGGAAACATCCTATACTAGAGATGAATCTAAACAGACATGAGAGAATCCCATGACACATACTAAAGGGTGTCATCACATAGCTCCATACTAGAGTCACTCTGATAGTCTCTTTGGACCTGATGCCTAGGTAGAACTCATGTGGAACTGACCGCATCTCATGTAAATGAGGTTTCATACTGCCAGATCTACATCCTATAGATGACCAAGCATTCTCCAACCCATCCTCATATATGCATGCAATCTCTAGGACATGGGTGAGGCAATTATCTCTTTAATTAATATGAATCCCAAACCTAGTTTATTTTATTATATATTCACTTGATTAAAACTCTACAATAGGTTTCCCTAGATTGACCACTATGGGCCCCGACCCCCATTGCAAGCCACCCTCCATGCTATGCTCCTAGAAAACCCTCCTATGCTCTAAAATAAAATCAAAAGAAATAATAAAATAAATAATCTCAAATGGAACCTCATAAAAATATCACAACCAAAGAAGCCAACTAAGTAGAGTTTGGAGCATAGACACAAAATCATCAATAGGATCCACAATGCCAACATAACAAAGAGGACATGCAAATCATATAAACATCATTATGAGAATCACATAGGAACTCTCTAGGTTCCAAAACATATCCATAACTCTAGATACAACATAGCTCATGTGTAAGTCCTCTTGGATCAATTTCAACAAATAAGATCTCATTAATCTATCAAATACATATTTAGGCTCCAAAAGAACCAATAAACTATAATAGAAACATGGTCTCCAAATAACATAGTAGGCCAAGATAACTAAACTCGTGAACAAATCATAAAACTAATTCCAAAAATGAGATTCGAGAGGAAACATAGCAGGGTCCTCGTGTGACCTCAATTACACTATTGGGCCCAAACAAGAAAACATCAAATTGACACTTATAATGATCAAAGAAAATTAAACCCTTGTGTGTCCTCAATTACACATTTAGGCCCAACAAAATCATATCAAGGAAATTCAATTAGTTCTGAAAAGAAAACAAGGACCAAACAAAGTATCAAATCCAAAGCCTTTAGTATATAAAATGAAAACCTTCCCCAAAACTCATGAATCCTTACAAGAATATGAATAATCAAGAAATCAAAAATTAATTAACTAGCATGATCAATGACCCATGAAAGATACTGTAATTAATAATTAAAATATTACTATAATCATTAATATTTCTTCATAACAATACCCACACATACTCATAACAAAATTACAATGCACAATTCAAAAGCTCAATTTCATTCCTAAACACACACATGATTTATAAACATATATGCTAATAAAAAACAATACCAAAATAAATATACTCGAAAGACATAGACAAAACAAGTTCACAATAGATCCCTATAATTTGTATAAATATATCTCTTAATAACTATCATACTATCTAATTTAAAACTACAAGTAACATAATATCACACTACCACTAAATAGGACATAATCCTTAATTGAACATGATATTTGCTCTAACTAGGTAAAAATACTAAGGTGATCAACACAAATCTTGAGTGCTTAAATACATAGTATAGAATTTAACTAAATGAAAGAAAAAATAACATATAAGTAGTTATAGAACAATTTATTTTTAGATCACTATTAATGTTGTTTAATAACATCGTAATCTAAGATCTCTTTCTAAGGTATTTTAACAAGATAGGACTATATCTTCCAATGAAACTTAAAAAGTAATATTACTAACGATCAATAAACTTCTAACCCAATGACTACATTGTCAAATTAAATTATTGCACTTAAAATCAATACCTTATCCAAAAACAATCTAATTGTATCCAAATAACATTGATAAATGGTAAGAATAATCCTTAAATAATTCTATCTATAAAACAACATAATCTACATTACCTAAATAATTAATTGAAGATTATCGTTGTTCACTTACTAACTAATCTTACTCTACAATACTTAGATTGAACTTTATCTCCAATGCCTATATGTAGCTATTAAAGAGTTGAACCTAAGTTGTGGAGACTCTAAATTACTTTAATACTTCTGCAAATGACTTTCCATGTTTACTAAACATGCTTCTAGGTCAATGATGAATGCATCACAATTAAGTCCACATGAGAATTTCCTTATCTAACCTAATTAAAATATTGTATCTAAAGGAATACGTAGACTATGAATCAAAACATATATTTCTTAATCAAAAGTACTCTAATTACCTTGTTCAAACTTCCAAGATAAATAATGTACAAACTTAAATTTATATAACAACATGTCTATAATATAATTAAGTTCGCTCAAAATATTATACTAGAAAATGTAGCTATACAATCTTTTATCAACTAAAATTAAACAATATGTAAAATTATATGTCTAAATCTTTACAAAGAACCCTAATCTATTCCAATACATATATTAGCATATTTATGTAAAATCACAAGATATAAATACACTGTAATACAACTCAGGTTACTTATAATATATTTATAACACAACTTATTTTAGTTTACCCTTATTTAACTTTTCTATTTTATTTTATTTTATTTTTATAACAAATAATTTTGAATTTTCCACCGAACATCTAATTTTACAACTAATCTTAATTTCCTAAGAAACTAATTTACAAACCTCAAGACTTTCAAAAAGATGATTTCTAAACTCCTCAAACATGCATAAAAAGAAAACTGAAGATAAAAGTCAAAAGATGAGGAATCATTCCTCTTAGAAAAGAATCGATTCTTATACCTTTAATTGATTAAAAGAACATACTTAAAAGAAGAATCAAATGAGAATAAGCTGAAATAATTGAAAAGCTTTCTAAGATAATTAAAATGCCAATGCATTCTCGGCTTTGAAAGTCTGAAAAAAAATGAATGAGAATACTAAAATGAGAACGCCCTTGACAGGGCCATGAAAGTGGTGACTCAAACAGAAAACAAAGGCATAAAATATATGAGCGACACAAAACATCGCCTAAGACAAGGGTAAGGACATTCATCAAAGCATGATGGATGTACATTTTTGTCAAATATTATAGTGGTTAAGTGTTGGTAGATATGCATGCAAAATTTGGAAGCAAAAGAAAGGTATGTGAACTATATGACGTAATGCTTCAAAGATATGCCATCATATGAAATGTAGTGACTATCAAATTAAGAAAATAGATTTTTTTCAAAAAGCTAGGCTTGTAACATTGTACACTATTAAGGTCATATAATGAAACAAAGAGGAGCCAAACAAATGAATGAAGTATGTGAACTGTATGACATAATGCTTCAAAGATATGTCATCATATGAAATGTAGTGATTATTAGACTAAGAAAATAGATTTTTTTTCAAAAAGCTAGGCTTGTAACATTGCATACTATTAAGGTCATATAATGAAACAAAGAGGATCCAAACAAATGAATGGCATACTCAAGAAAAGGACACATAAGGCACATATTAAAATACTAGAAAAATAATAAGGTTCTTTTATTATTAGTCGAGAAGGGGAAATACCGATGATGATTGAGAATATGCAAACTGTCTAAGGAAAATAAAATATTGATATAATAAAAGCAATAACCATCTCGAGAAAGGAATTTTTAATAATCCCAACACAAACACCATCCAGAGATAAATAAATAATGAAGCCACTAAAGAGGAAGTTCATGCCTAGGGGGGAAGATGTGAGGCCTCACCCCGTACCATCATTTCATAGAAGACTATTTCTACCTTATTAGTATCATGTTGATACTTTATTTTGTTATGTTGGACTATTTGGATGGGGATTTTATATTTTTGATACTATGTGATGACCTATGATTATGTGGATGATGATTTAAGACTTATTTTCATGCTTTGATTATTAGGTCTTGATTTTATGGTATTTGATGAATTATTTAATTGAGAATATTATGCCTTAATTTCATGTTTATACAAGAAAAGTTTAAGTGAGATGATCATGGTTAATTGATATATTAATGTGTTCTTGAATTAACTTGATTTGAAATTAAGAAATGTAGTATTGAGATTATGTGAATTTCTTGTCATTTAGTGTGGATGCAATTGGATTATATAATGTATTTGAGTGTGATTATTTATGATGTATTTTATATGTATATGTCATTTAATCTTTCATGAGCTACTGATATTTTTATATAGTGTGCAAGAAATTGACCATGGATTAAATAAGGGGAAATTAAAGATGGATGCATGTGAAAAATCTTGTAAAGCCAAGGTTAACTTCAAAGGGAGAAATAACCTCATTGTTATGTATAATATTTTTTATTAAGGTAAATACAGGTTTTGAATGGACCCCGAAACCATTTACAAAGGGTTACAAAAAATAGTCCATTAAGCCCTTACAAACATAGAATGCCTACTAAACAACAAAAAGCGGGACCCCAACCCAACAAACAACACTAAAAGAAACTAGAACAAAAAGCCAAAAAATAGTCAACAACACAACTACCAGCAACCTACCAGCAAAAAAACCACTAGGAATTACATCTTTACTTCAGTGGCCTTTTCAGCCTCGTTTTGCATTTCTTCCATTTTCTGGATGGAATCTTTCAGGCTTGTTAGCTCCTTAGGAATTTTAGGAACTTTCCTCTTGAGATTGCTTCTAGTTCTTGTACCTAACCCCAAAGACTGACATTTTCCCCCCCATCATCATCTACCACCATGATGATAGTTTTTTCCACCGGGCTACTCTCCATATAAGCATATAAGGCTTTTAAATTCATCACTGAAACTTTGAGGCCCTCATTGCTATGTTTCAGGATTTCTCTTATGTAGTAGCCATTATAACTAATATTATCATTTATATCCTTCAACATTTCATCCACAATTACAGAAATTCTAGAAATCAGGTCATCATTAGTGTTGTTATCATTTACCTTCTTCACAACCTCTTCAGCACAATTGTCCACTCTTTCTTTTAGAGACTCCATTTCCTCTTCCAAGGCCTTCAGATTGTGACCCATATCTTTCATTTCCCGACTGAGCCATTTCTCCATATTAATGTCATGTCCAGTCATGCTCCTAACCTCCTACAAAATACAATCTTGGACTTTGAAGCCAGCAGAAACCTCTTTCTCCTTACCAGTTCTCTGACTTTCCTCTTCTCTTTTCCCAGCCCTAGTTTTAGGCTTCTTGTGCAGAGTGCCTTCCTCTTTCTTCCTTTTTTTTTATTACTTTTCTTAGTTCTCTCTTCCTTCTCAAAACCCTCTCCTTCCTTCTCCTCATCCTTTTCAAATTCTTCTTCCACCTGCTGTTCTTCTTCCTCCTCCTCTAGAATTTCAGCATTTTGATTTTTGGTCTTCTTCTTGTCATTCACCTTAGAGGTTGAGTCCTTATTTTTAACCTTAGGGTCTGAATCCTCTCCCACGGGATCATCCTCCATATTATCCTTTGGCATCATCCCTTCCTCATTGTCCAGAGTAGAGGGATTTTGATGTTCAATTTCCTCTCTAAAATCTCCCTTACCCTTCCTTTTTTTCTTTTCCTTCTTGTTACTAATAGTACTTGTCTCTTCCATTTTAGAATTATTCTTCTTCCCTTTTACCATTTTGGGTATGGAATCGGGAAGATTGTCCTTGGCATAATATGCTATAAGCAAAATTAACCCTTCATGCAGCACCGGGTAACTGGGTTTTTTTCTATTCTCCAAAATGTTATTATTCAAATAGCTAAGAAGGTAATAGGGGAAAGAAAATTTCTTTTGATACCTGAAATGGTTAACCAGTACAAAGTGAAAGTTGTACACTTTCGTGTAGCGCCCGTCAAGAGTGAAGTATTCCATCAAAACTTTCATAACTTTGGCCCAAATAAGTTTAATACTATCCATTTCCATGTAATCCCTAAAGCATTTAACCAAAATTGCTTCTTCTTCCTCATTTTTGGGAAAAAGCTTAATATCCTGAGACCCCATATGCTTATTGTTCCTATAAAACTTCATTCCATCCAGGGGCATGCCTGTAATCTCATAAATAAGTTTTAGATTGAGAGGAAATGATTTACCCATCAAATTAACCCTACCATTGGCCCACCCAGCTGTAAAATTCTTTGTTATCTCTTTTTTGTATCCATGAAGTCTTTACAAGTAAGATGTTACCCCTCCTCACTTGATCTTTCTCCAAACGCTCTTCTCCTTTTTCCATTTTTCACAGTCCAGCGACTCCTCCCTTCTCAACCCACCTCCCATGTCTTCTACAAATTCCTATTTACTCTGGTTACCAAAAAGTGAGGTTTCAAGATACTTCGAGCTCCTTTGTTTCAATATGCTTAAAATGACCCATAATCTATGTGCAATAATCCCATCCATTATTATCACATACCTTAACTAACAGATCTCTCTCTATGAAAACTTAAGTGTCCTCTTCATAATTACTTTTTTTATTAATGACCCCTTCCTTGTGATTAAGTCTATCAAACTTGATTATACTTAAAATCTCATATGTAGATTTACTTCCTCTTTCCATTTAATGATTTCTTCTTTATGGGCCCCCACATTAGCTAGCCCATCTGCAGGCTTATTGCCTTCACGATAAACATGGGAAATGTGAACTTCTTGAAAAGTACCAAGAATTGATTTAATTTTATCTATTATATGTGCTATAGTCCAAGAAGCCATATTCATACCTTTATGAAATTTATTATATTTAGAGAATCTCCCTCCAGCCACATCTTCGTACATCTCAGCTCCTTAGCCAACATGACAACTTGGAGAGCTTCCTTGGCTTCAACAACATGATTTGTGTGAATTCCCAGAGGTGCAACAACACCTCCCAGACAATTGTCAACCCAATCTCTAACTAATCCTCCAATCCCTTCTTTACCTGGATTTCCCTTGGCAAATCCACCAAAATTCCCTTTATGCCAACCATTCAGAGGAGTTGTCCATATAATATTTTCTCTAGGATTGGAAACTTTGGTTCTTTGACCTAGTAAGTCCCAATTAAGAATCTCTTTGAAATCCTGAGAATGATCCAAGAATATAGAATCTTTCAAAAGAGTACTTTTAAAGTTTTCCATAAGGCCTCTGCAAACTTTATTGACCACAATCTCAAAGGGGGTTTGTTTGTCTCTGAACACTCTATTGTTTCTCTCCTTCTAGACTCTCCAAGTTAAGTGAGGAAGAAACATATTTCAAAAAAGTTTTGATCTC